>OX465262.1:3784994-4384994 GCA_949987775.1 Aproaerema taeniolella
ACTATGTTGTTTCCAATCGTTATTGAGTTTGTTTCAACATTATAGATCACTTACTTTAAAATGTATACCGTTTTGTGTATACGGTGGGGAACAAACAATAATTTTAAAAATGCCACAAAAATTCAATTTTTTAAAATATTTTTTGTAGTATTTTTCCCGTCGACAAAATGAAAATGAATGCCTCATTTTAATAGATGCACATTATAAAGACTCACACTGTATGAACAAGAAATAATAATAATAACTTATTTATTTGCATAAAACATGTTAGGTGTAAAAGATCTTAAAAAAATACTTAACGTACTGTGACATGTTTTGCCAACCTATAAAATTAGCATGAAAAAACATATGTTTAATTAACCCTCGGCATACCAGGTTAAAAATTGTAACATGCCATACAAGGTGGGGTCTGACATACCCTAACAAAATGGTCGCTGTAATCAGATAGGAATAGGGGTACTGAATTATTATTGCATATTTTTGAAATTCAACATAACCTTAGTAGCACTATATAAAAAAAAAATGAAATAGATTAAATGGTTTGTTGAAAAAGGGTAGCGAAAATGCCATCTTCTGACTACTAATTTAGACTTGAAATCACCCTAAGAATTGATAATTACCAATTTTTGTAATTAAACTGACTAAATTTAAAAAAATTGAACAACGATGATACATCTTTAAATTTTTAATTCAATCTCGAGGTAGGAGTTCTTTAGTTCGCCATAATTGCATTTTGTATATGCTCAAATAACAACAATTCTAAACAAAAACGCATCTAGAGCCCTAAAAAACGCACGCACCACTAAACTAATGGTACTTGCCAGTGTAAGAACGTCGCAACTCCAGCTACTGAGAGCTTCAGATTCCGCGCACGAAAATTTTTGAAAATATATCGATTTTTCACCGCCTGGGGTTTATTAGACCCCACCTGGTATGCGGAGGGTTAACAGTATTCTGACTACTTAACGTGCCATAATGTATATAGAAGAAAAAAAAATACCGTAGTATACATTTGAAGTAGGAATAAGTTTGATAGGTCGCCTTCACACCGATTTCAAACAAATCAGTATGTACATACTACGTACCACATTTAAATGTTGTTTTAATTTTTCGCTTTTTTTAAGTCTACGACCGATAGTTCAATCAAAGCATCGGATGTGCGTACGTCTCTCTCTAACACTATACAGGTGACAGTGACAGATAATGACAAGTACTGGTTATATCGGTCGTAGATTTACAGAATAGAACCTATTCTGTAAATCTGTAAGTCCTGCGCCACCCGCATCCAGCGGCTTCCCACAATCTTATCCAGATCGTCGGTCCACCTTGTGGGAGGCCTTCCTACGCTGCGCCTTCCGGTACGTGGTCGCCACTCAAGGACTTTTCTGCCCCAGCGGCTATCAGTCCTACGAGCAATGTGCCCTGCCCACTGCCACTTAAGGTTAGCAATTCTTTGGGCTATGTCGTTGATCTTGGTTCTCCTGCGGATTTCCTCATTTCTGTTTCAATCGCGCAGAGAAACTCCGAGCATACTTAGCCCTTTCCATCGTTCTTTGAGTTACCTTGAGCCTTCTTATGAGGCCCAATGTAAGCGACCACGTTTCAGTGCCGTACGTCATCACTGGCAACACATACTAGTCAAAGACCTTCGTCTTCAGACACTGCGGTATTTGGGAGGAGAAGATAGTTCGCAACTTCCCGAACGCTGCCCAACCGAGTTGGATTCGCCGATTGACCTCCTTCTGTTGGACTTACCTTGCTGGACTACTAGTCCCAGATAGAAATATTCGCCGACAACATTTTTCTTACCCTAAAATTAGTTGTTGTAATTTTGTATCTGTTGGTAGTCCTTTTCTAAAGTTCAATAACTATCTACCCGACTAGATTTCAGTATTGGCCCTATTGTAAAAAGTTGTTCATACTGTTGGGTTGAATCAATCCTTTAAGTTCTACAGCACCTTTTTTACACCCGGTATAAGCAGCTTTTGTTTTTGCCAGCCAATAAAAATCTTCAAAAGGAGCGCGAAAGATGTTTTTTTATTCAGGTTGCCATTTTTTCTGATTGTATCCTTGTGGTAACAATCGGCGAATGTGTTTTAAAATGACACGCTTACTTTTATGGTTCATTCGTAAGGGGTTCCAATAAGACTAACACAGTTTACTTTTGATATTCGCGTAGAAATGGTTTGAATGAGACTTTCCTTTATTGTTTTATAGTACACACACATTCATACACTCGTAATTTTAAAACAAGATAAAAAGTACAAAAGCGAGCTTAACTCAAGCAATATGTTTTTACCAGCTAACCAATGTGAGAGGGATAAGCAGATGTGTATCTCAGGTGTCTATCAGACGTGTCTATCTGAACCAACTTGCCTAGAAATATTTCGCATATCTAGGTCGATAACAAATCGCAAAGGACTGCAATCAATCAAGTTTTTATCGTATGTGACGATTTACTTTCGCAAAAAAATTAAAAAAAAACGTAGCTCAGCCAGCAGAATTTCCCTTGAAATACATAGAGGTGGGCAATAGTGTACTAAGTGTAAAGTTAACATTACATTTATTTATAGCAAGAGTAATTCCTAATTCCGAAAGGCACACGGTGCACTAACGCAGGTTGAGCCAGCGAGATGGACTATGGCCTAAGCCCTTCTCTGATTCGAAGCGAGGCCTGTCATGGCCCTTAGTGGGCTGATGATGAATTCTGATTCCTGATTGCTGGCTGTTAGTGGCTTTGGTGTGTAACCTTAGCCAAATACATATGTACGTACTTATGAGCTTTTAAATGATATTATCATCACGGCCTCGGTTCCCCGTTTAGTCCTATTAATTATAATCAAAATTTATAATTTAAACGGTACCTTTATAATTAATTAAATCGTGCATTGATTTGGGCAGCAACTCGTCTTACTGAAAAAGTTTTCTTACTGGTAATAACCCAAAAAGCCTTAGTATTTGATTCAATTGGTAATATTTTGTCCAGTATAATATGGTACGGAACCTCAATACCGACTCAGCTTACTTACTTGACTAGTACTTTTATAAAGTCGCATCGAGATTGAATGAATCGTTTTCACAGTTTTTTATGCAGTTGATATAGTGACTGTAAATTGTTTTTACTGGCCAAGGAAGGTTTCACGATTTTACAAAAAGATAGAGTTATTTTAAAGAAGTTGATTTTGTTTTTAACAAAGGACTAGCCGGGACGAGTGGCTTTGCACGGGTGCATAAAGTTGTATTTTTAAACATATAAATAATGCATAAAAATCTGTCTAAATGACAGTGAAAACCGTATCCAATTCGCTACTTGGTTTAAAAGTAAAAAAAATGGGTAAACAGTCAGACGGTCGTCTATTACCACTTGCAAAGCTACATGGACCTGTGAGATAATTTTGTCGCATGTATCTCGTTCTATCGTATAGTGTCAGTATGAAACAGGCAGAAAGACATCGATAGGACAAAATTATGTCACGCGTTATTTTTTAATACTTACATTATTTTCATCCATGCTGGACGGGGAGTAAAAGCATAACTTAGAAAGTGCCAGCTACCTACTCTTCCCAGGTATACATTAAAAGTCTATATGAGCGATGCGAGGGTTTTGCTGTATAATGGGCTAAAATATGACCACCTCTCACCATTATGCAACTTGTTCCATCTGATAACCCTCACAATTTGCCCCTGCGACTGTGTCCAAACCCTTAGACCACCTTGAACAGTGCCCTGCATTTTCTCGCGCGCGTTACTCACATGAGATGATATGCAGCCGCTACAGAGTGTCACCTTATAACATAAAGGAAATAATAAAAAAGGAATCGACAGCCGAGTCCTTTAAGAATTTCACAGATATCATTATAAACAGGCTGAAGGAATTCAATAAAACCTAAAATTATTTTTTATATACAGTCAATAGAATCCCCTATTTAAAAGTTATAAGTATACATTTTAATTGTATTCCAAATGAGCATTCAATATAGCTAGTAACAATTAGTATAAGTATATTTTGAACAATTTGCCAAATTATTAATAAATGTGGTGTCATTAATTGTATCATGAGTAATTTGAAGTGACTAGTGACCACGAAAGATAGCAACTAAGGATACCAGGAAAGTATCAATTTGTTTCCCGGTATCTCAGTTCGCATGTTTAAAATTGATGTTTAAATGTAAAACTGTATATCCCCATAACTGAAATAAAAACCGAGGTTTGCATCAGCTGAAAAGTGAAGCCAGCACACTTGGTCTATATAGATCAGGTCCACATGAAATGTCTATAAAAGTATACAATAAATTACCAAATAAAATTAAGGATAATAAAGAAAACCCAAATAAATTTATAAATAGTTTTAAAAAATTCCTGATTGAAAAAGCCTATTACAGTCTTAACGAATTTTTAGACGAAAAAGATTTAAATAAAATATAATAAAAATATTCGTTCGCCCCCCGAGCCCCCCCTTGGGGGTCCGCCCCCGCACCCCCCTGCAAGCAAGCAAGGTACAAACAAGCAAGCATGCAACATGCAAGCATACAGCGTGCAAGCAAGCAGGAATACAAAAACATGTTCTAACCAGTCCCATTTGTTGTTTCGATGAAGCTAAAGAGAGGCAAATGAAAAAAGTTAAAAAGATTTCGGCCGAAAGTAAAAAGTTCAAAAAAAACTTCGGCCAACAGTATATAAGACTAATGACTAGACAAGAATTGACAAATGAATAAAATTACTTGTTTCGCTATAAATTATTAACTAACACAATTATTTAATGATATAATCAATTAATTGTAGTGGTGTATTATGTTATTTTAATTTTGTTTATTAATTAAGCTAATTACTTTTTATTCTGAAAAATAATAGCGCCACTCTTTTTAAAACGTTGTGATGCCCCTACGGGGTACTACATGTCACAGGACTTTATTTATAAACTGTATTATCTTAAGAAAACCATGTAGAAAAGCAACGAATAAATGAATTGAATTGAACAATATTAAATTAATGTTTATTATATAAAAAGCGAATCAATAAAAGTAATTTAAAAAAATCCTCACAATTTGTGTCAAACTAGTGGTTCTAGAAGCACTGATGCTCTGCCTAGCCCGTTAGGGATTATGGGCGTGAGCGTATTTATTATGTATGTACATTATTTTTAGATAGAAATGTGTTCATATCGGGTAAAAATATCAACACAGACACATACCAAGCAAAAATAAACTCTATTCGAAGGTTAGAAAAGTTTAGTGTTTAAGCGGTTCATAATTCCATTTCCTCAGCCCTACCATTTAAAAATCCGTGAGAACAAACTTTAGTGATCTAAATGTATTTGCGTTACAAAAGGAAGAAACAGGTACACCCACAAGTAAGTACGTTAAAGCAGCTGTCCTGTACTAATACAAAACTTTATGAATCTCTTTATGAGCGAATAAAAAGTGAGATCAAGCCCAAAGTTTAAGAAATGGACTCAGATCACTTGTTACTGATACCATTTAATTCAAAATTTAAGAACTATTTCTACAAACCAAAAATAAAATAAAAATGGTGTTCATTTTCTTCTTATCGTGTAGGTATTGTCAAGTATGTGGCGAACTTGACTAACTCTGGTATCAGAGTTTTCAAACCGCCAAAATGGCTTGTGACTTGGTTTTAACGACTGTAGTCAATCGACAACAGCCGGGACCGCCAGCTTAATGTCCCCTCCGAAGAACAGAAACGCTCGTAACAAATTGCCACTTTGGTCATCCATCAGGGTACCTACCACGATCGTTTAAAAGTATTTCTGTTTAGGATCCAACTTTGAACTGCTTCGCAATTGGAATGTTTTTTAAAATGGTACCATGATGGCGCTGCTTTTGAACTGCTCGGTTGTCTATGGTCCATTTTTATTTTTAAAATAAATTATCGCTGGTCTGCCTTTGAATCGCTACAGCGCCAAAAATGAATCGCTTATAAGATATAATGGTACAAATAAGCGTTACAGACTTGTTTAGGTCCTAAATTGGATCGCGCTAAGCGATTGTGGTAAACCTCCTGGCCCCCGTTAATTAGGTAGACAATTATTTCAAGTAATTTTTTTTTTTTTTATTATTATTATTTTTTTTTATTATATTTGGGGAGCTTACAGCAACGTTTACAACACAGAAACTTAATTAAATAACTAGGAGCTAATAACAAGCTTCCACATATTGAAAGAAAATAAATACTAGGTTCATATACTATACGTTAATAAATAAGAAGACAGATTTGAACAACTCAGTACTTTCACAAATTTATCAACAAGGATTCAAATTAAAGTCGGCTGCGAGCGCATTCTTCATGCCACATATGCTACCAGAAAATAAGTCAAATCTACTGTCGTCATTTAGTTGGTTAAATGAGTTCATGCTACGTAAAAGAAAGCTATTTCGTCTGTACTGTGTGCGAGATAGAGGAACATGTAGTAGTACCTTTTTTCTCAGTGTGCGTGTTGGGATTTGGATGTTAATTTTGCTGAGCAGTAATGAGCTATCAACGATACTCTGGGCAATTTTGGCTAGGAAACTAATGTCAGCAATATGTCTACGTTTATATAAAGGTAATAAATGAAAACTAGTACACCGTTGTAAATAGTCACGCTTAGGTAGATTAAATTTAAATGTTAGGAACCTTGTAAACTTTTTTTGTATTTTTTCTATGTTTTTAGAATATTTGTCATAACAGGGATTCCAAATTTCAGACGCATACTCTAAGTGACTTCGTACATATGCACAGAAAATATTTTTTATGGTTTTCATATTTCGGAAGTCTTTAGAGGAGCGAATGACAAATCCCAATGCCCTGTACGCCTTATCAACGATAGCATCGATGTACTGATCAAAGATTAATTTACTGTCGTGTAAAACTCCCAAGTCTAGTGACTTTATCAATCCTCTGGTCTTTTAATTTGTAATTGAAATCTACTATTTTCTTTTTACGCGAGAAGTTTATGTAGAAACATTTAGATACATTTAGGTTCAATTTATTACGCTCACAGTAATGGTCCAATCTTTCAAGATCCTCTTGCAGTTGAAGAGCGTCAGATAATGAATTCACAGCTTTATATACCTTCATATCATCAGCGAACAGGACAAATTCTGAATTACGGAAACATGAATTGATATCATTTATAAAAATTACAAATAACAAAGGCCCCAATAAGGACCCTTGCGGGACTCCTGACGGGACGTTTACCCAGGAAGAAGTGAACCCATTTATTGCAACCGCTTGAGACCTATTCTCAACATAGGATGAGAACCATCTATACAGGTCACCGTGAATACCTAAAGCGGCTAATTTAGAAAGTAGAATATTATGATCTATGCGGTCAAACGCCTTACTATAGTCAGTGTAGATGGTGTCCACTTGAAATCCATTGTCCATTTTGCTTGTAAGGTAATCATTAAAAACAACCAAGTTAGACACCGTTGATCTACCCACTATTCTATGCTCTAATTATAATTTCATGACACCAAGGGTCCTCAACTCAGCATAGTTGTGGTTTTGGAAGAATCCACTACTCTGGTCATGTATTTAACTGAAAAATTCATAAAGTAAAATAATACATAAATTTTTCGATTTTTACAAAATATGTTTTAATTTTTGAGAACTATTTTTTTCTAAGACCCGTATTACAGAAGGGAGTCAAGTCTTGAATTATACTTACTGATTATCTATCTCTATCTTACAATCAAAATGACAAAGACGACTGCTACTTAAGTATAGATCAGAGTCTGAGGTGGACCTAAATACCTACGCTAACTGTGTAACCTGTGAAGTTGCTACAGTAAATGATTTGTGCACTGCGGTTGAGGGGATAAAATGAGGATTTCGCCCACGACCGCTTGTTCCCCATTCGTGCAAACATCGCCGAGTTTCCGAAGCAGCGTGGGTGTAGTAAGTTGTATCCTCTGTGTAAGCGAAACCTCTACTCCAAAGAACAGTGCTCTTATTTCTATAGTCTCTTCGTGTTTCTGAAATTATAACAAAACAACAATAAAATACGTTACTCTTTGCCAAAACACAACCAGAAATTAAAATCATTCTAAAAGCTTTCATTGCCATTTGATATTTATAATTAAGCGAGAGGAATGTTTATTAATTAGTGGCACAACATATTTTAAAAAATTCTCGAGGCATCAAATGGACAAAATTCTCAAAATGGCAAATGAGACAAAAAAAACGGTTTTCAAAAGGGTTAAATTTCTCAATTATAACAGTTTTGTAACAGCATTTTTATGATCAATTTGGACTATTTCTTTACTTGTAACAATTAGTTGTGTGTATTTTCAAAGGAAGAGTTTCAATGCCAACAATAATATTTGCTATATTCCAAGGAACCTATGACAAAAGGAAAAACCTTTTGAGTGTGTAGCATCTACTTTTTCTTCAGGTAAAAATGGTTAAATGCAATATGACTGCCTAATTTTATTATCAGCAAGGAAATGATTTATGGATGCTATCAGAAATGATTAATTAATCGATTGCTTAATCCTATCATAAGCAAAGTAAGCATCCCGCTATTAAAGTGACTCTACCTTAAATGCAATTCTTGGTCCCTTACATTGCTCGACATGTAGAATATGGTCAAACATTTTATTGCAGATTTGACCCTGCCGCGACTTTTTATCAAGTCGCATTGATTTTGTGAGCGTTAAACTTTTAAAAACAAATAAACGGTAACATTTCTTATGTTTTATGGTCAAGGCATTTGTGGAAGGGTTCAAATAGCATGTTAAGGACCTTTTACATAATTTTTTGATTTAGAATAGAAAAGAAATGGCTTTATAAGAATAGACATCACAACACAAAGAATAAGAAAAAGGAAAAACACATAAACAATTATCTTCTATTCCTTGATATTCTGTTGCCGATATTCTGTTGACAAGCCTTGGAGCGTAAATGTACGCTCAAGAGCACGTCAAGCTTGACACTTTGGACTTTGGACCGGCCCTGCATTGTATGGCGCGCAATATAAATCAGAGCTCAGCTTAAACTGATAGGGTAAAGCGTGATCTGCTCTTGACTGTACGCTCATACCAGCTTCATAGAAGACTCGTTAAATAAGATAAATATAAATAACTTCTGGAAATCTAAAACCCGTCATACCACTACACACCAAACGTACTATAGAATCTTTGGGTTGATAATGAAATAATTGTATGTATGTATGTAAATCCTTTATTGTACAATAAATATTCTTACAGGAGCAAAATATGATACTTAAAGTTAGAATACATAAGCTAAAAGGTAATTAAATTTAATAATTATTGAACAAGCTTTCCGCCTGGGACTTCGTTCCCGTGGGAATTTGGGAAAATTATGTAGCCTATGTGTTAATTCAGGGTGTTAGCTATCTCCGTACCAAATTTTATCAAAATTGATCTAGCCGTATGAGCGTGTAAGAGCAACAAACATCCAAACAAACTTTCGGGTTTATAATACTAGTATAAGAAAATATGCCCACCATTGTCAAACTAAAAGTGTTTTTATAACGTTAATTTTGACCAGGCTTAGGGTGTTTAACTACGCTAATGACAGCCTCATAGGAGACTTCAAAAATAAAAATAAAAAAAGTCCTGGAAATCAAGGAACATTCCCAATTTCCAAGACTTTTTTAACATTTAACATTTTGCTATATCAGCTAGAGGTTAACATGTAATCAACTAGATGAGATTGTTGCAGAATATAAGTTTTCCTTTTGCAGTACTTTGGCACACACACTCACTATCTTTACTCCTTATTACTAATATAGAAACGCGAAAGTTTGTTTGCATGGATGTATGGATGTTTCTTACGCTTTCACGCTCAAACGGCTGGACCAATGTAAAAAAAAATTGGTATGGAGGTAGCTGAAACCCAGGATTAACACACAAGCTACATAATTTTCCCAAATTCCCACGGGAACGAAGTCCCGGGCGGATAGCTAGTATTTTATAGTTAGTGTTTATTTTTATTTTTTTCCTTTTTTTTTACAAATAAACGATTTATCTATCTATATAACTTATTAACTAAACACATCCAAATTTGATGCAAAATGAAAAAAAATCGATAGATTTAATCGTTCCGCATCCAACAAGCTAACTATTGTTAATAAATAACATTATTCATAATAATAACATATTCACAAAGTTTTGTACGTCAATTTGAATAATTTAAATAATGCACAACATTAAATTAATGCATGCAGCAGTTCAGCCTTTGTAGTCCATTTGAACTAAGTACGTTAATAATTTTGCTACACAACTCGGGTTAACACTTGTACACTCAAGAGAATGTCCAGCTTGACACATTTAGACCCGTATAACAGAAGGATACTCAAGTCTATACTTAAGATTGACAGTCTCTTTCTGTCACTATCAAAATGACAAAGACGACTGCTACTCAAGTATAGATCATATTCTGAGTCGCGTTCTGTAATACGGACCTTAGACTTCTTACAGTTCCTATTCCTTATGATAAAACAGGGGACAATTTGCACTAAAACAGGCTACTGGTTGGTTGAGTAAGATGAGCTATGAATTTAAGGTTTACGTTACCCCAGGATGTCTATTCCACTGATCAATGGCATCTCGATGGCGGTTGAATGACAATCGTGACCATTTTATCCGTTCAGCAGCTCTAGCACGATAACGACAAACACGCGCTCGGCTCACGCTGAAACTTCACTTTGATTGCGCGAGGGTCCCGCCAAAGGCTTGCTCGCCTTATGGCGTTGTCAATGTTGACACAAAATGTGGTCCTATGTCAAAAACATAGGACCGCGGTGTTGTCGCGGCGCTGTCACTATCGGCCTGCTGGACGTTTATTCCACTAATCAATGCCGTCTCAATGGCGGTTAAATGACAATGTTGACCATTTTATCCGTTCAGGTGGTGAAATTCAGTACTATCGAAACCTCATAAACTTGATGACAGCTGCGTGACCAGCAGCGCTACCGCTAACTCTACGATAAGTTGCTAACTATAGCAATTTAAGAGGAGCGTCTCAGTTTGGACTAGCGTCTCAGTTGTTTTTCATGCTGTCTCGATGTCGACCACCCGCCTCAGACTTGTGCGAAAGGGACAATTGCAGCTTTCCGGCGAAATGCCGAGTTTTATTTCCAAAATTATGAGTTTAGGCGTCAATGAATTCCTACCCCAAAAACTTAATAAAATCGTACGTTTTTGATATCTATGAATTCGTTAGCGTATAAACGAGGTTCGTGCGTTTTGTTTTTTCCAAAATTGTTCTTAGTTTTACAACAGTCACCTCTTAAATGTTGAGAATTTTTTTGGCGAAAAATGCTAACTTTTAGTCTCAAATATCTTTTCGTCTACTAAAAATATCACAAAAATCAAAACGTACGGACCTAGTTTTTGGTGTTCCTGATACTATACCAAAACTTCCCAGGGATCCGTTGACGTTTAGGGGATGGAATCCATTGACGCCGTTTGTATGGGAAAAAAACACTGAGACGATCCTCTTAATATTCAGTTTGTAATGGTCAAGTTTTTTATTTTTTTATTATAAGATGGATTAACTCTTGACCTCAATCTTGACCATAAGGTCAAAGATGAGGTCGACGATGGAGCGAGTTAACCCAGAAAATGCCTATATAAAGGCACTGTTACTCCCACGCACCGACGGAACACAGCAAACTGTTTGGCGTCGGGCTTCGGTAGGAGGGTGGTCGCTAACCAGACGGCCCTTTACACCGCATGAGATCATAGGACGACACGTCAGATTCTGAAAAAAATTAAGTGTGTTGCCTGACCTGGGATGGATTACTGGGAGGCAGGTCTCATTTGTGTTTCCTTAGTCGGAAAGAGATGGGGTGGTGCTATTCTCAACCGATCACCACACGGTTAAAAGGTAGGTGTCATCAAATGAGATTTAGACACTTCTAAATGTTGACACCTTAACGGGTGAAATGGTCACCATTATTATTCCCCCGCCCCATTGAGACGCCATTGATTGTTGGAATGGCCGCCCAGAAATTCTGAACATAGCTGGTAGTGAATGTCATGGAAAATACGTAATACACACGAAGATGGGATCCTGAAAAGCCTTTAATGCCTTTAATGCCAAATTTCAGGAAAATTTGTGCATCATATATTTTCTTAAATATTCACGAAAGTATGTTTTGCTAGAGTTTTTGAGCCTCTTTATAATTCAAACGGCACGGCACGGATTAATTGTATTACCATTGCCTCCGTTTCCAGCTTGTAGGTACATAGGGGGCAATGGTAAGTATATTTTTTATTTTTTTTATAAGAGCACGTCTTGAAGTGGAGTATTCTTCTCTGGGGAAGACTGCATTTTTTATAAATAGGCGGTAAATTCAGTAGAGTCAAAAAACAAATATGTATGCATTTAAATCCTTTGATGTAATTTTGACTTATTTTAAGTAACATAGGTACTGAATTTTCTATCAAATACACATATTTAGACTTTGACTACATAAAATTTTTCCGTGACGTGCCATGCCGTTTGACTTATAAAAACCCGGCCAAGTGCGAGTCGGACTCACGCACCGAGAGTTCCGTACAAATCTGCTAGGTATTATAGATCTGGGTATTTGATACAAATTTCAATTTAATACATCTACGCGTTCATGAGGAAAGGGGTAGTAAGTTTAAAATTATTAAAAATATTTTTATTATATGATGTAACTAAAAATTTACGGTTTTCGCAATTTTTCCTTTCTGTGCTATAAGACGTTGCTTCTTACCAAATTTCAAGATTCTGAATTCACGGGAAGTACTCTGTAGGTTTTGATTCCCTTGCGAGTGTCAAAAATTTGCGACATAAACGGCTGTATCTTTTGATTGCGTTGGATTAAAAGTTTGATTTTTTCACAGCTTTAAGAGACAGTAGACTTGAGTATTCGATATAAATTCCAGCTTGATACCTTCATGCGCTTCTGAGAAAAAGGGTATTGACAGACAGACGGAAGAACGGACAACAAAGTGATGCTTTAAGGGTTCCATTTTTTCCATTCGAGGTACGAAACTCTAAAAGGCCCTTTGACACAAATTTTATTAGTATCACCTAAAGCAGAACGCATTGAAAACTTCTCTATCAGTTTAATAAACTTTATCTCAATGTAAGAACTGGATACTAAAAATTCTTCAGCTATAAAATGGCGAATTGTTGATGTGCATCCATAAATTTCTAGACGACATCAGTAACACTGTAATTGGCTGTCAAATTATTATGAATACATAGCGCTTCACTTACAACTCTGTATAATTCAGTTCATCGGAATATTCCCTTTTCGACAAAGAATTAAAATGTTCGATTAATGTGCCTTCCAAATGCAAAACAAGTTCGCAGCAATTTTGAAAATAACGAACATATTAAACTTACGTGTAGGTATTTGGCAATCAACAAAAGTTGGCCTGAGCTATTAATTTACTACACAGTTTGTACAGGGTTAAAAGTTTGTATGAATGCTTATAGGCATTGGAATATGAGTCTGACAAAAAAATAATATCTTTTATTTCTATGCAGAAACGCTGTCAGCGTATGCACTTGATCATAATTATTTTCAAAGTCTCCTATCTATAAGCATAATTTAACAGTTCAGTCCTCGCCAAAATACTAATAAAACAATGTAATGTACAGAATACAGTACATACCATGATACAGGGCTTTAGGTAAATCTCTTTTAACCTCTCGGGTGGTTAATCAGTCCATGAAACTGAACAACTTTCCCAAGGAACATAGGTCAAAATACGAAAAAATATTTTGTTCCCATTCAAACTTCATCAGCATATAGCGCATTTTGTATGGGAGATCAAAAATTTTTTTTTCGTATTTTGACCTATGTTCCTCGGGAAAGTTGTTCAATTTCGTGGACTGATTTAGCATCGGAGAGGTTGAAAGAGATTTACCTAAAGCCCTGTATATACAACCGAATCTCTTTGCATCAACTTTTTTCTCAACATGTAAAATTATTAAAAATTACTAACACGTGAAAAAAATTTCTTATCGTTAGGAAAACGGACTAAATGAGGTAATAAAGTCTCATCAACGAATATAAGATGTAAATCTACCTAACAAAAAAAAAAAGCAAGACGATGTTTCACAAATCTACTGACAGTTGCAATTAAAAAGCTTTCTTCTAGTCTAGTACTAAAACGCCTCGAAAGGTTTGTAACCAAAATCCCATTTTTTTTACTTTAAAAAATTCAAATTTATTTATCTAAATGTTCCACTAGTGGCATATAGGAATATCGGAAATACATAGTCCAATACTCAACCGAAGTCGTCCTGCGCACCCCATAACATATATCTCGCGCTAGACAACACAAAGTGGGTCGTAAATATTTTTAAAGACAACCACGCTAATTGCTTGCTACGTTGTGGCTATTTTAGGCACGTAAGGATTCAGACACAATGACTTGGTTTTAATTTCGATAAAGAAAAGTTAGGTCTTCTATCGCCTAGTTGGGTCAATATCTTTTAGTGATTATCACTTAATTGCTTAAATATTCAGCCCCTTTAAATGATTTGGTACGGTCCTGCCCCAGCTGTTACACAGACGATATTTATGTTAAAAAAATTTAACAATCAATGATTTTATTTTCAACATTTGTGATATCACTGTTAAAGCAACGGAAACAAAGTCAATAAGTAATAAAAAGATATTGTATTTATTATCAACCAAATTAGTACTAATTAGTGATCTTTTTTTTCTATCCTTCACCATGGAGTCCGCACTGATATAAAATCGGTATATTTTTAGGTCATCTCCTTAGACGGCCATATTTATGCCAATTCTACGTCATTTGTCTTTCTGTCATTTTGACTTATTAGGTGATCAGTAGCGTTGCGTTCCCGTTTAGCGAGCCCTAAGATGACCCTCGACTGCCTTGCTTGAAATAGGACCAGCTCTGGGATTTATATTGACTAATTTACGCATGAAAATTTGTAATGATTGCAGATTTTGTGGTGATGTGAAACATTGCAAATAACTTTTAAACCGCTGCGCTGTATAAAGTATAAAGCTTTAGATAAATGCTCATGAAGTTTGTATGGGAACTCAAAATGTTGTGTTTCGTATTTTGACCTATTATTGGGGAAAAGTTGTTCAGTTTCATGGACTGATTAACCGCCCAAGAGGTTGAAATAAATTTACCTAAAGCCCCTGTATATTAAATAGTATAATATTTTTAAAAAATGCATGCTTTCCTCTTTCGTATGTTGCATAAATTATTGCTGTAACTTGTTGGGGCATAGAACCATGGTAAGACCATCTTCTTTAATTTCGTCCCTGTTCACGTCAACAACACGGAAAGTGACGTATGAAACTTTAAAGATGCATCTGTAATTGGACGTGTATTTGAATATTCAAATGGTTTTTTTTTTCATTATAGTTTTGTATTTATTTATTCAACACTTCAGCCATTAATATACCACTGCTGGGCAAAGACCTCCCCTGTAGGCTTACACTTATCCCGATCTTTCGCAATTAAAGACAGATAAATTTTAATTTTTAAGCATAGATCACAAATACATATTTATATAAATCCTAATCACGTTTAAACTGGATCTCATATGAAACTCACCTTAACCCAGCCAGCAATACATTCATAGCGAGCCATGCAAATCTCCAGCATAACCTACTGAATATTATTATTTAACACCTGTACTAAAAACGCGAGCTCCATTCCGCTGGGATCCCGGTCTAAGCTAGTGCTGGGAAGATTAGAATGTAAAAGTCATCGATATTAGAAATGGATTTTTTTATTATTAAAACATCCTTACTAATATGATAAATGTGAAAGTAACCCTGTCTGTTATGCTTTGATGCCTAAACTATTTAACCGATTTTGATGAAATTTGGTACAGATATACCTTGGGAAAGGACATAGGCTACATTTCATTCCACAGCTGGGCACGATATAACCTTTAGTCCACGCGGCCGGAGCTGTGGGCGGAAAGCTAGTATGCAATAAAATGCCGATATGATTATTTTGTGACAAATGTATATTTTTTGGATAATTTAACTGAACATGTTCCCTTATCCAGGTGCTCCCCAAGCACATGATTTTTTGGAGTCCGTGCTTCTACAATGGATTCACGACTTCGAATGACTAGACACACTGAATGTCACTTGGTCATGTGACATTGTCCGATCATTTTGTATCGGGACAGTAAACTGAACGTGTTAAAATGCAGACAAACTTCTATTTCTCGCATCATATCGCCTAATCATAACTTAGTTGAAAAATGTAACGTAAAGTTTAAATAATGTAGTAAATTATTATCAAAATTTTAAATCAATTTTACGAAGGAAGGTCTTATGGTCATGTGATTATTGAAATAATTTTTGATATACTGGGTTGGCCTGGAGGAAACTAAGTTAAGTTTTGTTTGGGAAAGAAAAAAATAGTCACCCATCGACACTCACGCCTATACTATCCCTATCGGGGATTACACTTACAATATACAATTTAAAGTTATTGCGGTAAAATAAAAACATCGATATTCCACCCATGGAAGTTCCCATCTCTAACCCATTCGGAATGTTATATTGTATTTGAATCACCTATTTTGCAAGTCCCTACACTTTTTCCATAAGTAGAGATTATCCTACTTTTTATAGCTTCTAGACGACATAGTAGCGAGAAAGGTAATGTTATATTTTCGTTGTGTATTTTTTTGAACTACTTTTCCGATATAATGTAGATAGAATTTGTTGCTTTATTATTTTTTTGTTTTCGTAAACTCTCTCTTTTTGTTAAGTATAGCACTTCTCAGTGCGCTTATACATAAAATGTAATTAAAAATGACAATACATAAAATAATCAATTAATCCGAGGAAACAATAACATTGTTAAAATGATCAATTTAACTTTATTTACAAAATTCTTACTTTTTACTTGGTTAACACAAACCTAAACTTATGTTAAAAATTACCATCATAAAAAATATTTTATGATTAGCTTTTTCATTTGGTTTTCTTTATCACTACAAGAGAAACAACGAATATCTTCAAGAACCGTGAGAAAACATCAATATGTGTAGGAAACAAAACACTAAAAACCAGCCAAGAACTCCTTATTGAGCAAAACATGATTCGCAGTTACGAGTGCGTTTACCTATTGTTAGCGCCAGTAACTTGTAATGAATCCTTTGAACTGAATGGTCAGTCTCTTCCCGGACCATAAAATACGCTTCAAGTACCAGATATAATGATGCGTGTACTTCAAACACTTCTTGCTTCAATACGTGCTTATGAAACAATACATCATCTGTATTTTAATTGCAGGACGCTTATCAACCCTTCTTGTGTTATTTTGAAGAAAGGGATTCTGTTGAAGTTCAACAATGTATTATTAATTGAAAATTTTTGTAAAGAACAAGGAAATTTTGCTTTAAAGAAGCCTTTTGATTGTTAATATCATAACAATTTTTCCACTCCAATTACTTCCAAATTGCTTTATCTTCAACGAACTAAAATTGATCACAATTCAGGTCAGTTAAGTCATCAATTCATTAATAGTCCATTAAAATGATAGGTACGATGCCTCTGGGTATCACAGTGTCGGCATCTTTCGACCGAGTGCATTCTCTCAATCTCGAACCTGCACACAAAACCCCTTGGTGCAATCTCCCACCCTAGTTGTCGTCGTCCCGTTTCATCCTCATAGATTGTTCTCCCATCTCGGTCACACTTCAAAATTACATTCGGTCGTTTTCGTTTATGCTCGGATGCAATAGCCGGTGGGCTCCGCAGCTAAACATAATTTCAGTCAGTCTTACTCCGGCCGTCGACGGAGGCGTATTGCTGCCGGCCGGTTCTACGCGGCGAAACATATCGCAACCGCGCGCGACTTGTTTGTATAGGGATGTTTGTTCCCAGATAGTGCGTTCTACAAACCCTTTGACAACGAGGATCAGTGACTGTGCAACGTGCGTTCGCGCTTACTTTGTGCTTTGGACCTACATCACATGATTTTTGTGAAAGTGTATTCTTCTGGGATCGAATCGGATTAATGGTCAGTGTTAATGCAAGATCTGCTTTATCCTAAATAAACAAATAAGAGATAATGTACGCTAGCGAACTGCCATGTTTAATGGATGCAAATGTACAAATGTTAACATCAGAGCGGAAACATGAAATGATTTAGTTACACTGAAATGTTATGACTTTCAGAAACGTTTACTGACTGTGGAATATGATATTACCGGGAAAAGCTCGGAGCATAAACATTACATTTAACGGTGATTAGCAGAAGAAATAGACGGGAACAGACTTAGTGAGATTAGGTTACTTTAAAATTAGTAACTTTCAAGCGTCATTAATATCCAAATAGGTTTAGATTCAAACGAAAATTCTGAATTTACAATTGGTCAAGATATAACGTAAATAAACCGGAAACCTAATTTACACTTCTCTTACTTCAACTCGATTGGGCGTATGTATATAAAGTTAATTGATTTCATTAATGTAAAGTATTATTTTGAAAATCATGTGGGAGGAATAAAAAGCCAACAATGAGCGGGCAGTTTTAGGATGAACACGTAACAAAACAATTCATTATAACAATAGCTTATTGTTTGTGATTGAGCTAGACCTTTTGTCCGTAAATTACTTTTATTTGTGTACGCGTTTTAGAATTATTTCCGTGGGTAGTAGAAATAATAAAGTTCACTTTAGAAAATCAATTAAGTGACGTATTAGTCATTCAAGTTCGACAATAAAATATAAATGGAAGAAAAAGGAATGCATAAACTTCTCAATAAAAGAGTACGACTTTAATTCATGTTACAAACATCTATAAAGTTTTGATCTAACGCTGTTATCCATAAATAATGAAATCATTATCCATAGTTAGAGTCCTTTCAAGATATTCACGGATATAATTATTCTAAAATTTTGAAACGAAATTTACTGTCTATTGAAAAATTCATACATCAAAGAAAATTTTACGTTGAGGCAGTAATAAACTTGCAAGTAAGTTGATTCGGTGATTTTTTTCAAGCGTAATTTTGTTTATACCCTTGTTGGTAAAATTCTCTCCGCCTAATTTCTGAAATGAACGCTTGAAAAACTTTCTTCTGAGTTTGTTGGGACGTTTCCTGGAATTAGAAGCTCTTCGAATTGTTATTTTGACTGACAATGATTTAATTTTAATGTTTTGCTTGTCCAGAAATTTCTGGCTATTTCAAGCATAATGTCTGTTTTAAGCATAATTATGTATTTCTTCTAAAAAAAATCCGTTTTATTTTTTCTAAATTAATTTTTTAACCATCTTTTGCATATCATGTATAATTGTGTCTTTAAAGGGACTGTTTCACGTTAAATACTTTTCCATCTAGTTTGTTGTCTTATTTACCTACAATAGCTTTTATTTTTTTAATTTTTTTATTTATAGTTCTTTGCACACATGACAAATATACATAAAATTACAAACAGAAATACGACACAAAAGGTTAGTTTATCTCTAAAAAGACATTTCTTCCAGCAAAAATCATCTGGCTCAGTGAAATCAGGAGTCTTTTTTGAGTCTTACACACGTGTTACAAATGTTCCTACATTTTATTTCTTATTCCTACCAGTTTTATCAAGCGCACCTGATAAAAAGGGGTCTCTACATTCATCATTGGCATCCGTTCGGCTTTCACGGCGAACAATTCTTAACAAATGTAATACTTACCTAACATGTACTGGCCACATTCTAACTCTGATGGATGTAGCACGAATGGGCCGATGTGTTCGATGATACACTTTTATGTTCAAGATTTCTGGGGCTACACTTTTATTTTCTTTTGAGTGGTTTTTTAAAACATCGTTCTTAGAAACGTGTACTTTTATTTTGTCATTTTTAATGAAGAGATTTTTGGGTTAAGTGACCCAATTCTGTTTTTTTTTAATATACTTTTTGTGAACTTTTTCAGCGGTGCTTAGTTAAATTTAACTGCGTAGTATTTAGCTATTTATTATGGAAAGACTAACTTTGAAGTTGCTTAAACTTTTTTTTAATAATAGTGTTGTCTATTAATACCAATATATTTTCGTAAACTTTATAATAACCAGGTATGCATAATTACTAGAAATAAACTACTTGTATTCAGGTAATACCAGTAAAAAAACTAAGTGTAGTAATTGTATTTAGTGCATATCCCTGTAACTTTAGAAAAAATTAAATTTCTTTTGCGCTCATTGGACTATAAATAACGCAGCCATGTTGAAACGAAAAATCTTCACAAATATACGAGCGAGAAAAAAATGGAAGCTGTATCGGCTTCTTTTCATTAAAGATCATTAGAGTTTGGAGGATGAAAAATGAAAAATAAATAAAAGAGGCATTCATTGTAAGCTTCTGAGGGAGTTCAGCGATTCTTTTTGTAAAAGAAATTTTGTTGAGACATCCTATTTTAGAGTGAAAAAGTTTGAGACGTCGATCTTTATTCTTTTAAATTCAAACAACTCTTCGAGGGTATTTTATAAGAAAACAAGTGATATCAAAAATGAAGAAATAGTTTTAGAAATTAAATCATTTCTAGAAATATAAATGAAGCAAAACATCTTATGGATATCTCCCGAAACCTGTGGGAAATACAAATACTCAATTTTGGTATCAAACTCGACTAAGGCAAGTAAAAAAAGTTTGGAACAATTATTGTAAACTTACTTTAATTTTTAGAAAATTACTTTACTTATGTAGACGACATTCTTCCAACACGAAGCGTACCCGATATTAAATTAAAACAATCCTTCGTTCTCATGGAAATTCTAAGCAATTCAACTGGCCTCAGCAAATTGATAACAGCTTAAGAACTAAGCAATATTTTAACCTTCCCCGTATCGGATTTAAATTCTCTGTGCACGGTAATCTCGGATCTGACCAAGTTCAAAATGAGTTACTTAATGTTATTCAAAACGTGTCGCTACATTTATCCGAAGTCTGAGATCTGGCACGACTCTCACCGACAGCAAGCCAACTCCATATAAATCTCAACTAGAATATTTAACTTTGGATAGAGGAAATGGATCAAAGTTTCCCTGCAGGTGAAGATTTGAAAATGGATTTCGCATCCGCATTTGTATATTTAGATTTAGAAAAATGACGATCCTGCAACACCTCAAAGTAAGTCTTTCTAGAACTTCTAGAACTCTCTAAAAGACTACTTTCAAAAAGGACTGCAGGGACCGTGCAGGTCAATAATAAAAGACAATTCTTTATAACTAGTTGAAATCCAGTAGGCGAAGTGAGTTACAGCTGTCAACAAATTCCACGTTGTTAGCTAAATGAAAAGTGTTAAAGCCCAATTTTGCTTTTACTGGTTTTTGGTGTAAAAAAAAGCAGAAAACGCGGTGATTAAAAATATTGACATCACTAATATTAAAAAGCTAAATATAAGATTAAATTTCAAAAAGGTAATGCAAATATTTTAATGTTTCATACAAAATGAATAAAACATTTCGTTTGACGCTACTAGGAGAGCAGCAACAGCTAGAAGTTCTCTCGATAAAGGCGACATGTCCGCATCTCCTGAATAGATAATGCCAGTCCGAGATAATGACGCGAAACTTGGATGTCCTCTCATTAGAGAGATTCAGAGGCTGATTGCTCAAGGGTTACTTGCAAATGTGGGATAAATGAATGCTTTAATCCCATATCAAATTTCAAATGGACCGGGAATTTCGATCTAAGTTAGGGTGCTATACCCTCATTAGATATAACAGTAACTATTTTATATAGGCATTTTGTAAATACATACTTGAAGACAATGTTCCACAAAATATTTAATAACTGGGGCCTGTTATATGCCTCTGTGAATAGTTGATTAGTGTTAAAAAGTTATACCTGATCTTCTTATGATCAATAAAGTCCCTTTTTACGGCTCCACAAAGTTACTCAGCTTAACTATTTCCTAAATAATAATAAAAAAACAACTGACCTAAATTCTAGAGCAAATCATAAAAACATAGGCACCCCAATAAGATCTAAAATCGTTCCAAAGCGAAAGAGACTGAATAATTCAGAACGAAAATTCTCTCATTATTCTTATTGTTCAAGTCCATAAATAAATTACCTACTTTAAGGATGCTTTTATGAAATGGGCTTTTGTGAGACTTTAATTGTGCTCTATAAAAAAGAAAATTCTAACTTTCATCATCAGAGTCAATACTTTGGACTTCCCGTCATAAAAACTGTATTTTCCGCGATGTTTATATACAATATCAAAAACGTTTACGCGGCACATAAAGTTTACAAAGTTAATTTTAGATCTGTTTGATCTCACTTCTGATGGTGATCATAGAGCTATCGGTCTCATGGAAGGGGAACTGAGCCACCTTTCAATGTTTATTTTGAGGTGTTTTAAAAATTTTCAGGTCATTCCTTCTGGCGCCATTTATTAGACGAACGATCTGCTTTATAACTTGTTGAGTTACTTTTTTGATGTGGTCTGTATTATTGCACAGTCACTTTTTGAAGCTGTTTTTCGAACAATGTTTATTCGACCATTAACATATCATCGTGATGTTTTGTATATTAATATGTTTATGTGCCAGTTTCCATCTTGAATTTCTTTTCTGATTTTACGGAAGTTTTTCTTCTATTGACATTCTACAAAATCAAGACATTCCGTTATTGGCCAATATTTTGACTCTCTTTTAGTCTAAGTTGTTACATTCACTTAAAGCTTAATTTTTAATACCAACAATATAACTGACCTTCCCGAAGCCCACATGACTGTAATGCTATCCTAAAATGTATTTTAAAACATAATTTTGGGTCATTTCTTAATATTACAAACATCCGTTAAGTTGCTTCAGAAAACAGATCATGCTAGTGATTTACGATACAAATATTGAACAAAATTTGTCGTAAAGCTCATTTAATGGGTCGTTGCCTCCATTCCAGTTTTCCCTTGTATTATATTTCAATCCTGATTAAATTATGAGCACCATAAAGAAGGTTAAAGAGAAATCCTGACATAACTGTAGGCAATTATGGTTGTAAATGAATGATATACTAGAAATTGGAGAACGAAATTGATTTACTTCCATAGACCTATTCAAAATATTTAATGGTGAAGTAGATATTCTGTTGAAATGTAAAATATAAAATAGAAGTTAACAGTTGTAACATAACTAACACTGTGAAAGCTAGAAAGCTCAGTAAACATTAAGACACAAATAACGCAATATAGCCAATTCCTATCTTGGCGCAAAAGGCGGTTATCTTAGAGAAAAACAAAATAAATCAAGAGCTTGGTAACTTGTACCCGAATGGAGGATTACACGACACGATTATCACAAATTCTGGGCAGTAAACCCCGAAGACATCATAAAATACGCAGAAGCTTCCGCTCCGCCTCCTAGTACATATTTTATTAAAAAACTTCCCCCATCTTGTCACCAAAGAGCGTTACAAGTTCGCCCACTGATGCCAATCTCTCCTATATTAAAACATTTTCGACACCAAATCTTCTCTTGCTGCGAAACCGCTGACTTCCAGACATAAAAGTGTCGAAATTAGAAAAAAAGAAAAATTATACTCCCGATGTTGATTCATTAAAGAGAAACTTTTCCAGTTTGAAACTTTGGTAGCAAAATTACGCGTCCATCTATGTAATAAGATGGTAGGGAAATTTAGTTCGATAGGTACTTTGTAGAAGTTGTGTGTAGTGAATGTGATCACACAAAGTTTGTAAACTTTGAAGACATTTTACAAATACTTGCTCTGGGGTTTGTGAATATGGTGTAAACTTGAGAGTAAATGTTTGTGGACTAGTTACGTAAGTGACTGTTACTTGAGAATGTCTTTTAGTTGTGTGCTTAGCTGTGAAGAGAACACTTCAAACAAAATGTAAAATAGGTTTTAGTAAAACTAAACATTATTACCGAATTGGTAGTCTTGAATACAACAGAAAAATCACAAGTTATCAAAATAAAGCATCAACCTGTTAGAAACAATGAAAATATGAAATATTTACCTCAACAAGGAAAAAACGGTTTAGGGAACATAATTCCACAAACTGATTCAAAACAAAACGAAATAGTAAGAGCACTCGACGAAACAAATAGAGAATAGACACTTGAAGTGTCGCCTATTGTGACGCAGCTATTGTCCAACAATAAAATGTAAAAATCACTTAACGTTGAAGGGAATTGTAAGAGTTGTAGGCTTGTAAAATAATTTAGTACGGTATGTGTTGCTAAAGCTATTCAAAAGGGATTCTTTGGAATTTTATTGAGTGCCTCTTTCATTAAGCCTTGTGCTAATGAGGATGTGCTAATAGACACTTCCTTACAAAGCCGGAGTATGTTTACCGAGGGTTTATTTGATCTTGGGTTAAATAAAAATTTGTTTGTTACTTTTTTTTTAAATTTGTATTATTATTTTACAAAAAATGTTATTTATTTATTTTTATTTTCTTTTATCGAATTGATGTAAGAAATTCTACAATTTAAAATGCCATACAACGCGGTAACGTGGCCAGTATCATGGTAACTTCTGAGCGGGGCAAACTTCGGGGGGTTTATTTGACTAGGGTTTAATTTAGTATCTTTTTAAGAATACCTATTGATCGGGACTGACGAAGCATGTTGTTGATTACTTTTGTCTTAGTTTTTGGTTATGATGAAGCCTGTTGCGGATGTGTTTTTGTACATTTTCTTTTTAAATACTGCAAGAATTATTTAAAATGGTCCCCACATTGCTGTGCGGCGGATTTAGGCCTATTATTGCGATCCTGGGCATCTGAAAATCTGTAAGACAACGATCAACGGTTGGCCGATAATTGACACTACCTGTCACTGTCATGAGATTGCTCAAAACGGAGATGTACTGGTATCCGAAACTTCGAAATTTTGATTTATGGACAAAAAAGTAAGCATCCTTTGACGGCTTACTTCGGTAGATTGGTAGTGGCGCTGCCACTTGATCGATAGATCCAGGGTTCGATTTCCGATCGGAGAAAATATTTGTATAAAAGGCAGATGTTTGTTCTCGGGTCATGGGTGTTTGTGTCTGTCTAAATGCATGTTTCAAGGGACCCACGACACGAGGGATAACCTTAGTGTGGGCCTTTGCGTGTGTAGCGTTTATTATTATTTATTATTAACCTGTAAACAGGGCCCTGATTCTGTAACTTCAGTTGTGCTTCGATGAAATGGTCGCCATTTTATCCGTTCAGGTGGCGAAATGTAGAACTGTTCTTTCATACATCTAATGACAGCTGCTTTGACTGGTGCCGCCACTGCCAACTGAATTTCCAGTTGCTAGGTAGTTTTGCAACTTTACGTTCGGTTGGCGGTGGCGCTGCTGGTCGAGGTGGTTGTCAGCAAGTGTATGAAAACTAATAGTTCTCAATTTCGCCACCTGAACAGATTTTTTTTTTTATTATAAGAAGGGTTAACTCTTGACCTCAATTTTGACCAAGGTCATAGATGTGGTCGACGATGGAGCAAGTTAACCCAGAAAATGCCTATAAGGCACTGGTACTCCTACGCACCGACGGAACATAGCAAGCTGTTTGGCGTCGGACTTCGGTAGGAGGGTGGTCGCGAACCAGACGGCCCTTCACAGAGCCTACCACACCGCATGAGACCATAGGACGACACCTCAGATTCAGTCAAAAATGAAGTGTCGTTGCCTAGGAGGCAGGTCTCATTTGTGTTTCTCTTACGACACCCACGGAAAGAGATGGGGTGGTGTTATTCTGAAGCGATCACCACACGGCAAAATGGCCTCCATTCTATCGACACACAACTGAAGTTACAAAATCGGGGCACTACTAGATCTTCATTGAGAAGCAAGGCTACTCATGCGTTTCAGTAACGGCATTTAAAATTGAATAATCAAGTGTAAATAGGTAACACACGATTAGTTTTAACCGTAATAGATAACAGTAAGGAAATATTTAATTAGCCTATTTAATGGGCCTTTTTATAATTCTAACGGCACGGCACGGCATGTAAAAATTTGAATTGTCATTGCTCCTTATGTTCTTAACTACAAATATCCCTAGTATGTAGGAGGCAATGGTAGTACAATTTTGCCGTGCCGTTTTCGAATTATAAAAAGGCAAGATTACCTTGAAATACTACAAGTTACAACTTTTATTAAAACTTCTCAAACTTTAATGTCTTCATCAAAATAAATTACTAATTTGCTAAAATTGATTAAAACAAGTTTCAACAGGTTGTTTAATATTAATACGACAGAATTTCCATTGACTTAGTAAATTAACGATGTATAATGCGTTTCAAACTCATTTCCTATAATAATAATAAACGCTACACACTCAAAGGCCTACACTAAGATTTTTCGTTGTGTCCTTTGGAGCATATACAAAGATAGACACGAACATCCATGACCCGAGATAGACATCTGCCTTTTATACTATTATTTTCCCCGACTGGGAATCAAACCCAAGACCCGTCGTTCAAAAGGTAGCGCTACTACCACTTGACAAAACCGGCCGTCTTTGTAATACACGTTTAAATAAAATATTTCAAACAGTTTTTTTATTGAAACACGTAAAACAATGTTTCCTCTCTAAAATTATAAAAAAAATTATTACCTCCGACATTTGATTTCTGATAACTTTTAAACGGCTAAACCAATTTTGACCAAATATGGCCAAGAATCATCTCGTTTACGTCAACTTTTATATTTAAAAAAAAACTTCGATATCGATCCATTCGTTTAGGAGCACCGATACCATAGATAGATAATATGCAGATAGGACAGATACAATCGTCAAACCTATAACATCTCTCTTTTTTGTTGGGGGTTAAGAAACTAACTAATTTACTAACTTAAGACCTCGTAAAAGCTGAAAACTAACCTTAACATTAAATCATTATGCCTAGATACGGAGAAACCAAGAACGTAACTTAGAAAGACTGTTTCATTGTTAATTACTTGTGATAGTAATTAACAATTTAATGCCGATTAACACTTTATTACTCCGACAAGAACGAATTTGAAAGCAATAACACTAAATCTTATAACCGCACTGTAAACGCATGTAGTAAGTTTTAAACAGATTTGGCTAAGGCATTCGACTCTCTATCACTAAAATTGGATTAACGATTTGATAGACAATTTAGCGGTACCCGCATTGCTTCTGTGCCTGTTACGATGATAATCTCTGGGAACCACATCGCGGCTAGCGGTCTTAAAGACTTTAAATTGAAAGTTGCAACGATTTTAAAGTGTACATTTTAAACTTTTAAAATGTTTGTTAAACTTAATCATATTGTAACATAATTAGTTGAAAGGATATGTGCAAACAAGGCATTTTATAAACTCGCTAATAAAACAAAGGCAGCATTGAACCACTAAATATGAACAGTATTCTAAGAGTTTACTACAATGTAATAAGTGGGTAATATGAAATAGGTATATAAATTTTTGTTGAATTTAAAACACGTACTAAGAGTATCCGTTCTGCGTAATTTCTCTTCACATATGCTTCCGTGTCGATTTTCTATTGTACTGATTAATAACCCAATAACTAACTGAAACAATGCTACAAAAGGTAATACAATCGGAATCAATCTAAAACTCATTAAAACATTAGTCGTACCCGCTTCGTTGGCATTAATAGAGCAATTATGCCTCTTGCATACTTCGGTCGTAATTCCTAGGAACGCTAAAACTGGTCTAGACTTATAAATTTTCCGCTTAGCTATCAGCAGGGGCTGCTAATAAACGAGGACTCAAGTTATAGTGCAATTACGGAGCTAAATCTGCATAATATGCATCTGCGGATGCATTAGGAAGTGGCAAGAAAGTCTTTGCTTATAAAATGGTGTGTAGAATGCCATTGCCTCTGTCCTGAGGCCGAATGTATATCGACAGACTCTTAGTCATTGTGATAAAGCTTATGATAAGAAAGTTTGTAATTTTAGTCATCATTTTCCTTGACAGCAAACTCTACAGGGCTTTAGGTAAATCTCTTTCAACCTTTCGGGTGCTAAATCAATCCATGAAACTGAACAACTTTTTCAAGGAACATAGGTCAAATACGAAAAAAAAAAATTGATCTCCCATACAAAATGCGCTATATGCTGATGAAGTTTGTATGGGAACTCAAATTTTTTTTTCGTATTTTGACCTTGTTGCGTGGGGAAAGTTGTTAGATCAAAATAACAAAAAAAAATTGATCTCCCACACAAAATGCGCTTTATGCTAATTAAGTTTGTATGGAAACTCAAATTTTTTCGTATTTTAACCTATGCTCCTTTGGGCAAAGTTGTTCAGTTTCATGGACTGATTAACCACCCGAGAGGTTGAAATAAATTTACTTAAAGCCCTGTATATTATTCTTAGTCAATGTTACACTTCATTTTAATAATTGAAACTGTATTCTTAAATCCCACCAAAAACATAAATGTGAAAATCTATCAACTACAACAATGTCTGTTAATAAAAAATATGACATTTTAAATTGAATGTAGAATAATTTACATGTACTAATTAAATATCTCTTACGATAAAATTAAGCTTAAGATTTGACTTGGCTAATTTTCACTATAATTCATCTTTTAATTGGCTTATAGCTTTATAATGTAAGTCTTTGCACATTTATTCTTAAATTGTTTTATACTGAAATCACATCCTAAATCAAACGAACTCATTGAACCCAGAAGCAAAATAGCAAAACTCTGCCGGCCTATAACAATTAAGAAGGTGATCGTGATAGCACCCGAACATTATCGTCCTATCGGAAGTGTACCGAACCCGTCAATCACAAAACTGACTGATTTACAACCTGTCAATCAGTAGATTAATCGGAAAAAATACGAAGCATGCCAGAGCAGAGCCGGTCATCTTTAACGGAACTTTTTTATTTGCAATCTCGGTAGCAGACTTGATAAACGTTAGCCCAGTGGCTCTCGCTGATTTGAACCGGTCAGTGAGGTTAAGCAACGTAGGTACACAGGGTAGGGAACCTAATGGGTGACCAAATTTATCACCAGCCTTTCTCTGCTTCGGAGGGCACGTTAAGCTGTCGGTCCCGGCTGTTTTCGATTGACTTCATTCCTTAAAACCAAATCAGAAGCCATATGGCGGTTTAAAAACTCTGATACTAGGGTTAGTCAAGTTTGCCACACATTTGACTATATCTACAAGATAAGAAGAAGACGACTTGATATTATTGGAGAATGATTTTGCGATGGATTCTTTTGTATTGTCATAAGTGAATAATGACAGCAAATTTATTCCTAAAACAATATGGCATTTCCTCAATTGAATAGAAGTACTGAGAAATCTTTTCGATTTACAGTTAATGCTTTTTGAATCAGTCGTGACAACTTAAATAGCGGAAGAGCAATCTTGTCATCGACAATTGTTTAGTCATTGTTTCTTTTTGGTTATTTTTTGACTTGTAAAACATGAAGGACTGCAACTAAATATATATTTGAAGAACCCAATTTAAATTCAAAAGGCATTAAAAATAATTTCTGATTGAAAAATGATTGCATCACTAATTTTGTCTATACAGGGCTTTAGGTAAATCTCTTTCAACCTCTCGGGTGCTAAATCAGTCCATGAAACTGAACAACTTTTCCAAGGAATGTTCCTTCAAAATACGAAAAAAAAATTTTGATCTCCCACACAAAATGCGCTATATGCTGATGAATTTTGTATGGGAACTCAAATTTTTTTTTCGTATTTTGACCTATGTTCCTTGGGGAAAGTTGTTCAGTTTCATGAACTGATTAACCACCCGAGAGGTTGAAAGAGATTTACCTAAAGCCCTGTAAGTAGACTCTTTCTTTCATTTACAATAAAACATATTGGACTGTTTCATTGTTATAATTCCATTAACAGTTTATAAATGGGTGTAACATGTTTATTGTTTACTTGCTGATGCTTGCAACTTTGTTTGTTTATTGAATTTCGATCGAACAAAATGTTCGACGATTCTTTATTGAAATCACATTTTTTTTTAAAATAAACTGATTAATTAAAAAACCAAATGCTAAATTTTAAGTAAAGATTACCACAATACATTAGTGAAATTTAGCCGTTTTAAGATTACCGCATAAGATAAACAAACTAAACGTCTAACGATCTTTATTTTTGTTTCTATTGCGTTGAAAAAAGAACCCAATAATATGTAGTTATTCTCGTATTATATCTTCCATGTACAGACAGCAATCATAACATTTTTACAATATGTATTAATAACTTATAAAGGTTTTAAAATTTATAGAAAGTTGCACTAATAAAGTCATCACTTACATTATTTACACCTTAAAACCTTATCCTACTCAATTTCCAAATCAAATTCGTAAAATGTACGCCTGTATTTCTCAAGTTGCGTCTAACAAATGTGAGTTAGCAATTTACCGCAACCAAAGATATAACTACATATTTCTTATTTCGTAATAACTTCACTAGTTTGCTCGGTATCTGCTTTGATTGGACACGTAGCACAGTTGCCTTCGGTTGCTTGGTTGCTTGATCACTATATTCCGCGGTAGTGCTTGCATAAATTTCCTTGTGGAACAAGATTAGTCGACCAATGTGCGGTCTTGGCACATTCTGTTCTTTTCGAAAGCGCACGTCCTACAATTTAATGTTTTAGTCAAAACAACAAATTTTACTCTTGAAACAATCTGAAAATTCTTATCAGCCCATTTGCGTTCCCTCCGAGAGACATGGGTCTCCCTTCAAAACAAAGGGGAGTAAGGCCATAGTCCGCCACGCTGCACTGGCCCAATGTGGGTTGGTGGACTGCGCGGCTTTCGAAAACAAAGTTTCTTAGCCGTGCGGGTTTCATCACGCTATTTTCCGTCCCACTGAGCAAATATAATTATTGAAAAAATCCATACATAAATCCTGAAAGACTTCTTCTTCTTATCGTGTACATATAGTCAAGTGTGTGACGAACTTGGCTAACCCTGGTGAAATTAAACGAATTTTGTGGTACGGCTCGCAAAAGGATTTGAACCCACAACCTTCCAGTTAAAAGTTTGGCTTATTACCGACTGGACTATCTATCACTGCTTATTCTGTTATTTCTGATAATAATAATTGTTTATTTCTGAGACTACCTACCTCTAGTAAACTCTATTTTCCTTCACTTAAGCTGAATAGTCATCGATTTCCACTAGAAACACAATCAGTAAATAGGGATCGGTATCTTTGGGCTGTATTTACGGACTTATCCAATGTGAAGACTTGCTAAAACGAGACTGCCGTCAATGTAAACCTCTGTTCAGGCCCTTAGACATAGAGTAAAAAAAACTTTTCTAAAGGAGTCTACAAAGCAAGATTTTTATCATAATCGTAAAAGTACCTATTTGTTAATTTTAAATAAGTGTTACTTACGAAGTATATTTTTTGCAGTTTAACTCTAAAATTAAAAAAAAAATTATCACCCCTGACATCAAATTGCTTATAACTTTTTTTTTTTTTTTCGTTTAATAATCGTTTATTTGATTAAATGTAGCTAAAAACATCTCGATAACATCAGTTTTAAACACAAAAACCGCATCGAAATCGGTCCATTTGTTTAGGAGCTACGATACCACAGACAGACACACAGACACAAAGTCGAGCCTATTTTTTTTCGGAGGTTTATAAACCAATGTATTTCGTGTATTTGCCTTAAGGCGACGACAGCACCCGATAAAGGCAGCACACATAAGAATAGTGACATCTCCGTCTCTCAGCAGGCCTGGGCCGGCAGTGCGAACAGTTTCGATACACGAAGTTTACGGACTATGAAAGCGTGCATGCGTAAAAACATGTTCGAAAGTTAGAAAAATGAGATTTATGGAAAGGTAACAGCTTAAGTCGAAAAATGCGTTAACTACTTATCGAGAGTGTTCAATCACGAACATTTTGATAGCAAATTTAAGTTCCTGTGTGCATTTTATTATCGTTTTTACAGCTTAAAAGATACACAATATTGGTATTTAGAGGTGAGTTTGTTTGCTTTTTCTATTGAACCAAAAGTGCTGAATCATGTTTTCAGTAAACTACTTATCTAGTTTATATCCTGAATATTACCGTAGTATTTTTTTCTTCGATTTAATGCAGTGCGTCATGCTTATCTACGCATCATAAAATCGTAATTTAGGTGCTGTATTCGCCTTAAACTAGCAAATTCTAGCTTATGATATGTGATCTGTTTCCAAAGATTAACAACTTGTTAGATAAAAAATAAAGTTATAAACGTTATATAGAAGTCTTATGAAGTAAGAATGATACGCAATATGTTTACGATATTTTCGTATCAGGCGTAGACGAAAATTCTAAAAAGTTTTTATTAAGTTCATTTTATTTTTATGGCATAAAAAAACTCGGAAGTCGACATTTTTACATCTGAAGCATCTTTGTCAAAAAGTGGTTAGAACAGCATTTTTTAACGCTATTTCTGTTTTCCCAGCCCTCGGTGTTTCCTCTGAAGGTATAAAGTAAATTGCACACATCCTTATCTTCGCCAATAAAGAGCTCCCTCCCCGCTTCGCTAGCTAAGTTATGAATTTTCAATACCAGCCCTAATGGTAACGAAAGAGATAAAATTTGAGATGCCTGCATTAACATTTATATAGGAACACCCGCGTGCGTAAATTTCGTTAGTAATCCAATCATTTTGTTTGAAGGAGTTTGGTTTTCAAAATTCTGTCTGCAATTAGAGAAGGGTCGGTTTTTGTTCTTTTTTGACATCAAACTTTGCTAGGTCATGAAGGTTTTAGGAATCTAGGTATAAGATTTACAAATGTATATTCATTTTAGATTAGTTTCGGAAACTTTAGGGGGCGATCCCCCCTATTAAACAGAAGAAATCTATTTGAAGTTCACAAATATAAATTTCTACTTCCCATATAAAGGCAAATCAGCTGATCGCATCAGTTGTATGAGAGGCGAAAATTTTTTTCATATTTCGACGTTTATTTCATTGGAAAATTTGTTTAGTTTCGTGGGCTGATTCTCATCCTTAATTTTTTGTAGCAAATTTTTTTATAATTCGAAAGGCACGGCACGTCATGTCAAAATTTTAATTACCATTGCCCCCTATATTCCCAGCTTCTAGTATCACTAGTACATAGAAGGCAATGGTAATACAATTTTGCCATGCCGTTTTCAAATTATAAAAAGATCCATAGTACAGCTTTATCTGGGAAAAAAAACCCTTTCAGTTATAGCTCCTAAATAAAGTAGAAAGTATTTTGCTATCCGCTTAACCAATCTTAGCTGAAATCGCCAGCAGAAGACAGAAACATTTACTCAAAAATAACTTCAAACTCCTCATTACTAAATTCTTCGAAATTCTCGTTAAAATATACACTTAATAAAATTTGTTTTGCCAATAGAACAACAGTTATTTATTATCAAGTCAATATAAATAAAACGTGAATATTATACAAATAAAAACATTGTTTACGATTGTAACTATTCATAAAATAAGGCCAAAGAATTTTGTTAAATTAGAATATTTAGAAAACTATCAAGTTTCAATTAAAGGCTTGATATCCGTGATAATGATCGCAGATCAATATCCAATTAACGTAGGCCTCTTCATTTTCTTGATCTTTGTAAAAATATGGTTACTATAAAAGTTCATTGAACTATCGGAGGTCAAGTTTAAGTGGTCATCAAAACATCATGATTGCCTTTTGAAAACCTGTTGAATAGGACTCATTATAAATTTGCGGCGGATTTTTCAAATGTGCAGTTAATTATAAAAGATTTAGTCGTTTATTGCGATATTATATTCGGCTAAGCGCCTAGATAATTAATCATTAAATGCTTTCAAACGTGTTGATGAGATCTTCTCGGAATTTAAGATCTTTATCAAGAACTTTTTCAAAACTGACACTAACTGCCTTACCACTTTGATTAAATCTAATGACCTGTCACCTAAACATGCACGCTAAGCTATAAAACGTCTAGATTCATTGGCCACATCTCATCACCTTCCAATTTCCTGTTGCGTGCAAGTACTAGCAATTTTTTTTTCTAAGCGTGTGAATGTATACACATTTAAATAGTTCTCAATTTCACCACCTGAACAGATAACATAGCCGCCATTATCATTCAACCACCATTGGGCCTTTTTAAAATATGAAAACGGCACGGCAAAATTGAATTACCATTGCCTCCTTTGCACTGGTGATACTAGAAGCTGGGAACATAGAAGGCAAGGGTAATACATGCCGTGCCGTGCCGTTCAAATTATAAAAGGTCCATTGTGATACCATTGATTACTGGAATAGCTCTGCAGATATCAAGCTATCTTAATAACGACAAACTTACTATTAGGCTCTTACCAGAGATATTGCTATAATACAGATTGTTTTATACAAACATTTTTGAATATTTTTCGGGTATGTGAAATCTAAGTGTAACAAAATTTTTGTAGGAAAGTTGGGACAAAATTAAGCAAATAATTGTAAGATTAGTTTACTGAAATTGTCAATAGGGATGATGACAATTTTTTTTATTGTTTATCTTAAAAAGGAACTGAATCCAAAACCCAAAACCAAAATTTTTTTTGCAAACTATTGAGAAATAAAAAAGTTACAAACAATAAAATTTCAGTAGAGGGGGAAACTGTCAAACAACGAAAAAGAGGTGCACTTACTAGCACGTGACGTCACCGACATTTGTTTGCGTAGGTAAAAATGAGATAGCTAGTCCTTACGATAATATAACTGCTAATAACTTGTTCATTTATAAACCAATGTTAATGCTGTTTTCGGATATTAATATATTTCTAGCATTTTTTTTCATATTCAATAATTAATAAAATCAAACACTGTCAACATCCCTATTATAATATAAGAGTGAAAATATCCATTGAAATGGACATCGTGTCAAATTTGGTGTATTTAAGCCTGGTCATCAGTTAAAAACCCAAAGAAAAAATTTACAAAGTTTACTAAAAATCTTGATAATTTAACCAAGTACCTATTATGATCAAAAATTTTGGAAATAGCAGCATAAACAGCTGAAGCTGAATTTTTTTTGAGAATACTATATGGATTTCTTGGGGAAAGTTGTTCAACTTCAAGGGTGAAATCACCCCTTAAAATTTCACTAACTAATATAAAGTCACTTTATAGTTGCTCTTGACCAAAATTCAGACCAGGGGCAAAGATGTGGTCGAGGATGTAGCATTCTCACCCAGCAGAATCTTATTCGCTTGAATTTTAAAAGGCATTTATCTGCAACTACTCCGAAATCAAATCACGTTTAAAAATAGAACAACATTAATACAAGTCAGAATTTGAAATACAACCTCAGATTTGTCATTCTTATTTCCATTTCAAACACGAGAAACCTACTTTTCTAGAACTAGTTTAATCTAGTTCAGAACACGATTTTGAAAGCATCAAAGCTAAAATCAGTCAGATTCTGTCAGAATCGTGCTGTGAAGGTTCCGTAGGTACAAGAAACAACACAGACAACTAGGGAATTGGAAGAAAACATAACATACAATTTGGTAATCTTAGAGAAAGTTTTCCATAAAAGAGGATTTTTTTCTTACAATAGGATTGAATGAGTGACTACATGTGCTAGTCATTTGGTTATCAGAAAGAGTTATGTAGATTTAATTAGTTATCTCAGCTTACCCTAATACATAACTAAGTCAATGTAGTAAAATAAATTAACATTTTAATAGGAAGTCAAAATAGTGCAGTCTTCCCCAGAGAAGAACTTAGGTATTGACTATAATCCCGGAAAAATATACGGTTCCTGTAGGATAAAAAAATAGTTTTCCACGCAGGCGAAGCCGCGGGCGTTTGACAGTGTCTTACAATTATAATACATCGATGTTATCGAAGCTGAAGCCTAAAAGTAAGAAAAATAAAGTTACTGACTAACTTGCCAACTAACTGTTGCCGCTTTGTCTTACTGCCGATACTGCAAACTTTAAATAACCTAAAACGCTGGTTTCCATGCATAGATGTTTCCAATTTTGGTCTCGATCATCAATCGAATGATTTGCCACAGCCTCCTAAGCACAAAATCCATAGAAGCCGCAAGCTCAAAACATAGATGTCGAGCGTAACCTGGATGTGTCCAAATCGGGCTAGAGGGGAGCAACGTGAATAATTTCATAGCCATTACAAGCGCCAAGCCAAGTTGATCGCCAAGAGCGCAAGCGTTAGCTGTCACGACTTCTTGCGGATATTTGAACTTACTAGATGAGACTCTGGTGGCAAATGGGCATTTATTATTTCGAACGGCACGCCACGCCAAAATTTGTATTACCATTGCCCCCTATGTTCCCAGCTTCTATTATTACTAGTACATAGGAGGCAATGCTAGTACAAATTTGCCGTGCCGTTTTTAAATTATAAAAAGGCCCACTGGGAGCAAAATGTGAGCTATTAGTTAGGCACTTTTGTGTCTGTAGGTACTTATTCATACTTTTTAAAATAATTCCACCTAACTTTAACATAAGTTTTATGTGATAGTTTCAGGTCTTCGCTACCATGATTTCCATATTTTTGTATTTATTTCATCATGCGTCCCCCAAAAGTGCACGTCTCCATTATTTTCAAACTTACATGAGCTGTGTGTCTCATTGGGATATATATAGACTACTTTTGAAAATAACCGTGAAAACTGCACCTTTGCGAATAGGCATAGAGTCAGTAGGGTCACAGAACAAATGCGTATGTATGTATTTAAATCCTTTAATGCATGTTTGTATGTATTTCATGTAATCTTGACTTGTTTGAAGTGGCATCCTGAATGTCCTATAAAATAAAGGTTTTTTTTCTATTCTTTCTATTCTAATCTTGAACAATTTATGCCATTTACGTTGTTGTTTTACACTATATTCACCAGGTCCATATTTTGCAAAAAATGGGCCTTTTTATAATTCGAAAACAGCACGGAAAAATTGTATTACCATTGCCTCCTATGTAGTAGTGATAATATAAACTGAGAACATAAGGGGCAATGGTAATACAAATTCTGCCGTGCCATGCCGTGCCGTTCGAGTTATAAAAAAGGCCCGACATAGCTACATTTCGAAAATCTCTAGTACAGAGTATACATCAACATGTCGATTACTAGATAAGGCATCCGATTAGAACTAACAGGTTATCTTGAAAAGGCTAATGGTAGGGAAACTCACCAGCTTCATCTATAAAGAGCAATTAAGCTACTTTATTCCTTTCATTACATCGCCGTACGTTTTATTTATAGGAGGAATTTTCGACGCTTGGCGAAGAGGGTAAAGGATTAATCCAACTCAGTTTCTTTTCTTCCTATATTTTATCAGTACGTAGATAGTATTAAAAGAAAATATTTATTATAGTTCCTGTTATTTTAACAATACCCGTTTTATCAAATTCATCTTTATTGAAAGTCTCATTGTAAGAATAAGTTACAAATTAAACCCAGAAATTGCTGAGATGTCCTGTATGTGCACGTGTCTACAAATTATTAACATGTTATAATCACAAACATAACCATCAAATAAATTTAAACACATCAGAAGCTACAGGAATTAAAAATCATGACAAATCTAGACCTATAGGAGTTTTCTTTCTTCAAATCTTGTCTTGCTCAATATTAAAGTTCCCAGGGAAAGATCTTTGTAAAAAACTTTCATTCTCCATACAACACAAAGCTTTATATCACTTTGCCGGCGGGTGCTAATTCGATTAAAGCTTTTTACAACGCTTAAGGAATACCCAGGAATTTCAATATGAGAAGAAGTCATAATAAATTCGTTATAAATGAGAATGCGAGCAGTTTCTGAAGATTTCATATGTAATTTAACATTTAGTTTGCTACGGTAAATTTTGTCTTTTACTGAACATATCTGTCTAATAAAATTAATTGCATATATCATGGCTGACGACAAATTGGTTTTCTGCTTATGCATTTATAATTACTGTATTAAACAAGTCGTAATTAAGTATTAAATAGAGTTAAAAGTCTAGATGTAGAGAAGCACACAGTCTAGATGTAAAGAAGCACGTAGTCTAGTCTAGTAGAGTGTTTGTTGTATCTGAATAAGCTTTCCCAAAACAATTTCATGGATGGGCAGAGTATATTTTAAGGGGAACGAAGTTGCAATCAGAAACATTATGCTACTGTTTAATTAATGGAACTTAAAAATAACAAGTACCTATTTAAAGGGACAATACAGATAATAATATAGTAGGAATACATTTTTGAACCATCACAGTCTACTAACGTGTAGATTATTTGAAGAATGTAAACTTTGACGATCACAAAAATTGCAGCCAACTGACTGTACGCTATTCAAGGACTTCAACGTAAATTGCAGAAACCATTCACCCAAACATGAGACACCAAATAAGACACTGATAGGTTTTTCAATGACTTATAGAGGAACAATAATGTGATAAAAAAAGAGAAAGGATGCTGGCCAAACAAGGAGTCATGTACGCGACCCCATCACAATTTCATGCGTTTCTCACGGAATGTTAGTTCCGTCCGATGCCATCCTGTCGCTTGAATACTAATAAGTTAATCTTTTATATCACGTTTTCGTGAAACAAAGAGATGTGGACAGCGATGAGATAAAACAAGCCAACTCTCTTGTACCACACTAGTTGCGTTGCGTACTCTACATTTCCATACTTAGTTTGAGGAACGATGGAATAGTAAGGGGTTCTTTCATCTGGTTTTGAATTGCCGGTGGTCGAGTGTGAGCCTGTATTAAGCAGCAGCGGAATTATGAAGCACATGCTCTTTGAATACTAAACGGCTATTTTGAAAGGTCGGTCTGGTTAGATCAAAACAGGCATAGAAACGGCTTTTAGAAAGAAACGGGTGTGACTAATGCAGAGTTCTTTCGTTTCGAGAATATTCATATGATAATAAAGTGTTAATCGCATCGTTAAAAAAATTAGACGAGCAAATGATGGAATACGGTGGAGTCGTTGACTTTTTAATTGCTCAATTTGTGAGAAAACCTATTATGTACCATATGGGTGCTATTTAATTGGCTCTGTTTAATTACCTATCAATAAAATTGTTGTTGATATTTTTTGCTAATGGAGTTCCAGGCGTCCAGAAGCAATTAGTTTTTTTTATAATCAACTTCGAACGAGCCAATAAAGCTAAAGCTTAGATTTTATCGCGTAATTCGACAGAATCCCTTAATCTTAAGATGGTGATCAACAGGTTGATAAATAAGAAGACTTACCTAAAGGAGCTGCGTGAGCAAAGCTAAGTCAATGCAAATTCAGTTAACCTTTTTCAATTCAGTGAGCGTTAACTTTCAACACGGGCCAAACGAGCACTTATTGAGTTAGTATTTAAGCCGAAGATTTATTCAAAACAGTACGACCGTTTACGAAAGCATCGGCGTCCATACAAATGAAGTTGGAAGAATTTCGTTCTTGTATTTGCGACTTTTCGGAAGGACTCGAGCTTAGAGGTGGAGAATTTTGTTTTATAGACAGTAGAAAATGAATGCTACCTTTAGGAATCATTTCATATAAATTACGTTCATATTCTCACGCCCATAATCCATAACGGGGTAGGCAGAGCATCTTTGACACAAATTGTGAGAGTAATGAGGTGGAACAAGTTGCAAAATGGTGATAGGTGGTCAACATTTCGACCATTATACAGCGAAACCCTCGCATCCCTCTTACAGACCTTTACATTATACTTGGGAAGAGTAGGTAGCTGGCACATTATAAGTTTTTCTTTCACTCTCAGTCTAGCATGGAAGTAAATTATTGCAAATAAATACAATTGTAAGAAATAGGAAAGATAATAATAATAATAAACGCTACACACTCAAAGACCCATACTAAGGTTTTCCCTTGTGTCATGGGTCCCTCGGAACATACATAAAGACAAACACAAACATTCATAACCCGAGAAAAAACATCAGCTCTTTACACATCAAATATTCGCCCCGGCTGGGAATCGAACCCAGGACCCGTCGATCAAGAAGCAGCTCCGCTACCACTAGACCAAACCGGCCGTCAAACCGGCCAGATATACCTACTTAAAAATAACACTAATATTTTAAGTAGTTTATGAAAAACAAAGAACAGATAAGAAAATAAAATGCGAAAATTATCTTCCTTTTAAAGAAAATGAATAGACACTACTTAGAGAGCATTATACTCATCAATTTTCAATTTGGGCGTCATTAGCAATTTCCAAATTTGCTTTGGTAATCACAGAGTCGTTAGAAAAAGGAAGTGCCATCGCAACTGTGCCACTAACCACAAATCTTCATTCATCGTCATTCCTAGTTATATTCCGTCATTACCACAGCAAAACGCTGAGTCACACCAAACAATTACACCTAATGAATTGTCTAATTTCTCGTTCTGTACACTGACGGCATATTAATAGGTTCAGTATGTTTGTATGAGATTCCATAGCACTTGACACGCGTGTATTATAAATACAAGTATGCATTGATCGGCTTGGAGATAGCCGCTTTGAATTCGGCTCCGTTACGTTCGAAATTTGAAACCGTCAGTTACACTGTTATTAAAATATCATTCTTTGTCGACGTGAAGATTCTTTGGCAACTAGTTTCTTTATGTAGCTTTCTAACAGGCTTTTTTATTTGCTGAGAAAATATAGGTAACTACGTGACACTCAACTTTTTGTTGAAATCCCTATTGTACATACAAAGTTTTACGTAGTTTGGGATGACTTTGCGTTGTACAATATTATCTGTTTCTTTTTAAAGTAATCTTCCGTTTATTTGTTGGACGTTGCAGACAACAATTTCATGTTTTCATAAAATGTAGTTTATTATAACTAGAAACGTATAGGAAAATAATATTATCATCACCTATTCGATATTGCGCCAGTAGACAAGTAACAGCTACAAATAAAACCTCTCATGATCATTCGCAATGAAACTACTAATAAAATACCGTAGCATCATTCCCGTGGAATCAATTGGCCGGAGTAATGAAGACATTACTGTCTGTTTTGCCGGCGATATCTATCTCTGAGATAATCGCTCGTATCACGATGTGCTGTACTGTTCGCAGAATAAGTTCCTTTTAACTCTTTTTTCTTTCTTTTTAGAGAGCTGGATCCTGAGAATCATTGTGATGTGTGTGATGCGGTCTTGATTTTTTAATCTATTTGCGTTGTAAGAAGGTACTTAGTACTTACAACGTTGGATCCAACGGGCCTTTTTATAATCCGAACGGCATGGCACGGCAATTCAAAATTTGAATTACCATTGCGCCCTATGTTCTCAGCTTCTAATATTACTATTACTTAGGAGGGTTATACAATTTTGCCGTGCCGTTTTCGAATCACAAAAAGGCCCCAAGCGTTTTTTTGTACTTCTATCTGTATTTACACATCATTTGCTGGTGTGCCTATATTTATTTTCTGCACCTTAACACATTATCTATCTTTTAGATCTTACAATAAAACATGCATTTTTGTAGATTTGTAAGTCAATCTTCTGAGTAACTTTTCATAAGTTTCCGAATGTTTTAAAGCATTATTCCCTCTCATATTTTGAATTGCTAAGGAAAAGTTAACCTTATGACAGATACATAAGATCATTATTTGCTAGATACATGGTGTTAAACATATATATCTATTTAATATGTTTCGATTCCCTTTATGCGCCCCCTTGGGTTATACAAAATTTTGTGTTAGAAAACGGCAGGTGAATTTCGAATAAGAACATCAAAGGTATGAGAATCGCACAACTCATTCCTAAATAAACTTGAGGAATAGAAAGTGTTACGATTAATGTTCTCTTTGTGTGTTTGAGTTTGAAACAATGTAAGTAACTGATAATGATAATCATAAAATCGAAGCTAAATGTTCCTAGTGTTTTTGTAATACATATTTGAGTTCAGCCTATAGGCCTGTAGATTTTCTTCTATTCCAAAAAGAAAACGTCTCTGGTAACAAAATTTGGCAGAAGAGACAAAGATGAAACTTGATTTGACACGAATTACAATTTGTAATACAGAAATTGAAATTGTTGGATTGGAATTAGAAGATACGCCAATCTTGAATAATTCTGTAGCTGCGAACAACTGATCTCAGAATCATGGTTACCCTGATAAAGATATCCTTTGAGGCCGAACCAAAGTTTCCCTTTCCACGGCTTATTAGTATTCGAAACAAACTTTTAGGGTCTTCGGTTTAGATTTGTATCTATTGGGTAATGTACGTACTTGATACGTGTTTCGGAATTCATTTAATTTACCTGTGGTCTGAGGGTACGATTTGGGACCCGTTTGAATTTAAAATGGAAAGGATGAACCGTAGAAAGGGCGAAATCAAATATCGCGTCGTATGTTATGTAAATAAGGGAAAAGGCAAATAACAAATTTGATATTAAGTTGCAGAAACTGTAATGACTAAATATGAATTTGATATATTTCTGATTGTTGTTTGATCCCTTGGGCTATATTAAGATAAATGAACTGATTGTAAGGAAAAAACACTGATACATGCTATTTAATATAAATACAGCAGAAGTAAAACAAAACTGGTTTTTCATACCACCACAACACCGACTTTTTCTGCGTGTCGAAAAAATATCAACGTTCACAGTCCAAATTAACAGACAACTATGACAAGTTACAAGTGCTTTTAACAACATTATCAATGCTGCTATTGCAGCTAACAACAATCAACTGACATTTATTACAGCGAAGTAAGAGCTATGTTTGTATGGACAAATGTAAGGATCTAGTAGTTTGAGTTAGTGATAGTACTGATAGTCGAGAGCCATTGAAGCTTTTGTGCCTGATGTTACAAAGACAATAAGAAAGACAAAGAACACTCGGCAAGTGGTCAACATTTCTCAAGTTTGGATTTACACCGTTATGCTTTGGACGTGACGGTTATTTATAACGGATATTGACTATTTGACGCTATGTATTTAGATGACTTTCTAGTACAAAACTTCGCTTTTGGTTTGCGTTTGGTTATAAATTAAAATGGCTGACTGTTTTGATTTTTATTTCCTGTCTTTTGAAATAGGCAGAGCATTAAGTTAATCAATGATACCTTGTTACTGTTTTGAGTGTTACTTTTTTTGGTTCACTAACTGGGTGCAAAATTTTTAAATATTTGTGTAAGACTAATATATTATACATGTGCAAAGTTGTCTCTACTTAAAGTGAACACAACATGCTCATATATTATAATTAACTTTAGCTTAACTATTTTCAACTCATTGTCGTGTAGGTACAGTTAAGTAGGCGATAAAATCTACTAACTGTCACATTATTAAAATAAATAATTACTATAGAAATCCAAAAAAAGTTTATTAGCAAACGATACTGAGGTAGTACCTAGCTGTCCGTAATGACAGCGAGCTGTCACAGAATTCAGTCATATCATAGGTATCATACTCTTGCATGTATTAACAGTCAATGGGCCTTTTTATAATTCGAACGGCACGGCACTTCAAAATTTTAATTACCAAATGCGCCCTATGTTTCAACTTCTAGTATTACTATAACATAGGAGGCAATGGTAATAAAATTTTACCGTGCCGTTTTCGAATTATCTAAATATATAAAAGGAGAAACTGACTGACTGACTGACTGACATATCAACGCACAGCCTAAACGGCTAAATGTAGGCACTTGAAATTTGGAAGAGACGTAGCTTAGGTACCGTAGAGGTGCATTAAGAAAGGAATTCCCTAAATTCTTACGGGAACGGGAATTAGCGGGAAAATCCATTTGTATGAAAAATCTAAACCGCTTAAGTTAGACGCTTGAAATTTGGCATGCAGGTACCTTAGTAAACTTAAAGCTTAGTTGCAACAGGATATTGCAAAACTCCCACGGGAACGGGAGTTAGCGGGAAAAAACTTTTGTATGTAAAAATCTAAATCACGTAAGATAGATGTTTTCAATCTGTGTACTCTGTACAAAAAAAAATAACACGCAAACGAAGTTGCGGGCATCAGCTAGTAAATAATAAAGTAAAAAAGTTTTTGCCTATGAGGTACATTCACACCCGTTTACACTCACCTAGCAAGCCTTAAGCGCTGATAGAGCGATCAGTACCCCAATAAATATTAACATAGTATTAACCATTGATTTATTACTGAGGATCAGTTAATAAATACACATCGTGACCGACCCACGGTTACTTTATCACGAGTACGAGGGTGGAAATTCAATCGTGATTCGGTGCAGCGTGAACTTCCTTTTGCTTACGTATTTTGTCTAGATGATTTAGTTATTGGGGACAATTTTGAAGTGGGTTCTTAATGGATTTTGAATTTATTACAAGAAGGAACATTGCCGTTATCTTTGTGCTTATTGTTTTACTGTTGTTATGATTACTTTTCCCATTGATGAAATTAGATATCGTGTTATAATTCAAGGTGTTATTGTGGACTATGTCACTTGGGTAAGAATAAAAGGATCTTCAGGATAGATACACCTTGCTTCTTTGAGTAACTGTAATTGTCAAAATGTAAAAATTCTAACACCAAATTAGAATTCTAACTCGCGTTTGACTTTGACCAAACTCATAATTAGTCTAGGCATAACGCGACATAGACTCATATAGTGTATTAGGCACACATGGCGAAAGGGGTCAATTTTTGTAACATACTTGATTATACTTATGTACACAAATAGGATAAAAAGATCTTGAGAATCGTGTCCAATATGGCAAAATCTTGTTATTTTATGTGTTTTTTATCTCTTTTGTAACTTCATATTATTTCTCTTTTGCCGCAAAAGAGAAATAATATGAAGTTACAAAAGAGATAAAAAACACATAAAATAACAAGATTTTTTCTACCCTTTTCAAAGTGTGCTTAATCGCGATTAAGGTATGTCATATAATGTGCGGGTTTTAATAGTTATTGCTAGTTAAATAATGTTAATTTGATTTTAACGAAATTTATTAAGGTAGGTTCTTTCAATCAAAAAGATTGATTTTATGTTTTATAAATAAAGTTTATTTTTATGTCCTCATTTTTATTTCAATTCCAATTTAGAGCTTACAAAAAGAGGGCAATAATTTTCGCTCAACTTGTTCCCTCAGGGTATTAAATCTAAAGAAACTTTTTTTAGATTTCATATTTCCAAACCAGTGAACGCAAAATATAACATCTCAATAAAATATAATCTTCTTAAAAAAGAAATTAACAACGTGGGTAAAAGGTTTTGCCAGTATGTTTCAAACCGCTTAGGGTAAGGAAGAAGAAAATTCCTTTTTTTTTCTAAATCAAAGGGTTTCGTTCGCAAACTGATTTACCGTAAAAGCGAATTTCACCCTCAAAAGAGTTCAAAAGACATACCGCGCCTAAAAAAACCGTGAAGTAAGGTTACCTGAGACCCAAATCGGTGTTGGTGAAGTGTGAGTTGCGAGCACACGCGAATGGTTCTACAGATGTATTTTTATCATCCAATATGCATTTTACACTAAATAAGCATCCTCTTGTTGTGTAAAAACTTATTTTCTTTTTTATTTGATTACTTATTTGCTAAAATTTATAAATCAGTACAATTTTTAATAAGATGTTTGATACACATTATTGTTGACTTACCTACCGTGGCAATCGTTATAGTTTTGTTAGTGTACCTCGAGCTCTATGATTTGTTTTAAACAATCGATTATCCTCTAGGTACTTATGCCTTTAATACCTCATTATTTTATGCTAGTACTTGCTTGATTATTGTGTAGGTATAATCTTGTATTTCAGTATGCCTCCATTTGACAACTTTTTAAATTCAAACTGCAGAACTCCAAAAAAATAAGATATGATATAGGATTACAAGATTTTTTTCCATATTTTAAGTTATTTTTATAAAGCTCTACAAAGTTCTCGCATTCTATGTCGATACGATGTGAATCCAATTTTTTAAATAAAAAAAGTAAGTACTGACCTGAAGAAGCAAATCTTTTTATAACTTTTTTGGGGTTTTAGGTTTTTTCGTTTAGAAAGAAATTGTTTGGATACAACAAAAAGCTTTCATTGCTTGTTTGCTTGCGATATAAAAGAAAAAAATATCCCTTTTCCAAAGCGATATCACTTACAGATAATTTATTTCGTATTCGATTTCTAAATACTATGAAAGGGTTCTCTGAGTATTTATTTTATTCAGCAGACCGATAGGTTTTATAGTAATCATTATTTTGTGCTTTGTAAGTCTTTTGATGGTATTCGTACAGTAATTTATTGTTTTCTTATGAGTGAATTGCGATACACGCAATATCTTTTCTTTCTTGATTTAGTTTTAAAGAATTATTGTTTGACATGCTTCCTAACTTCACTTTATCTTTTCCTACTACATTATATTGAATTTAAAAGTTAACCTCAAAATTATTTCAAAACTGTCACAATGTTTGCGAATGATTCGTGTTATAAATTGGTTTATTAAAAACAAAAGTTTGTAATCTTTAATTGGTTAAACAACATGTTTACGTCTGAACTTTAGCAAAAACGTATAAAAATACATGTTATTTTTTAGTAATGGAAGTCATCCTATTTTCACCAACAGGCTAAAAATAAAAAAAGCTCCTGTTATGCGGAGCTTTCTTCTACCTCCATATTGTGAATGTTTTATCACTACGCCATTGTGGGTAAATCCGGGTATTTGGTACCACAAAAGCCTCCGCGGTTTTTCAAATCCTTACAGGATTCAGAAAGTCTCAGCTGTAAGACGCTTTGAGTTTTGATACTCTTTGTGGAAATGTATGTCATTAACGCTGAAGTTAATGAATGTCAAGCTTCGAAAAATCAGTTTCTTCGAAGCCTAGTTCTTGAGGTTAATATAACATGGTTTTAAGTTTTAGTCTTTCTACTCACAAATCATTTTTGCATCTCTGAAAAATGTATAAATTTTCCTTATCTTATTGTGAATTGACAAACCCATCTCTATAAAATTTTTAATGACATCAAATAAATTATTTTTTGCTTACAAGGGCTCATAATTCAAAAATTTGATGGCAACTTTTAAATTTTTGATGCGCATTTAGTAACTTCGCATGCTAAAAGGTTTAACAAAGGGTCAACGAAACGACCCGCATTTGAGGGCTCTGTATGAACGTTGCTATTTCAGAGCAAGTATTTAGTACAAGGTTTTGGGAATATGTAGCTTGGGCTCAAGCAAACAAACATCATGATCCAAGGGTAGAATTACCAGATACCTCTCTTTATTCTACGCCGAAATTAGTTAAGTAAGTACTTTTTGGTAAGAGGGAAAAGCTGGAATTTCACGCATAGGGTTAGGGGACGTCGCTTCGAGGGCCTTAAGGATTATACTCATTTGGTCTTTTGAAGCTATTAATGTAGAACTAAGAATTAAATCGTATCTTCTAATGAGACAACTTGAAAGTTGTGTTTCAAGTTTAAAGGGTGGGATTTATTTGGAGGGTGGTATCTTTTACTTGATGTCTAAGATTTTGGTTTTATTTAGATGTAAAAAAATAGAAATTCTGATCATAATAGCCGAAAAATAGTTAAATTTCAGGGTCGCATTTTAAACTCTTTAATACATATTTTGAAAATTTTAGTACTCATGCACTAAAATAGTCAAAGAAAGAGTCAAGTACTATACCGTCTTTTAGAATATCGTAGTAGATTAAAATGATTTAGAATGTTTATAGTGCTTTGCTACGGGCCAATTGCGCTAAAAATGTGGATTGACATGCAATGTTTTTGACAAAAATGCTATCGCGATATTCCATATCTTTAGCTGCTGCTCACATCCAACGGCTTCTATCGCCAGTTTATCTTGTTTATTTGCACTGTAGGCTCATCAGCCTTCAGTATAAATAAATAAATTTTAATCATAGATGTACAGGGTCAACAGTACATGATGCTATCCAAAACTGTCAAATTTCTTCAATCGATTTTCAATTTTATCTCCAAGCATTAGAGTTATCCGTTGAGGAAATTTGACAGTTTGTGGTAACCTGATGTGCTGTTGACCAATAAATCATTTCATGTTCTAAAAGTCTTATATATAACTTATAAGTTAGTACATTTTAGGAGATCTAATATTTTTTTTTTACAGGTAAGCTCGACATTTTAAAAAAGTTCAACTGTTACTTATCGACGTTTCTGAAAATTACGAGTGGGTATGTGTATTAGTAGTAAGAATTTACCACATAATTTGTTACTTAATACTTGACATGAGTTTGTGAGATGTGTTTTAGTAATAATTTTCCACGTTAAAAACGCATGAGTCACAGACTTTAATCCCAACAACAGTTCGAACAAAATAGCTAACTAGTATTTTTTGCTGACTACAATGCCTATTAGCAGATAACCACAAACGAAAATGCTACTCATTTATTTAGATTATGTTCTGGTTTGTAGTTTTTTTTTTAAAGCGCTGAATAATTTTCCAATAAAAAAAGAATTTTGAAAATCGGTCTATAATTGGCGGAGAAATCGGTGAACATACATAAAAAAAATACATACAGTCGAACATAGAACCTCCACCTTTTTGAAGTCGGTTAAAAAATGAGTTATAAAGGATATAGAAAAATTAATCCAGAAGAAGCTTATTTTGAATTAGATATTTCTGAACATACATCTATTCACAATCTAAGATTTAAGCATATAAGTTTTAAACAAAACGAAGAAAATAACGAACAAAAACTACAAAATTTAAATGTTATACACATTTCTACAGATCAACATATTCCGTGAAGGAAAAAATATATCATGTTTATAACTCATAACAATTCTCACTTGCAAAGACCGATATTGAATAAAATATAGTGTTACAATCCACAACAATATTCGTGTTTCTCCAAATGAAATATAATGAAAATATTATTGTGTATCCAAGCAAACAGGTCTGCAATATGATCTCGTTTCAGTTTTAGTCAAAACAAAATCAGAATGGCCTTTTGTTGGCAATCCACTCCTGTGGGTATCATATTTAGGAGGGATGAAAGGTACGGTTAGCAGAAAAGTTTCACGAGACACGTAATTCAAGCGTTGGATTTAATTTCAAATACGAAATGGAATGAGATTTAGAAACGTCGGATAAAACGAGCACTGGATTTTGCCTCACGGAAAGAGACTACGTAAATAAAATAATTAAACATGTAAAATGTTTTAAACGGTGTAAGACAGCGGTGTCTTTTTTTGTTTCTAGATTTTGTTTGTTTTTTTATCCATAGTCCAAACTGTGTTATTTTTTGTTTAGTGTACTTACATACATGATAAAATCCATAATTGGCTTCTGAATAGCTGTTAAAAAATATATTTGGAATAGCAGTTTTGCGGAAGTAAGTAGAAAAGAAAAAAAATATTGCTTGAATAATCTTAATGTTTTCAAAAAAAAAATATTTAAATGAAAGGTAAAAATCAAGTTATCTCTATAAAGATATTACAAAGAAATTACAAAAACATATATTATAAAGTACATAACGCACCAATCCACTCACAACGAGGTATATCTAATTTTTTTTGCTAACCGTGCAAAAAATCTCGCGAAAACAGGACAAAAGACGCCATAGACGGTACAACACAAACAGCATCATGCTAAGGAATCGAGTTACATGCTCAGGGCTAGAGTCATTTGCAATACCCCATTCTATAGTAAGCTTTCTGTAGGTGCTTAAAGCAATCCCTCGTCAGGGATGAATGAATAGACGCAGTACAATGTTGATTCTAGACTTTATTCTTCTTTTTCTTATCATGGTGGTATAGTCACGTATGTGGCGAACTTAGCTATCCCTGGTGTCAGAGTTTTCAAACCGCACAATATAGCTTCTGACTTGGGTTTAACGACTGTAGTCTTTACAGCCGGGACCGACAGCTTAACGTGCCCTCCGAAGCACGGAAACGCTCGTGATAAATTGCCGCTTTGGTCACCCATCAGGTTCTCTGCCTCTGTGTACGTTGCTTAACCTCACTGATCGATTGAGATCAGCGAGAGCCACTGGGCTACGTGCGCTAGACTTTATTTATGTAGTTAGTATATTTTGCTGTGAGAAACTCAGTCTTGCGGTAAAAACATGTTTATAATTTTTTTTAACGTAAAGTAACGATCATAATTTATTGAAACATTCTCTTATGTAATGAAGTTTAAGGCGCATTTTACAAACGGAGACTCAAGTCTTGATCTAATACTTAAGTATTGATTGTCTGTTTCTCTCACTATCAAAATAACAAAGACCATTGCTATATATTTGAACATAAGCAGCTAGAGTCAATTGCAATAGTCCATTCTATAGTAAGCTTTCTCTGAATGCGCTTAAAGCAATGCTTCGTGAAGAATGAATGAATGAATAGACGCGGTAAAATGTTGATTCTAGACTTTATTTATGTAGTTAGGACATTTTGCTGTGAGAACCTGTCTTGCGGTAACAAATTTTACGATCATAATATTTTATTGATACATTCTCGTATAAATGAAAGAGTTTGAGTAACAACTTCAAAGTTGTATCAAGTTTGAAGGGTTAAACTTAATTCAGAAGCGTTAATTCTTGTCAAGTGTTACTTCGGAGCTAACGTGCTGGTTTTATATGACAATAATAACCACAAAACAAAATTCATCTTTGAGTAAGGGATTTTTTTTTTTTTTTATTTTTTTTTATTTATTAGGTTACCAACGGAGTGCACACCACCACATTCAAGTACATCAAATATTTTAAACAAAAAAACTCAATGCCACTCCAATTATAGGTAACTTACGGCTAGCTTAAAATTAAAATTAAGTTGTAAGATCAATACAAAGATAAATAACTACTTATTCAAAATTTAAACAGAAAAAAAAATCACAAAACAAAAAAACTAAACAAATAATCGGAACCATTATTTTATTCAAGTATGGCATTTACAGGGTCAGAATGCGATGTACATTATTTTACGGTGTTAACTTTGTTTTTCTTTCATTTTTTAATTTTTTTTTTTAATTTTTAATTAAAAATTAAAGAAAATTTCACTGGAAAGTCATTTAGAATGATGGTCTGAATTTAGGGTTTAAGTTTTTGCTGAACTATTTCTTATACCTTGTATATCTGTAGTTAGGCACTGAAAAATGGTAGCTAATCAGTCAAAACACAACAAAAAGCACACGACTGGGCTCATTATAAACTTCTGGTCACAACAGGGCCAAAATCCCAAAACAAATTGATAACAAACGTGATCAATCAAGTACTCAGCGCCCACGTGTCTCAGTGTACCAAGAGTCGCAGGGCATGGATTGTATGGGATGGGATTAAAAAATATATTTAGAAAATATATAAATATATATATATTTGTAAATATATTATACTGCTGTGTGGTAGGCTGTGTAAAGGGCCGTCTGGTTCGCGACCACCCTCCTACCGAAGTCCAACGCCAAACAGATTGCTGTGTTTCGTCGGTACGTGGGAGTACCAATGCCTTTATTGGCATTTTCTGGGTTAACTCGCTCCATCGTCGACCTCATCTATAACCTTGTTCAAGATTGGGGTCAAGAGTTAACCCATCTCATAATAAAAAAAAATATATTATATATTATTTATTATACTATGTTACGTAAATAAATTGGAACTGTTACGGATACACATATAACACGGTGTATAATAATTTATGGGGGACCTTTGGGGGACTTTGAATTAGTGACTCTCCCTATCAAACTGAACAACTTTCACCAATACATATATGTGTTTTGTTATTTTAATAATCTCAATTTAAAAATCAAAGACTTTAAAAAAAATACTTGGACTGGATATCAAGGAGCATTCCTAGTGTTTAATCAATTAATATTTACTGATATATTCTTGATAAGTCAGTACATATATTGTACTTATACACAACAGAAACCTAAAAGGTACAGTCATGAGCAGGTCACGCTTTAGACTACCAGTTTAAGCAGAGCTCTGATTTATACTGCGCGCCATACAATGCAGGGCTGGTCCAAAGTCCAAAGTGTCAAGCTTGACGTGCTCTTGAGTGTACTATCAATTGTGTATAACTTGATATCATTATTATTCTTTCGATTCATTGACCCTTCCAACCAGTATATTAACCGTTCACATTTGTATTGCGCCAGTACACCCAATGTTCCTCCTAATCCATTACATTACATCCTGTTAATAAAATCCTGTCACCCTTTATTTACAAATTGATAAATGGGTGATAAAGTGGCTACCGAGGTGATGACAGTTGATAAGATGACGAGAAGTGAGGAGGTTTTGACAGGTCTGTGTGCTTAGCTTGGAGATTTTGATAAGATTTTTTTTATGAAAACATAAATTAAATTATCGCTAAAGTGAAACATGGTGTGATAACTCAAATTCCGATAAAGATTTTTTAAATTTGACTGGAGGTATTAAAGTTCAGTCCATTACTCCACACCACTTAATATTAATTGAACATCCTATGTACATAAAGTCCATGGTTTGAGGTAAAAGGTGTACAATTTTAAACGTAGTTTATTTAGTGAAAGGTAAGTATCTTCTGAAGATACAAGTAAAGGAGGAATTGTAAAAGAAAAAGAAATACAAGAACATTACAATTACCAAATACTAGCAACTATTCCACTAACCAATGACATCTCAATGGCGGTGGAATGATAATGGTGACCATTTCATCCGTTCAGGTGGAAAATTTAGAACTATCTTTCGACATATATTGTTCTAGGCTGATCAGAAAAACTGCCAGGCTGAATGCAGGCAACCATATATATTCATGAACGGCACGTCTAGGGCAATCGATCTGCATCAGTTTAATCTTGCCACCTGATCTATACAAGAAGATAAAAAAAAATTACTTCTTTCAAGATATGCGATGGTAAACTACTAAAATCCAGCGCTCCTAAGTAGTATCTATCACTACATTACAATCTGAGCTGCCACCTCATGAGGTAGGGTTTCGTGTAACGGGAGCTCGGTCTAATTGTCATTCAACCGCCATTGAGACGCCAATGGGCCTTTTTATAATTCGGACGGCACGGCACGGCATTTCAAAATTTGAATTAACATTGCCTCCTATGTTCTTAGCTTCTAGTATTACTATTACATAGAAGGCAATGGTAATACAATTTTGCCATGCCGTTTTAGAATTATAAAAAGGCCCATTAGTTAGTGAAACATACGCCCAGCAATTGATCAAAATGACTTAGTTTTATGTAAATCAAAGTGCGTAATGTAAGACCAAACGTTAATTGTTCTTAACTTCTTAATTATTTCGATAAGTAAACAGTACATTACGCAGTCACAGTAGATTGGTAATTATTACCCAGTGCAGTGGTAAATACGAATACAGATCAACTGCAATAAACAAGTGCAACCATTTTACTTAATTATCAGGCGGCGAATTAACTGCGGTTTTCTCTGGTCATTGCGAAGTGGATAGTTATACAGGACGAGTTTATTCAAGAACAAGTTATGTTTATATTGGAACATGCAAAGAGCATAAAAAAATATTTTCAATTCCAACAGTAAAGAGATCATCTTACATAACGTTTTAGTTCTTATTTTCTTGATATTTTTTGTGTTATATTGCTGCTTTTTCCTCGTCACACTGACCCGCATATTCTATGTATTTGCGAAGTTTGGTATTTAAGGCTAAAAGAGATCATTTTGGTGTAAATTATATCATTTTAGCATTAGTCTTACCTTATCTTTCTGACTTTGAAGGTTCTTCGCTTTCCTTATTGTGATATATTCGTTATCAATCTAATCTGCAGCTTTTGTATTCATAGTCAAAAATACTCATCGAGATTTGTTTTCATAGTATTAGTTTCAGTAGTTTTTAAGTGTCTTTCCGGCGCTTCACTAATTAATAAAAAAATAACCACTCACTGTCCAGTTTTTTACCAAAAAAACACAAAACATAATCTCTTTCATCTAGATAATTAGTTCCCATGAGATAAAACCCGAAATCTCTTGGAAAATGGAAGTCTCAGGAACAGTAACAGTTACATAAAAAATTCAAGAGTGCATTACAAACCTAAAGTCTCGTTGCAGCTCGTTTGCCAGCTTGAAACGGGCAAGATGGCTGCTGAAAATATCTTTACAGAACTATTTGTGTGTGTGTAAGTAGTACCAAATCTTTTCAGAACCTGGAGAATCCTTAATGTTTGCATAAAACATGTTATGTTGTAGAAATAGTCATGGCATAGCAAATATTACGCTTTAAAACATCAGAAGCTCCAATAAACTCTTTTAAGAGCTTCCTATTTTTAAATATAATGATTCCATTTTGAGTTTCACACATATTTTACACTCACTTTACACGCTCACTTTAAAATATATTTGTTAAAAGAAATTTTAAGAAATCGAACTCCTGATTATTTCATGAAGCACACCGCACAATTCTGAAAATTACATTTGGCATTAACCAACCCCTACTCTAGCTAGCTTATAACTATCAAGCTGCTCAAAAAAGTGTGTATTTAACCCAGAACACAAAGTATCCATAAAAGCTCAGTGGTAAAATTTCCAGACATTTCCAGAGCACCCCGCATTCACCAAGTGGCAATTAAGTCAGCTAGGCTCACATCTTCATTGAATTGCACGAATCTTGCTGGACTCGTTCTTGGCAATAATTACACTCACGCCATTTAAAATTCATGTAGTGATGGGCTATAAACTACTCTGATATCGATAATCATAAAGTTGGCCGCCTCTACAGAATTGACTACACCTAGTTTGTTATAAAAAATAACATTGGCTGTAAATCTAGCACCTGTGTTGATTGGAAATGTTTTCGAAGTGTTTAATTTTTAACGTTTTATTGTATTGATTGCTGATGTGATTTATAGATTTGTGATTACTAACCGCAATATTTTTAGGTTAATAAAGTCAATTAATAGAAGGAGCTCAATATTTCATTTGAAATTACTAAGTAAGTACAGCAAGGCGGCCTGCTACTTATAGACTTGCTTGAGTTAAGCTCGCCGTTGTACATATCCTTTCTTTGTGTATTTTTTTATATGTATTTGTGTGTACAATAAACAATAAAGAAAGACTTTTCTTGATGAACAATTTCTTAGACATTAAGTATATTTTCAATAAAATGATAAAGTTTTACATTTTATGCAAAATGTTAGCGATTGTGATTTTACAAATGCTTTTTTTTCCAATTACAGTAAAAACTCTTAGAACCTTCATCCAAGCTAAAACTTTATCAACAACAAAATAACAAATGCAAGTAAAAAGCAAAACAACACACTAAATCCCACGCATTCGGTTAATTAAACTTAAGTAAACTGTCCCTAAGGAGTTCTTATAACTCCATCTTGAAGCTAACGGCCGTCGTCACGCACCTAACAGAAATAAAGTGGCGGACGGAACGGCGGGAATTATCCATTTGCCCGTTTGCCCCTGTCTCCCCAGCGACGATAAAAAATATATCGAGATCGTCTCACATCCCTAGACGCGTTTGCAGGAATTTGCGATCAAGTAAACGTTTAGGAAGGTTTGGTTGGATTATTCCTCCGTTTTGTTTGAATGGTTGGCTTGTTCCTTTTAGGCAATGACCGAATGGATTCTTTACTTTCTTATTTTTAAAGTGTTGACAAGATAAACATATTTTATTTGAGAACATCATGTGATGTATGTAAACTCTTACAGACTAAATAAAAGAAACATAACTATGTGCATAGGCGGACTTATCTTCTATGTAATAATTATTGTTTATCCTCCTCTATTGAGCTAGATTTCGTTCGACCAGAAGGCGATTAGTTTGGCCTTCTAGTTTGCTATAAACAATTTATTATCTTTACCAGTTTTTCTATTCGAATCACTTCCTACGTCAAAATCTCTACGTGTATTGGTATGTAGAGTTCAATCGGTAATAGTATTATCCAAAGAATGTCATCCAAACTCACAGATAAACTCCCTAAAGTCGTACTGTCACTATTATTTGATCAGCTTCCGAGTGGTGGCCGAACAAATATTGGAACTGAGCGTATTAACCGAATTCAAACAATCCACACGGCGACTTCTCAACCAAAACTTAAAGACCCTTTCTAAAGGAAGGTAGATATGAAAACTAGTAAAAACCAAACGTTCTACACGTGTCTTTAGTTCTAGTTGAGTTCTAGTTGAGCAGTTATGCTTGGTTAGAAACCAAGAGTATTAAGCTGGGTACGTTTTGAAAGAAATATTTATTTCAAATAAGAATTTCAAATGAGCTACTAAAATGTGAATGCAGATGGAAAAGTAACAAGTTAAAGTGTTTGTTGAAGCTGAATAACGTTGAGACAAAATTTAATATTGATGTAAAAAAAACTACCAAAGAGAAGAAAAATAATGATATAAAAAGGGCTTTAAAGACAACGTGTAGATGATTTCTACATCATAAATAAAAAATGCATTAGAAATAAAATCTGCGTAATGAAAAGGAGCCAAACCAAAATAACATACAAGGGATTTGGCTCAGCATCTCTTGAAAAAGTGCTCACGTAGCATTATCTTAAAAGTATTCTTATTCGGGACTTTCCTCATTTCATCAGGCAACATTCCGTGTCAATGTGCGCTTTTTGTCTTTCTCAAATGTTCTCCGTTAGTACAATTTCCAACGTTACTTTGTTCCATTTTTGACGGTTTAGTAAGATTTTTATCTTAGCGACTCAATTTGAACAACAGCCTTAATTTCGTCCTATATTTTGATGTCCTGTTTGTCCTTAGGGCTTTCTTAAAATCTAAAATTTTATGATGGAGTGAAGCCTTAAATTTCTTTTTTTTTGTTGGAAATAAAGATAACAGACAAGTTACAGACAAACACTTAAGTTCTTGGATTAATTTCGGCAAGGTAGAAAAGTTGGAGCTAGAACTATTTTTTTTTTTATCTAAAGAGAAGATGAATTAATAATAATAATAATAAGACTTATTTAATCTTTAACGATGATTACTAATTAACGATACATACTCAAAGGACCTTAAAACATCCACTCAAATAATTGCCCCGACTGAGAATCGAACCCAGAACCCGTCGATCAAGAGGCAGCGTTCTACCACTCGACCACCAAACCGGCCGTCAGACGAAAATAGGTCACATGAGGTTTTGTAATTGTGTACAGTTTTTGAAATAATTTGCATCTATCCATCTACACAACTCATTGACAGTTGCTTTAAGTCAGTATCCAACTGTTCTGAGTTTAGAAATACGAGAGCTCATGCATTATCATTTCGACGGTTGAGTAGGGGCCGAACGCGACAAAAAATGTCATACCCGAACCGCCTTGACAATTTGCTCCGGTCAAAATGGATGACGTATGGAATCGATTGGGGACAATATCTTTTGAATGTGTGTCAGTTTCCGCGAGGTTAGATTCTGGATCATCTGTCACGTGTTTTGAAGATGGATTTGGTGTGGCAGTTTTTGAGAAAAAAATCTTTAAAAAGTTACATAGGCTTTACTGTAATTGAAGAGGCCATAACAAGTATTATTGTATTTACATACAACAGCACATCAGGTTAAACAGTTGCACTACGAAAACGGTCACTGTAATGAGCACAGTAAGGGCGAACCCAAGGTCAAAGTGGGGTAATCTATGTGAAAATATGTATGATTATGTTGCTTGTTTTGTTATGATTGAAGAAATCACAAAAGTTAAAGTGACTACCTATTAAAGCTAAAGATTCTTCGATATTACGTGAACAACAAACGCTACAAAGAATACTTGACATAGTTTTTTAAAGCAATGAAAGATAACTTTAAACTAACAAGATGCCTAACAGGCATCCACTTGAGATGCTTAAGCTTCATAAATAATACTTAAACAGATACATACAATTTCAAGTGCATACTTAAAAGAAGATTGCAATACTGTAACCAGTAAGAAATAGCTTTTGAAGAACCGAAACTTCGACCCTTTGAAAATATTAGTATCGAAATTTATTGCAATTTTATAGGCGTTGAACATTGGAAAATTAATGCTGCTATTAAGCTTCGAATTAAAAGTTTTATAGTCTTTCTCATATATTAAATTATATTACTTTCCGGAAATATTATCTGAAAGTCTCGATTCTAAAGATACTGTTAAGTAAGAAACATAAATCTTCCTTGATCATAAAAGGCGAGGAGAAATTGATACAAAAGTAAGTAATTAAAATAAAATTTCTGCGAAGACGACTTTAGTAATAAAATTGGACACCACAGGCTTGTTATTAAGTGTAAAATAAACTAAAAGTTAAAATTTAAATGATGTTTATTAAGGTGTGGTAATAAGTTGTTTAGTTAGATAAATAAGGTGCGCAGGCGAATACAAGGTGTAAAGAAAAGCTTAGTAAATACTTAAATGATGGAACCTCTCTGTAACTTTGAACGGCTACAGTTATTTTGTGGTTTTTATTGCAAAATGGAGTGTGCTCGAATACATAATTTAATTTTAAAGCATAAAATATTTGAAAAAGACGTAAAAAAAATTAAAATTTTCCTGAGAAACTATTTCACTGGAAAATCATACAGAATTGTGGTATAGATTCAGGTTTCAGTTTTTAAAATATAGTCTTAAAATTTATATATTATCTTTTACATATAGCATTAAATAGTATTAGTAAAAATGCTATACACATAGGTCACAGACAAGCAGGTGAACCTTATAGATCGAGAAAAAACTCATAAATCTATCAAAAGAAACTCCAGAAAAAAATAAAGGGATTATCAAAGACATCTCAGTATCAAAAGATTCGGAAGGAAAAGAATATTTACAATATGATCGTCCAACTCGGGTTCATGTCTTGACTATTCATATTGACTATTGTTGTCATGTCAATAAAATGTATATGGGATACAATCGTTATTTGTTGTCATTTGTGTTTTTGTTGAAAGTCTTCGGATTGTAATGTTCGGACTTCCGGAGTATTGTTAGGTATAATGGCTACAGAAGTTGCGTTGAGGCAGCCAACCGCAAGCGTGTCGTATTGGACATATTTGAATGGGAGGTAAACGACAATGTAGGTAAGATAAAGAATATCTGGTGCCAAAAATATGATATTTATGGGTTTAGACCATATTATAAACTGAATTTAAGAAATATTTGAAAGATCTGTGATTATTTGTGTGTAAAAATCAAACGTTGGGGTAGGGAAAGTAAGGTAAATGTAAACACTGTTCAACTATCAAATATTATCTTCATTATCACTTAAAAATATCATGAAATAGGTACAAAACACGATAGTCATAACAATGTTTCTCTTCAATACAGGGTTATTTGTAAAAATCAATTTACCAATAACCTCACAGGACTAGAACGCTTACATTTTTGTTCTACGTATATTTACCGTTTTTGTTGCACTATCAAACATTTTAAACCCTGTGTTTTACGCGAGCTAGTAAGTCTTCATTATTTATCCTCTAGAGCGGTAAATTAAAATAATACTTGGCATGAAAGTAAATTTTAGCAAATTTTACAAAGTCGTAGAACAAAAGTTATCGTTTTTAGTCAGTCCATAGGTATATACGTCCCCACCGATTGGCACGGGTCCTTAAAATACGACCATAGTCCACCAGAATGCCTAATTTTTTCTTAGACATGTAGGTTGTTACATCATGATGTTTCGCTTCACCGCTGAGCAAGCGTTATTTAATAAGAAATCCGTACATAAATCCGCGAAAAGACGAATTTTGCGCTTAGATTTGAACCCGCAACCTTTCGGTTAAAAGTCTGGCTTATTACCAACTGGGCTATCACCGTTATCGTGTATGATGTAGGTAATCTGTAGTCTTGTGGGAGGCTATTGGTCTTTCACAAATAACCCTGTATATGTATACTTTGACGCGTCGCTGTATGATTGTAGAACTTTTCATTAAATATAAACAACCTAACTTATATGCGTGTGTTAATTCACTGTACCGTATAAAATCTATTACCAACATAAAACCAATAATTAACGTACAAATATTAACTTCGAAACACAAAGGTGAGGTTGGAGTGAGCTTAATCATAGAATTTAAACAGAAATACACGGACCGTGACCCGTCGATGGCTTTATCAGATGCATTCGTGTTATTAACATAAATTTAATACGAGGCCCGTTGACAAGGAGAAACGCCTTTGTTAAATCTTCTTTTATTAGGGTTCCGCACATATTAAGTTATTAAACAAAGCTTTTGTGTGAAATGAGTAAGGCAGCTTCAACTGCAAATTGAGTTATTTAAAATTTCAGAGTGGTATTTGAAAATTCGGTCCTAGTATTGTTCCTTGGGTAAATGCTTAAGCGTGTAGGTACATTGTCATGCCATTGTTCCGTTTTGTAAGCGTTTGAATTTGCACTTAGGTTCATACTTTGCTTCCAGCCATTTTATAATTTCACATAATATTCAATTGTCATAGTTTTTTCTTGTATTAACCCTCGTGCTTGTGAACAAAATATTCCGTTAAGGCAATATATTTTTTTTATAAAGACACGAACGCGCCTAAATAAGTACCACACACGTCTCACGTCATCTTTTTAATAACAGGGTTCCCTCACGCATGAGCTCCTTCACACTTGCTGTTCTTTGTTTTTTAATTTAGAGGTTTTGAAGCCAGGATTAGGATTTGAATAATGCCGTCAAACAAACCGTGAATGAAATAAAGAGCTTAGGAACGAACGATGAAATATTCGCTCGGGTATACTTTTTTTACCCCAATGATTTGTTACCTGGGTGTGGACATGTGAAAAAAGTTAAGCTTCGGAATCGCATTGAAGAACGAGAACTATATAGTTCTCCGTTGTAATGTTATCATCTGATGCGATGAACAAGGATTTAAAAAAAGTGTTGTTGCATTGATAAAAACATAAAGAATTATTATCTTTATCTAATTTTACAAAAATAGAAACGATTTTAGTGACTGCTGCTGTTATATCCACCGTAAGGTCAACGAATGGAATCAATGCAAAAAACGTAACCAAAAATTTGTCTTTCTGGTATCCTAATAAAGTTGCTGTTCACAAAGGCAATGCTCTGAAAACCTCAAATCACTGGCAATCTATCCGAGCACCGCGTTCTATAAAAATAATAATTCATCTCGGTCAGGAATGCTGCAAAGTAAAAGGTTGAGCGGAGTGGTTGCAGAATAGTTTGAGCGTAAAATAGTTCATCCGACTAGTCCGCTATTGCTATAAATTAAAATTGTTGTTTCTATAAAAAGAAGATAGAGTTTATTAATTTTATTTACACTAAGTTTTGCCTTTACACATTAATTTCAAGAACATTATTTTTCGTTAATCAGTTTTTTCATGTTTAATTCAAGAAATAAGCTAAAAAGGTCTACTGCAAATGTTCCTTTTCTGTCGTCTTTTATGCTTTACTGTATTATATCACTTTTAAATTTCTTATACAACAATAACTCAGTTACCGATGCACAAATTGTTTGTAACAAAGTTCGATTTTATATGTTTTTGTAAAGATCTCTTACCTTGTACTACACGTTAAAACGCGTTCGTGATCCGCGGACCAACCGGGTGGCGCGACCTAATATCCCTCTGAGAGCACGCCGCTGGCTCTCAACACAGCTATAGGAATAGGTGTCTGATTCCCACCCTGGATTGTGGAAAAAATCCTATTCATAACATAAAGCATTTTGTTGTACCTTTTTCCTGTTCCACAAATGTTTTTTAAGATGATTCCTGTGATGCTGCGCAATATTAGAACTGACGTCTAGGTATAGTTTTTTTGATAACATACTCATCTTTAATGAGAAAGATATAAATGTCTAATAATTTGTCAATTGTTATTATGATTAAAGTACTTAGAAAGCTCCATTAAAAAGCCAAGAACTTGAGATACATTCATCAAAAACAACATCGTTGGCGTTATAAACGAACCGAGCTCTCTGACCTCGACTTGGAACTTGGAAAAAATACCGGTTTTGAAGACGATTAAGCCATCTTGCCTGTTTCACCGATTTCAAGTTAATTTCTTCATTTTGTTGCTCTTCACGGGTCCCTTTATTCTTTTTCTCCTCGGCTTGTTATTTGTCTGGAATCGAACAAGCAATTTCTGTAATGGACTTTTGGAAAATATATCAACAGCTTTCGGTGATTGTAGACGTTTTGTTTTCGAGATTGAGTGTGAAGTGATTACGGCGTTGATTTGATGGAAAATTGGTTCTTTTAAGGCTACATTTTTAGACAGATTTTGTGGATCCTGAGTAATTAATAAGATTTCTGTGACTTTATTTTAGATTTACGTGCAAGTCATAAATATTGCAATTTATTACCATTTCTGTTCCGTTATGAATTTCATTTTCAACTTTGGCCTACTCTAAATTCTGCTTCAAGATCCGAACAATGTCATTAAAAATCCAAACGACGTCTGCTACCTATCGTTCTCTTCACTCTCCAAGATCATTAATCTTTGAAGCTTTGACCTTGTCAAGAGATTTTTGACGTCTCCGAATTTGTAGCCGTCATACGACAGCCCGGCTTGTGATAGTCAGGGATAGTCGTGAGTCCAATGTCATTTTGACGTGCTTATCTAGTAGACATTTGGGGCTTTTGGAACTTAGAACATTTGTGATGCATTTGTGGTATTTCTTTTGGAAGTAGCCTGTTACTTGAATTAGTATTCTTAGAATGTATTGTTTTAAACTTAAGTTTATTTGATTTAGTGCAATTTCACAATATGTCTTAAGTAATAAAACGTAGGTGGAATATCATATCACACACTGACACACAAACTTGTGTCCGTAATCTTTGTTTGCTTTCTTAATAAACGGAATGAGGTGATCAATAAACGGAACGAGGCTTTCGAACTTATAAGTCTTAATCGATTTAGGAAAATTATTTTGGTGCTCTTATCATGACTGCAATAAAAAAAATATTTATGACCTATTAATTATTAATACAATCTACGTACCTATTTAAAACTTATTAAAGATTGCAAAAGACTTCCCTTTTTTAAGAATAACAGTACACAAATCAGAGGTCTTTTTAAATTTGTTAAACATCACAATAGCCGAGTCGAATTGGAATAATAAACCGTCATAAATAAATCTAATGCAAGCAACAGTCTGATAGTGATGGAACATTTTAATGATACCTGATACCCCAATACGATTATATTACTAGATAGAGCTGTGCTGAGTACAGTAACTAGTACAGATTACTACTTAACCTCAATTGTTTACTAGGCTATCAAGACAGTGTATGTTAAAACATCAAGGCCAAATATAACATTTAAACATAACAATACCACTCTAATTACAAATATATTTTATAAAACCATTGTTAAGATATAAAAAATACAGTAGAAAAACCTTATAAAATGATTTTCGCAGCGCCAACGGAATCTTATTAGATTTCGTTAGCAGAAATTCTAATAAGCGAAATAGGAGTTCAAATAAAATGGGTCTTGCTTAATGCCTTGTAACAATGTTTTACAGAAATTGTAGCTTTGTCAAAAGTCACAGCTCTATCGTCTCTACAGGGAATGATCGTAAATTTGTTAGTGTAGCAACAATACTGTTGAGTGCGGTCCATTTTGTTAATGCTATATTCCAGGACTTTTGTCTCGCCCCGTCGCTCTTGTAATAAACGAGGTGGCACATCGTAAACCCGTCTTTATTGACATTTGTCCAAGATTGTTTATACCCTTATAGGATTACCATTTGTGATTGATTCCTCTTCCTTTTAAATAAATTTCGGAGACCCACGGAACTTTGTCAGCCTGTTTGTTTTATGTTTCAGCATTAAATTTTGAATTTAACTCAACCAGATTTATAGCTGATCGTCTCAGATAAAGAAGCTCCGCTTATTAAATGGGAATTTATCTTTCCAAAGAACTCATCGATTTGGATTTTACGATTCCATTAGGGAATGTTCGTAAGGATTTTATAAGACTATTGACCTTTCTTTTTTGAAATACAAAGGGAATGCCATTTATTAAAATAACTTCTAATAAAATCTTCCTGGAGCAAATGGATATGGGTTGCCGACAAAACACATGTAAAGTACCTCATACCACCGTATCTGTAGATGATTGCTGACTCTAAAACTTCACACGAAATCTAAAGCGTGGTGTAAGTTTAACGACTAATAGATGGAAAGTGGAAGTATCATGGTACAGGCCACTCTCTCGCTTAGTTAATTAAGACATGGGATTATCAAACATTTTCGAGTAGTAAATAAAATTGTAATCTTTTACCGTAGAGTAGAGGCGTCTTCCTAACACGCTCTTATCTTAGCGTGGTAACCCGAATCGTATAACATTTCTTTGATCCCACACCTACGCACACATTTAAATAGTAATATCCTTCCAATAATACTAATGCACTGTCAATTCTTAATGTAAGAGATAGAGCAACAAGAAAGCTTAAATATTTAACACGGAGAATTTCATTCATATTTTTTACCGGTGATGTCTCGGTCGTACCTTATAGAAAACAAGGTGCTACATTAACTTTAATGTTTTATTTGTTGCACATGAACGCTTAAAACGTTGCAAAGGGAAACTAGTGTTTTGCAATAAGGTGTTTAATAATGTATTTTACGTTCAAGCTCGCAAATAACAATAAACTTTCTTGCTTTATGACCATTCATCTAATTGCTTTTTTTGTTGCAGGTAAGTAAAGCAGCAGAACCTACTACAAAGGCTTTGTTTCTGTCGTCTTTGTAAGTATTGTTTTCTTCTTCAACTCAAACAAACTTTCATAATTTGATGATTCTTGAACAATCTTTATCGCAACATTTCTCTTCAGATGCAAATTTGTTGTCTTTCCCCTTATATCTTTACACTCAACTCGATTTAAACTAAAGTTGGAGATATAAGTCACGTCAAAAGTTTTCGTTGAGCAAGAGCTCTCGAGAATGCTAGAACAAACTGATTAAATACTTTAATCTTTATTTACTGAGACGTTTGTCTGCATTCTGTTTTACGATTTATTGTACAAGTTTTAATGAGAGAAGTCTTGTGTTTGAGTGAGTGATCGTTGTTTTGCCGGTATTTGTAATTTTGATTTTGTGCACATTTTTGTTTGTTGTTTAATTTAAATTTGTGTTCATATTATTGTTATGACAGTTTCGAATTCCCTGCTAGCTGTAAAATGAAGAGAAATTATTTCGTAGATGGGAGTAAGTAATATAATTTTTGTGCTTTTTAGGATAGAATAACGGAATACAAATATGAAGTGAAATATCGTAATAAAAAAACTGCAGCTAGACTAGATTACACACATCGGTCTTACTAATAATAACTTAGGTATACACTGCGTATAACATGCGTAAATACTGTTTTTATGTGATTTTGGTCGTTATATGCTTGTACTACGCAATGTGTAAGTGTTATTAGTACGGCCGATACAGCACAGTAAGTCATCATTATGTTAGCGTTCCAAAAATGTTAAAAAACCAAAGTATAAAACGCTTTTCATAAGTTATAATAGACCTAGACGTATTTCTATTTTCTTCTATAGTTAAAAAATCTTGGTAGATACAACCATTTATTTTATTTCAATGTCAATATAGCCTAATGGATCAAATAGCGTAACAACATTATCCAAAATTATTTCATCTTTATCCATTTGTCTATAAGGTCTATTTTTGTTTTCATATCTCCAGGAATATTTTTGTCCGGGTAAAGTGAAGAAGTCATTTGGTGCCTGTCACTGATGGGTTTTCAAATATTGACCAGGGGCCATTATCTGTGGGAGCGTGTTGGCTAACGCAGCTTTGATAACCGATGTCGCCGACTGTGTTGCCAGGGTTTGTGACTCTTACTAAATTAGTATTTTTATTCACATCTAGTGATTTTATAGAGATAAAGTTTGTAATTTATTTTATATGGTAGAACAACTGGCAACTTAATTCGTTGAAACACTTGAATTGTCTCGTCGATATTAATGTAAGTAACTGTAGAAATTTAACTTGATTGAGGTTATCTAAACTGATACCAAACTATCCTAATGCAACATTTTTTTTATTTTTTTCATTTCTTACCAGCCCATATACGTCCCCACCCAGGGGCATGGGCCTCCCTTCGAAACACGAAGGGGATTTAGGCCATAGTCCACCACGCTGGCCCAGTGCGGGTTGGTGGACCGCTCGTCTTTCGAAAATGAATTTTCTTGGACGGACGGGTTTCATCACGATATTTTCCTTCACCGTTGAACAAGTGATAATTAGAAATGCGTACATAAATCCGAAAAGACGAATTTAGTGGTACAAGCCCGCACCAGGATTTGAACCTGCGACCTTCGGATTACAAGTCTGGCTCATTACCAACTGGGCTATCATCAACTATCACCAACATTCAAAATTAATTACAGTTAATAACAAGAGCCAGGGCACTGTAACTTTAATTTAATATTCCAGATTCAACAAAAATAAATAATAGAAGAGATACATTATAATGATACATATAAGATATCATTCGCCTGCTTTGCTTTCACTTGAAACCGGCGAAATATGTTAACTCTCTCAAACGCCTACATAAACTACTCCTTTTTAAATAAACGAACATGCTTTTTTTCAAAGACTTCTAGTAGACTAGCCAAAATTCTGTTTAAAAAATATATTCACGGGTTAATTTATTTATTTTTTAATTAAAAAAAGAACAGGCAACTCACTTACTACCTAAATATTACAAATATTTTTTCGATAAAAATGTTTTTTTTTTTCAATATTGGAAAATCAAAAAAAGCAGCAATTTGCTCAGTTTTTATTTTTTTAAACCTGGCAACACTATACCCCAAAACTATCTTGTTTGTTTTTATGTCTGTGTTTGTGTTGGTGCGGATATTAAAAGGTGCGGGCCTGTGTAATCAAAAGTGGACGTTCGGGACATTCGGGTTCATATTTCTGTTTGGAGCCAAACTTGATTAGGTTTATAGTGTTTGCTAATTTAGAAGACACGTGTTGGATATCAAGTTTAACTATGAAGTTCCTGAAAATTCAGTATACTAACACACTGAAAAATTAATAAAATGGGGTTTGTCATTGTAGCGGGTGACTTAAAATAAGCGAAAATTCGGTGTACTTAAGTCAGCTAACTAAACTGAGCAAAGTTCCCTAATGACCCATGTGAAATTATGCTCCTTGAGAAAAGTTATTCAGTTATAGAGATTCAGGTCCGACTACAGAAAGTGTCTCAGACTCTGATCTCTCTGAAGCAGTCATCTTTGTCATTTTGACAGTGAGAAAAAGAGATAATCAATACTTAACTATAGATCAAAAATTAAGTCTCTGTAATACGGGCCTCAGTATCTGATCTAGGTTGCAATATGATATTGTATTCCCTGAAAGGGGAACGACTTTATTCTTACCAAAGTTTTTGAAGAACTTTGAGAACAAAATGTATTTATGTTATTGCAATTCTCAGAATTAGAACATCTAAGGACTAAAAGAAACGTTTAAAGCAATAAACCAAGCAGATAACCTATAATTAGCTCAACCAAACACACATTAAGGAACCGACAGGAAAATAAGATGTTGCTTTATTGCCAATACTACTTAATACAATCCAAAATAACAGGTAAATCACCAATAAATAAAAACCACTTCATTTTATCTAAGAATACTAATTGCGATCATCGAGACCACTTAACACACTATCGAACTTAACCGTCTTTAAAATAAAGTATAATTATGCAATAAATCTGAAACTTGACTCAACATCTATGCATATGTTGAGGGCTGAGACTAAGAATATTAATGATGAACAGACAGACATCCGAGCGCAGGAATTCTCAGTGTATATTTCAACACTCTAATTGGGAACAAATGTGTTGAATATTTTTTGAAGGATGGCGGAGTATTTATTTTGACGTGGCTTAATGAGGATGGAGTAAACAAATAAGAAAGTCAAGTAAAAACACTTTTTATAAAGCCTTTTAAGTACCTCGTGACATGGGGCCAAAACATTTTTATTTTAACCAGTATTTAAAAACATATTTTTAATTAAGTCTTCTTCTTATCGTCAGGGTATAGCCAAGTGCGTGGCGAACTTGACTTCAAACTGCCAAATGGGCTTTGTCTTGGTTTTAACGACTGTAGTCAATCTATAACAGCCGGGACCGACAGATTAACATGCCCTCCAAAGCACGGAAACGCTTGTGATGAATTACCATTTTGGTCACCCATCGGGTTGCCTGTCTTTGTATCCATTGTTTAATCTAACTGATTAAAAAAATTGCGTAAATTCGACCATTTTCATACAAAACGCAGGAAAAAAGTGCATTTTCGTTTTCTTTTCCGTCACGTTTTCACAAATTTCAAGTAAAACAAAATTTATTGATTAGAATTTTAAATTCAGGTTGAGCACTTGTTCGTCTGAAAATTATAGCCCTCCATGTATCTCAAGTAGGCTTTTATAGCTTCTCAAACAAACCACTTTTGTATGAAAAGTCGTGTATTATCCCTAGACCGTGTTGATGAGTGTATAAAGATCCACTCTGTAAGTCTACGATCGACGGACAGCCGATGATTGTCACTACCTGCCAATGTCATCTGTAGGTATAGCACAAGATGAGATATCCGACGCTTCGTTTCGGTCTCAGTTTAACAGAGAGGCATCTTGTAACAATCAAAACAAATTTTGTCGAAATGGGGTAAGCTATAGCATTCCATCTCTACCATGTGGAGCAAAACTATCCAAGCTAATTATTTTATTGCCTTCCCCAGAGTTCAGAATTATTTTGTCCCAAGAATCTTTAAATTGCACTGAAAGGTGGTCAAAAGCGTTATTTTATTCTTAATATTGCAATAGTAAGCTTGATTGTTTGTAGTTTACTCAGTAGTCGAACTATCATAAAATTTTCAATAACAAGGAAGGGGTCGTTGCCCCCAAGCGATTAACTTTTAAAAATATTTTACTAGCTTATTTCTTTAAAACCAATATCAATATTAAATGGCTTCTTTACCTACAAAAGGCCGCACTTACATCCTCATGTAGGCAATTCAGTCTCAAAATAAAGAGATACATGTAGTATGGAAGGATATAATTACCGTAATGATTACAGCAATCGAAGAGGCGAGCTTAACGACTTTAACAACTTTAAATAAGCACTTATAAAACCTTATCAAAATACGCAAGTGACATTTATCTTATCCCCTTTTTAAATGAAGACATTTACACTAAAATAAGTATTAAAAAAGTCTTTAATAACTGCAGAACACTGCACGAACATTAATCTTACAGAAATAAGAAGATATTTATCTGGTTTCATCGGGATTGGTATCTCAATAAGAGATCTGATTAACATAACAATATATAGCTAATTGTAGAGCGGGTTAATCGATAATGAACTTTATTTCAGATCGTGATAAGACTGGGTTTTGAATACTAATATGTAATTGGTTTAATCGCTGTGAGGTATGTTTTCTTTGCTTTAAATATGAGTAAGTATATTTATTACTTGTTAAATGAGGCACGAGTGAATTGGTTTTGTATTTACTTTTTGCAAATAATTTTGATTTGGTGTATGGATGCTTATTTCAAACTATTTTTACAAAAACTAAATCCAAAAAGATGTCATTATAGAAAACGATTGCGTTTTAATTATTCTTTTTTTTACTTGTTCGTTTACTTTTTGACTTTAGATTTAGAGTAGTATATTTTATTATTCAAGGTGTTGCATTTTTAAAATCTTTTTTTTAGTGCAATTTTTACCACAAAGAACCTCAGCCATGTTATCTGGAGTTTGTAAAAATAATGAAACATAAACATAATTCCACACGATAAAACGTCCAATACGTTCTCACAGGAACTTAAAGAAATCAGGTGCATGCTCCTGCGCAGATTACAAGGTGCCCTGTGGTGCGCAATCGTACGCAGCCTTCATTATTACTATGTCTCCTTTTTTCAACTACTTGCAGTACAGGATATTTGTGTCAGGATTAATGAGTTCGTAAAATAGTTTTTTTATACCCGTATTGATGTTCTAGGTAATCTTTAGATAGTTAATAGTAGGCAGTGTATTAGATTAAGGCTATTTCAAAACGGTTTGCTTTTAAGGAGGTGAATCATTCCACTGAAAATTAGGTCTATTCGCATAAATACTTACCTGCTTTGCAAATGCAGAGTACGCCAAAATCAACAATTCCAATATTTTTTACAATCACTGCAGATAGCAACTAGGACAGACTTGCAGCACGACAGCTTAGTTTGCTTACTTTGATACCCATAGCATTTCATAAAACCCTCAATAATTAGTATTTTGTTTCAAAAAAGACACCCGCAGTGGCGCAGCTTTTTTTATGGGAAATCGGTGAATTGTAAATACTTAACGAGAACAGAAAACTTCAACACTCTTTAAAATTGACAAAGTATAATAGTAGCAAAATAAAAATTAAACTGGTTGCACTCCGGGAGTGCCGGCAGAAGTGAAAATTATTACTTCTTTGTGGTCTAAGAAGTTTTCACTTCACCCTCCGTCTTACGAATTTTTCATCAGGGTCACGTGACCCTGACGCGAGTTTTACATTTTTTACCCATCCAAAAAGTACACAACGCCGCTAAAGAATTTTTCAGTTCAATAAAATCATGTACTTTGACTACCATGTATACGTAACTCAAACTAGAAGTTTTGAAAGTTCCATATTTTTATAAGAAACAATATATAAATTCCATTAAAAAGTTAAGACAAGTTACCTACTTAAAGATGCAGAAATTAATCTATTTACTTTTGTGTTCATTTCATTCAATTATTATATTAGTAACTGGCAAACAAACTTAGAAACTTAACTCCCTTGCCGAATCAAGTTATTATAGAAATGGAAAGTTATAATTTAACTTTGAAAACACGCACATATAGATTAGATATTATTATTTTATTAATGTTACTAAATTAAAAAATTTACTCTAAGTATATTTCTTAATTTCATCTCATTATATTCTTCATGACCAGTGGTTGAATTAGAATTACTCACGAACCAAAACGCATTACCTTTCAATATTTTTATAGGCTTTTATTTAACTTTCCCTGTCAGTATGGGGACAAATCTTACAGACCATTTTTCAACCACTTGCTGTTGTCCGATTGACTTTAAACTTATTTTAAAGGCATAGGTATGCGATGTAATTAATAATAGTATCATTAAGATGTTAGCACGTGCGCTTTTCTAAGTATTTTCGAGCAAAGGTTTGGTATAGATCTTTTGCCGTACCAGAACAATATGAGGAGAACTTTTACGGAATGGAACGATGATTTCACGAATCGGAACCGGCGTTCCGGTACATTTCCAGCACTATTCATGACAATACCTAATGCAGTACTTAATAATACTGTATAAAATATGTGAAGAGGTAATGAGGCTATAATAATATTCAATATGTAAATCAGGTACTTAGTATCTTTCAAAATAATAAATTTCTCAGTACTTAATTGTTGGTAATTTTTATAAATTAGTATTTCTTAATTACTACTATTATAAAGAAACGTATTTTACAAGAGAAATGTTATTATTTAAATTTGAAATTGGTTTTGTGCTTGCGTCTCACTCAATAATGATTTGATTATTCGACTGAATTACAAGTATTTTTAACTAGATGGCCGTTATAATTTTGGTCCAAGTTGATAATAAAATATTATATCTTATTTTGTAATATTTTATGTTTTTCGATACTCATGTTGGGTGATTTTAATTAGCGAAAATTAACAATGTGAACTGAACAACTTACCCAAGGAACATAGGTAAAAAAAGAAAAAAATTCACCTTCTAAGTTGTATAACTTGAGCGATCGCGTTTCTGACTTCTAAAGTAGGTACAAGAATTCGGAATTATTTTATTTTGAAAAAGTTGTTTAGTAGCATGGGTAGAATAATAATCCCATGACAAAATATTCTTGGTCAATTAGCACAATTTTGAAAAATTAAAAACTGGAAGCAAAAATTTTCCCAAAAGAAAAGTTAAAGTTATCAAGACTTCTTGCGTATCTCAGATTGTACAACCAAAAGCATACTTCATATTTCAATTCTCATGTCACAGCTCCCGTGCATTCTTTGTATAGCCACGGAGCCGAACTGGTTTCGAACCCTGGGTCTGGTCTGCATTCATAATAGGTTTTTGTCACCTGCCGGCAGGTATTATTTTCATAACTCCCATCTGGTTTTGTAAGGCCGTTTTGCTGATGTGAAACTGGGTTTGTTGTTTGTGTTTTGAGTTATGTTTTGTTCGTTTAAAGTGCTTGGATATTTTGGTTTGAGTATAATGAAAATACGGGTGTTATTTAAATTGTGAGTTGTAATATAAGAGTATTAAGTTAGTAGTCACAACGTACATGTTGTCTCAAATCTGCCAAATTCAAATTCGGAGTTCGAGAAATGTTAGAGATCACTGCAACTTATAATAATAGCTTTAACTTATAAGTATTTGTGAATATTTAGAAGTTAAATAGTAGAAGTGAAGTATCACTAAGCTCTTAAACTCGTAAAGAAGTTGTGGTACATTCTATTTTTTGGGTGTTAGTATTTGCATCCACATCTTTATGTCCATGCCCTAGTCTGAATTGATTTGTCTTATTAACTCTTTGTCTTTTTTGGCCTAGTGCCAGGGAAGAGTAACCCTTCTCCTTGCAATTTTGCCAAAATAGTTATCTAAGGCGAATGTAATTATCTTAAAATATCGACATATAAAATATGGAATTATCTTAATAAATGGATGTTGTTTTTTTAGAAAAAAAAAAGTATTAAATTTTAGTAATATTATGTCAGTATTTTAAAATCATTTCATTCGCCTCATATAACTATATCGACAAAAATGCAACTATTATGGTTACACTCTGGCAATAGGCCGGCAAAATACAAGGTAGAAGAAGAAGCGGTGGTAGCCAAGTTAATAATGAGCCAGACTTTTAACCTTAAGGTTTCGGATTCAAAGCTTGGTGCATGCCTGTACTTTTCTAATTAATTATCACTTGCTCAGCGGCGAAGAAAAATATCGCGGTGATGCACGTCTAACAAAGCTCGTTTTCGAAAGACGAGCGGTCCACTAGCCCGCATTGGACCAGCGTGGTGGACTTTAGCCTTAATACTCTACGTGTTTCGAAGGTAGGCCCGACTCCTCGGTGGGGACGTAGGGCTGGTAAGAAAAGAAGAAGAAGGATTACACTTCTGCATGTTGTCGAGTTTTACACAAACTTATGTAACTACAAAAAATCCAAGAATATCCTAAACAGATAAAACAAGAGCTTGTAATAAAATAAGAGAACGTTTCCTCAAAGTGTGAGTGCACTCTGTGCTAGATAGTACTTGCGAGCACTCATGTGATACTCGACCGCTAAGCCCCAACAACTTGGATCTTATTCCGATTAATCTTCAGTTTCGGCTTGCAAAGTACCATCTGTAGCCAAACCACGCGCTATTCTACTAAGTTTTGCCGTTTTGACGCTACCAGACGCTTCGGGGAAGATATTTGAAAGTGATGAAAACTTCGTGAAATGTCAAAATGTTCTTCTTTGCCTAATCGTTCAAAAGGAGAAGTTTTGACCAGACTGAGTTTTAATATAATTCATATCCCTCGTTTTACTTCTTCGCATGTATTACATATCAGTTTATTCACCAAGACTTAAAAAATATGTTGATTGACATAGAGTAATCAATAATTTTATAATCGATTTTGATCCACTAAATTTCATAACAACAACCCATTTATTATTATTTGAACATTGCTTTAGACAATAATAATCTTTGTTTCGCCGATATCCGTGTGGTAATCGGTTTAGAATAACACCACCCCGTTTCTTTCTGTGGGTGTCGTAAGAGGCGATTAAGGAAACACAAATGAGACCTGCCTCCTATTAATCCACCCCAGGTAACGACATCTCAATTTGTTCTGAATCTGATGTGTCCTCCTATGGTCTCATGCGTGTGGTAGGCTCTGTAATGGGCCGTCTAGTTCGCGACCACCCTCCTACCGAAGTCCGACGCCAAACAGCTTGCTGTGTTCCGTCGGTGCGTGGGAGTACCAGTGCCTTTATAGGCATTTTCTGGGTTAACTCGCTCCATCGTCGACATCATCTATGACCTTGGTCAAGATTGAGGTCAAGAGTTAACTCATCTCATAATAAAAAAAAAATATATATATCTACCTAATTTTATTTACCAAATATGCTTTTTAGTAGAATATCTTCAAATAGTTGAACGTAGAGGATGAGGGTAACATTTTAGCGGAGTTTCCTATTTCAATACGTACGAGTATCAAAGTGTTTGTTTTGTGTTATTAATCGCCTAAGTTTGCAAAATCATTCCCAATTTGACAAACTCTGTGAACAATTGAACATATTTGATTGTTGCGTAAATATAAAGTGATTTTACGACGTGACGGAAAATTGACATCATTTTGAATCATAATAGTTTTTGAGTATTTATCTAGACAAAGATTATAAATTCTGAAATGATTTGATAAAACTTAAACATTCGTATAACATTTTATAGCGTTATAAATTACAATATTTTACAATCTATCCATTTTCCACGAGATTTTGTTTTACTTAAAATCTTTTAGATTAATGACTAATTGTAATACAAATAAAATCGATGTGTAACTAGACATCTTATATATTCGCTTTAAAGTTAGAAAAACAAAATATTCATCTGGAAATACGTCAAAGCTCTATTGAAACCCGGATTTGCGATCGAACGTGGCATAGAATTTTTCGTACATTTAACTTTTGACAGTCTAATTTCCTAGCTTGCTATCTTCGTGTTACCCTTTACTGACGCTTCGCTTCCATTCCGACAAAATTTCCAAATTGATTGATAGACAGATACATTTCTAACGGAATCGCTTCCTGTTTCGATGCTGAAAACAAAAAAAATGATTAATTTATCAATGCTCTCAAATAAAGTACAAGCTAAGACGAGCATCAACCTATCGACCTCTGCTCCCAAAATGGCAGAACTGTAATTATTATTCGTAACATCATAATCATTCCCATCGTGTCGTGAATGTTCACTGAAAGCAAGTATTAATACCACTCATCCAATTTAGAAAGATACTTAAATCATCTCCCTTGCAATGTTTAGGTTGAGATGTGTAGTGTCTTGTGAGATTGGCTGAGAAATGCTTAGATTATTACGTTACCTTCTCTGTGAGATACTAGTTTACTTGTCCAAACCACCCGCCGAGCGCAATGTGCGGTGTATGTACCGCTTTCAACGTGAGTTTCAATACAGACTTGCTCCACCTCTATCAGTTCAACTATCTCTAACCACAAACCAACCTTAGTGGTCCTCTGTACACCTCATGCCGTTTCATTACAATCCTTACATCATTTATCATACTTTACATTGCCATAATTTATTCATGCGACAGCTCTTGTTTTATTTTTACTTAAGTTCCTTTTCTTCTCAAATTTCTGAATACGTGATGCGATTTCATATTTACCTCCACCGTCGTGTAGAAATATTGCTGTTTTATTATCGATAACTATACTTTACACGTCACCAGCATTAATGTAAGATGAGACGGTACTTTATTTATGACATTACCAAAAAGGTTACGGATGATGACCTCATAAGAAATCTTGTTAATAAATTTTATGCGTTTAATTCACTTAAGTGTAGATTTAATATTCATCGACTCATTTTGTAACTAAATATTATTTCAAATTACACGGATTTTCCCCAGTTTGTTAAGAGTCTTATACACTTAGTAATGCATAAGATAAAAAAAAAAAAAAAAATATTTCATGTACCTAGGTGTGGTAAGTAATTCATGTTGTTGAAGAATTTTAACAAAGGAAAACTGTACCAATGACAAATTTTATCTACCAGCTACCTACACACAAATCAGATTTATACCTTCCTTACTCTCTCTAACTTGAAACAAAGTTGTACCCAATAGATATCCCTGTGGCACCGTTATTAGCAGGTCGTAATGATTAATACCCAATAAATAACGCTGTAGGCTCATAGCCGGACACCTGAACATTAACGTCTTGTAGCATTAGCTTTGATCACCTTATGGTGCGTTAACATACTAGCCGAACATGGTCCGGTTCATATCGAAAGTAGCCAAGCATGCCTAAGTCTTGTCGACGCTGAGATTTGCGACTTTTGTGTCTACATTTTGCGTGGTCGCATGATGTTGCTCTTAATAATTTTAGGTTAAACCTTAGTTTTTTTTAAATTATAAGATGCGTTAACTCTTGACCTCAATCTTGACCATAAGGTCAAAGATGAGGTTGACGATGGAGCGAGTTAACCCAGAAAATGCCTATAAAGGCACTGGTACTCCCACGCACCGACGGAACACAGCAAGCTGTTTGGCGTCGGACTTCGGTAGGAGGGTGGTCGCGAACCAGACGGCCCTTTACAGAGCCTACCACACCGCATGAGACCATAGGACGACACCTCAGATCCAGAAAAAAATGAAGTGTCGTTGCCTGGGATGGATTACTAGGAGGCAGGTCTCATTTGTGTTTCCTTAGTCGCCTCTTACGATACCCACGGAAAGAGATGGGGTGGTGTTATTCTCAACCGATCACCACACCTTAGTTAAACCTTGAGGTTAGCACATAACCGTTACGATTAGCGCTATAGGTTAATATGGGCTGAGTAATGATGATGATGTTCATCTTCAATTACGTTGTCTACCTCTGATATATTTTATTTTCGTTGCGTCGCATATTCATTACTTATCTCTATCAAACTGTGTATGTGTGTATATGTTCTACCAAAAATATCTCGAATCTCTTTTAGCCTACAAAGCTCAGTAAAAGCTCTAGCTAATCTTTTCACTGTAGCTTGAAATGTGTGCTGCAATCTGGATGTACCATTGCATGAATATTTCAAAGCTTCTTTAGAGGCCGGTAAATCTAGTCCGGGCAGTTTAAGCATTGCATATTCAAGCTATTTCAAGCTTTACGAGCAACAGCGATGCATTTTATGGAATTCCATTACTTGTAACAATAATCACAATAGGGACATTAAAGTCATTGTATCTCTTCGAAGACAACTTATGTTTTTGCCGTTTGTAATTTCATTCTATTGTAACTTGACGGCTGTACGTTTGATACTAACGGTTAGAACGCGTGGACTGTGTAATTGGTTTCTATTTTCTAGTTGTTATGTTTTATGAGTAACTGCGAATGAATCCTGCTGTCGGTTAAAGTTATCGTTTGTGTCGCCCTTCTATTGCACCTCGATGTTTATATTTTTATCTATACAATTACTTCAGCACTGCCGTGGAAAACTTGCGATGTCCCATTTAAATATTGAACCAGATAAATAAGTTTAAAAATCTTTGAAAATTTGAATTTTTGGAATCGTAGTATCAAAAGATTTTCAAAAAAGATTTTGCTAGCGAAATGTTTTGGCTTCTTACATTTTCTTCGCAAAAGACTAACTTTTATAAGATTGAAGAAAAAAGTTTACAAAGTGTTCGTCGGGGTTAAGCTCAGGCCTATCCCATTAGCCGACGTAAACAAAGCTCTCATCTTTTTTTATCTTATAAAAAAGGATCAAGATAAAAAAAAATACATTACTTGCAATGTAAGAAAAGTGAACAGAAAAGCCAAAAAGATTAGAGAGAAATATCATGTTTTTAAAATGTCCATGTCACATAAAATTATTTCGTACAAAACATATTTCTAAACTTATTCGATCGACTGTTTTTTTTACAAACACATCTAAGTTTATGGGATTCACAATCATAAAATAGAGATTAATAATTAATTAATAAAAATTCTCACATTAATAAATGACTTCTCATATAATTGTTTCTTCTATAATAATTTCATCACAGTCGTTAATTACTAACAAAGTTATATAATTAATAACTATGATGACTATCCTCAATACAACTAAAATAAAATAAAATTATCACCGCCCTGACATTCGATTGCTTATAACTTTTAAATGGCTGGACCAATTTAGATCACGTATAGCTAAGAACCATCTCGATTACGTCAGCTTTAAAACAAAAAAACTAGCATCGAAATCTGACCTTTTGTTTTGGAACTACGTTGCCACAGACAGACACAGACACACAGATTCACTCGTCATACTTATAAAACCCCTCTTTTTTGTCAGGGGTTTAAACATATTCTAGATCAATAACCTATTTTTACTCTAAAGGTAGTAAAATCAAGTAAAGAGGGTAGGAAGCAAGAGAATAGATTATGGTTCCGGAGATTTTATTTACATTCATATCGTATATGTAACAGTGGACCAGTTTCGAGGCATGGATAAATATGGAAATGAGTGCTGGAGTCTCCACGGTCATAAGACTTTTAGCAAAATGTGCTCATGTAGAAAATTGTGTTTTGTTCCTCCCAAGCTATTTCGGGGACTTTGTGACCTGTACTTTACGTAGAAAACTTGAATTATACTGTTTTGCTCTGTAAATATGGAACAGGTGAATTTAATTTTGCTATATGCGGCAAAATAAAAATGTATGGGACCTCTATGGATGACGTTAGCAAAGGACCGTGACTATTGACGCTACAGAGAAGAAGCCTAAACCCAGCACTAGGTTGATGTAGGCAGAATACGATGATAATGATCATAATATGCAGGACACGATACTTTCTGAAAAAGATAAAATAAGTTAGAGGGCTTTTTGTCTCAGTCCGAGACTAGGCACAGATACCAGTTACACCGTTTTTAATTTGTTAATGGTAAACTGGGCCCACTTTAGTTTAGTTATTATGATGTTTTTAACATTACCAGAGTAGATTAAAGTTTTCTAAGAAACCAAATGTGAAAAATTGCCTCGAGTTAGCAAAACAGGGACTATATGTTTGCACTTCGTAACAAAATAAACTGTTAATGAAATGTAGTTGTAATAATGTATGTTGACGACATATTTTCTTGTAACATTTTTCTGCTTCTTTAAAATGCGGCATTAAAATCTACATTTATTTGGGTGTCAAAAATTTTAGTGCCACGAAATCGTCATAACTTCGTCTGCTGGTAGTGTCAATAAATGGACGAGGCTCTGATACATTGTCTGATACATGATACAGTGTCTGGTTTTTCTTACTCGTCACTGTGATTCGCCATTCAGTTTTGTATAACCTAATTTTTTTTATTACATTCTTAAAATTATTTTCAAAACTTTAGAAGAAATCATAATGGGTCGAAATACCAAATGTATATACCTACTCACCTCTTTTGAAACAAAAATCGGGCTAGGAACCTGTTTTAATATGTTATAAACTTATTTTATTTAACCACTAAATAACTGTCAATTTTAACTTGATATTGGCAGAGAAGTGGATTTTCTAGAAACGACCGACTATCATTTTTTTTTAAATGAACATTAACACTAATGAGATAAACTTAATGAGTTCCGCATAGCTATATTAAGCCATAATTTCATTAGATGCATTTTCATAAAATCATCATCGAACTAAAAGATAAATGACAGATTTCTTTGAATTGCTTTTACGTCGCGACTCAATTACAAAAACTAATTCCATCTGTCACTCTATTGGATTTATTTTTTACTTATTGCCAATCCTACAGAATACATTTTTCTGTTGCTCGTATTAAAGCAGGTGTAAAATTGCTTTTTCATTCACTAAATTTAAATGTATCTTTTTCTTATTTATTATTAACATCAATTAACCCCTTGTCCGAGTCAGCATTTACATATTAATACATTTCGGAATCATAAATTAGAGTCGTTTGAATATCGTTTTTTATTTGAGGTGGAGAGTTGAGTCCGCTTCAATTAATAACACTGACGTTGTATTTAGTTCCAGCATCTCGTTTTAATGATAGGTCTTCCTCATTAGCCGCATCGTTACCATTGTCTTAGATATTCATAAAAGCCAGTCAGTTTTAATTAAAACCATTGATCATGGAATAATGGGATGGGTAATCAGAAACTTCCGAGATTTGGGAAGTTTAGCGCCGTTTCCGTGTATTGCTACCCACGGATTGATCCCGCAGTATTGTTCGCTAACTCTGCCAACTATGCCGCAACAAAAACCACCAGCTCCAAACTCTCTGTTTTCGATTGAAATGTCTGGGAATTGAAGTATAAATAACTATCTGCATGACGAGACTAACAACGCATTAATTTATTAGTAACCAACTTTTGCATTACATTGATTACTTCGTCCTATGTGGACTAAGTTCCCTCCCCACTCATTCCTATTTATCGTTCTTATGGAATCTCTAGCCACTCCAAAGACAAGGGTCATATTGTTTTATGATTCATGTGATACCCGTTTTATTGTCTTAGAGGCGTGCTTATGTTACATCGTTTTATCTACATTATATAATAATATATGTTTTTATTGGTTTTTAGTTAAGATTATTAACTTAAGGTTGTATGAACAAATTTGGCCAAACCAAATCAAGTTGTTTAATCTAGTCAACAACATTAATGTAAAATTCACTCCTCTGGGAATATTCGTAGCTCTACAGATTGGCCCAAAAATAACTTTGAACAAAGCACCCGACGAATGTCTTAATTCTCCGAACCCAATACGGATGGGTAACAATTTGTCGGTCTCGTTGGTCTGATATCTAAATTAGTATGGAGACAGCTTTGCTTTTTTTACCCCTGCAAACTTGACGTCTCAATTAATGAAGTGTAATTTCAAAGATCTGAATCAACTGGCGTCTCGTTTGGAAATGATTGTTTTTGAACTGATATAAATAGTGTTGCTTAGTCTGATAATTACAATGAGTCTGCAGTTTTAATCAACTTTTTCGATAACGGCTGCAGCACCAGACAGGTTTTTGCAATCTTTCGAAGAAGCAGCGATGTTTTTGAAAAGGAAATGCTGTAGAGATATCTGATCTGTGTTTTTAAAATTTGAATTTTACGCTCAAAAAAGTAAGTCGGTACGGTGTTTTGCTAAAAAATCAAACTAAACAACGTCCGCAGCCATCTAATTTCAAGCTTTACTAACAAAAATGCAGGCGAAAGTCCGCCTAAAGCATACTTTGTCAAAAATGAATGCAAAATAATACAATTTGGTTGAGAGTTCCGTCGGGGCAGAGGTTGTAAAAACCCTCTTTTCTAGCCATCCAAACGGGCTGTATTTATTTTAGTGCCTAATTTAAATAAGACAGAGCTTAAGTTCTTTTGCGACTTTGTTGAGATTCGTAAACAAATTAGCCAGTACGAAAAGGATATTTTATTTAAACAGAATTGCATTATCATATTATTCTGATGGATCGTCCTTATCCTTTTCGCTTCTCCTTAAAGCTAACAAGACTTGGCATTTTATTTCATTCGATTCAGCAATCGTTTTAAAATGATTCTTTGAAGGAGCTTGGCATTTAATGGTTTTTAACCAAATATTTTTATAAATTTCCTGAGCTGAATTACTACTGCATAATAATATAGCTAAGGGATTTGTTCATCAAATAGCGAAAATATTTAGATCTTAGTAGTAAATCTTTGTTTAATATTTTAAATTGTTCAACTAATTTAAGTGCCGACTTTGTGCACTATTGCACAAGTACCTAACCTTAGTTATGGCATATTAAGCACAAACAGCCTAACTTAAAACGTTCATGCCTTACAAAACTGATCGACGTAAATGCTCAATAAAATACACATCAAGGGCGTTTGCAATTGAAAACGCCGGACTTAATTATCACCCTAATGACATAAACCATTGTATAAGAGGCACGCTATGTAATTTAGGAGCACAATCCCTTGAAGCGTTTAAAAAAGTTTAAAAAGCCGCCGGTGAGAAAATACCCACAAAAACCGAACAATTCATCATAATAGTGCCAAGCAATTACTGTTAGGAGCGTTAATGACTGACGGTCATTATTAATCTGTAAGAAACTTGTTTTGGAACTAGAAGACTTATACCAATTTCGATAATAATCTTGTTTTAATAATTACTCACTTATTTTCCCTTCCCACAATCTTGATTAACTATTTGTATGTTATTTTTCTTGTCCCCCCGTTAGCCTTAATTTGGTTGCTTGACAACTCTTTTAGGAATGCTTAATTCGTGTGATTTTTCTTGGCTACTGTTATCTGGCAAAGAATCTGGGGTTCTTAGAACTGTGGCTTTTTATTTTTTGATTCGGTCTCTTTTGTCCATGTTGTCTGTTTTCGATGTAAGTGATGTAGTGTTTGGTATGCTTCCAACATTTTTGTGCAAACGAAACGTAGGTACTGTGACACATTTCTTGAATTTACGTCCTCTTGTTTTGTTTCCTTCATTTTCATTTCCAAGAAAACTAAAATGGCGTTACAAAGAAAATTCTATTTTGAGGAACATTTTCACATTTTAAGATGAAACTTTTACTCAAGTAAATACCAAAGTATTTTTCTTTTAGTTTGAAAATTTTTATTTATATACAGAATCGAAAAACAAATGTTATTCACAATTTTTGTTAATACTTTTTCCATAATTCGTTTAACATGAACCACAAATCATCAAGTTTGCGGTTTCCCAAAGCCTCTTAATACATTCACGAATTTTTAATTAGAAATTGTGATTGCTCAAGCTCATTCCAAAGTAGAGAAATGGCTTACAGTGCTTAGTTTACTAATAAATATTAATCATTTACTAACTTAAATTTAAATATTTCCTGCTACTGTAAGAAAATTACGAATGCTCAAAGTTATTTTATTCAAAGACTTCATTAACATATAACAGGGTCTGGAGTGTGGGTTGATGGGGCTTTCTTCTTTTTTTTTGTATCAAATTATCGGTGTTATTGTTATGGGTGTTTTAATAAGATTAGGTTTGTGTTTTTTATTATTTTTCGGCGGCTGTCCGTCTTCATTTTTTTATTACTAAAATTCATTTAACGTTAAATGAGAGTATAATTTTGTTTAAATTTTCCAGGCAGATGATTTTTTTAACACTTCCGTTACTGGATCTTGTTTAACTAAACTTTTTTTTTGGTCACACACCTCATTAATCTATATAAATAAAATTTATATGTAATTATGTTTGTCCTATATGCACTTCTAAACTATTCATCCGATTACGATAAAACTTAGGTGAGTTTTTTCACATGCTTGAGAGAGTTTCTAGCAGAAATAGGTAAAAAGGAAAGTTAATAAAAACGACTTATTTTACACACAGATATACCTCTACAAAAACGTGCTAACTACTAACTACATATAAAAATTAACCCTAGTTTACACGTCATCCTGCTGTCTTGATGTCTTAACCTACAGCGTTATTATCGTGCTTCCATCACTCAAGCATCACCTTATTAAACGCACACCTTCGTATAAATAAAATTAGCTGTGCCGCCATTTTGTTTTAGCTCGTTACAGCTGGGCGCGCGCCACTGGCCCTGGTAATTATGATGTTGAGCTTTTGACGTATGTGTGTGTGTGTTCCCGCCCTAACGGCGCGCGAATAAAGTCTCTTCATGTGTGCGTGGTCACGACCGCGTACGCGCATCAATGTTGCCAGGTTTTGGAGCTGAAATGTTTAAAGTATTTTTTTTTTATTAGATTTGAGTGCTATTTTTCTTTTTTCAGTGATTTTAAAGACAGCAGATAAACTTTAGCACCGTTCATTTTTGAGAAAACTCCGAAAGAAATATCTTCAATATTTTTGAATACAATTACTATAACTATTGATGGTATTTGCTTAAACATTTAGAGCATAGGCAGTGCTAAGTAGGTTTAATTTTTGTGTTTAAGATACTTACAGTTTTTCGATTTCAATTCCATGAAATAACCTGCATAATTTTTTTATATTTTTTTATTTTAAATTTACAATCGTCACGCTCACTATATTATCCTACAAATTACTTATTCTTTATTCAGTTTCAATCCAAACTACCAATAGCCTCAGATTTCTCTTATTCTAGCAACACTAAACACTATAAAGGAATTTATTAACCACGTCCATATCTCCGTCGGCGTTTTTGACTTGTTCGGCGCTTGTCTAACAATAATTACTATATACCTTACCTAACACCCGCAGGCCTCTCGGGTTTTGTTAAGGAGTTCCGTAGTTAAATCAGAAAGTTTCACGTTAGCAGCGATTAAATTATGTTATATTATGATTTCTATTTTTATTTGTTATATTATGATTTCGTTTGTAAAAACAGATAGGTATCAGGCTGATTTTAAATATATTTTAAAGAAAGCGTCAACTAATGGATCTCGTATACCTTCTCATTCCAAATAAATGGTCATTAATTCTTTTCGAAGTCTTATATAAGGCTGACCTAAACATAAATTTATGCTTTAAACCAGTTTAAAATAGTATTTCATGTAGAGAAATCATTTACTTATTACCTATATTGTTAAAGATTCTCACGTTTTTTTTAACAAGTTTCAAAAATATTGTACGTAGTAGGTTCTTACCATGATTCGAGAAATAATTTGTTTTATCTAAATAACATTAACCCTTTTAGCGCCAAGAGTTTTCGTCTAAAACGCCCACCACACGCCACGACATCAAAAAATTGTTTTTATGGTGAACGATATTAAAGTTAAAAAAAAAAATTGTCTGATATATCAGACATTGGCGGCGAGGGCACGAAACTTAAACGTCTGATATATCAGACATTGGCGCTGAAAAGGTTAAATATGTAACACAATTTAATACCTACTTTACCGACCTTGGTGACTTGAAAACCTTAAACACTCAAAAGTTATGATAAAATATATATAGTTCATTCAACTATTGAAAAAAATTTAAAACAAAACCAGAACCCTGCTCTCTAATTATCAAAGTACTCTTGATCGTTTAAAAAAAAGTTTTTATAACGTCTTAATCACAAGGCTCTATAGCACGCGCTTGTGGCTAAAAACATAAAAACATTCGTTGTTTAATAGTCAATCAACTCTTCGCGATTGTATCGCCAGTTAGATTATGTAGGCGTCTCAACTCAATAGGCATGATCAAATTTTAGTTATCAATTTTGAAGGGACTTCAATTCAAAAGAATTGAAGCCGAAATAGCTTTATTTTATAGCAGTCATGAGCTTAAACCAAATTGAGATTTAAAAAAAACAACGGTTTGCACTCCCGGAGTGCCGGCAGAAGTGAAAACTTGAACATATATTACTTCCTTGCGGTCTACTCTCTCTCCGTCTTATGAATTTTCGATCAGGTCACTTGTCCTGACGCGAGTTTAACATTTTTTACCCATCCCAAAACGTGCACAGCAACGAAGTTTTCACTCTCCCTCCGTCTTACGAATTTTCGATCAGGGTCACGTGTCCTGACGCGAGTTTAACATTTTTTACTCATACTTCAAAGAGCACAACGCCGCGAAAGAAGTTTTCACTTCAAAAAATTTTACTTAAAATAATACAAAGTAGTTAATTACAAAAGTTGTTTTACCTATTATAGGTATATTTCACAAAGGTGTAGTTTTCCCCCGAGATTAATAGGCAAGAAACTTAGATAGTTGCTCTATTAAATGAAATATTTCCTTTTTCTTATTTGCAGTTCTTTGTACACATGACAAATATACATAAAATTATAAACAGAAATACGACACAAACGGTTAGCTTATCTCTAAAAAGAAATTTCTTCCAGCAGATTTAAGCTGCTCATTTTAAGCGGCTTAAATCTGAAAATATATATTATGACCATTGAAAAAATTACTCTATTAACCAGCATATCATGTTACCACATAAGTAATCTATGTATATAAGAACTTTTTTTACAACGAAAATAATAATATTGTAAAACAAATTTATTTTTTTACTTATCAAAGTGTAATTACCTTCAGACTTTTATCCGTAGTTAATCTTACTTACTTTTATTAAGTTTATTCAGTGTTGCTACTGTAACGGTGTTCAAATAGGTACGTGACTAATTTAGTCACGGCAGAGTTCAACTGTACCTATTCTTTTTTATTTAAGCAGGTTCATTTTCACCTCTGTGAATTTGATAACTTTTTTAAAATTCAATCTAAGTTTTTTTTTTCGTTGGATGAATATACCTAATTTAGGTGTCGGGAAAAAAATTTAAGATAACAAACGATGCTAATCAAACTTATCCTGCAATCTTTCTTATTTTGAACAAAGTAGGTATTGTAAACATTTTGAATGCCTGTCGCCAGTAGTTCATTTTGGTAACCTCAATTTTATCACACATATGAAACTGATATCCCCTTAATAGTGGAGTGATATATTTTTTGTTAAATAGAAACAATAACTTAGCAATTTATGTGAGATTTAAATTATTCATAGTCTTTAGACTAGAACTTCATTTCAGTGATAATATGTTGCGTCATTAATTTTACAAAAAAAAAATAAACTGATTTATTAACATATTTCAAAGGTTAGAAGCAGATTTTTGTAAATTATGTTGATCAGAGCCACAGCTTCAAAATCCTACAAACTTTTCTTATATTCCCAGTTTTCACACACTCAATCAGCATCCGTCAAAATTAGAGTTGAAATCTCCATTGAAATGCACAGAAGCGAGCTCGAGTCTCTTAAGTTCAAGTACGTACTTTCTTTTGAAAACAAGAATTAATGCACACAATAGTTTTTACCACCGTCAGCGACCCGCTGCGAGCGCGACATTCAGTTGTTTTGTCGACAGTCAGTTGTTTTGTACTATTCCTGTTTCGTCGTTTTTTCTCCTTTACTTGTTGGTTTTGTCAAGAATGTGAATTGACGTCTCCATCGCGGTTCGTCACGGTTCGCCGTCGACGCGATGACGGTGCGACTTTTTGCGCTATTGCATCTCCAACTGCATTGCAATATCAACCGTATTCATCTTCGTTAGAGTAGATTTTGATATTTAATTCGAATGTTGTTCCTAGTGCGCCGTGTATATTAAACGTGCGTCTTAAAGTAGCATTCAAAGTTCCCTCTAGTGTGCATGATGACTTAATTCCGTCAGACCATTTGCTACGCCGCGCCGTAGGGTTTGTATATCCTACCTTATTAAGTTTTTTGCACGACGCCATTATAAAGGATACGTGTACTTTTTACAAGTAATCATATGGATATATTGAGTATGAGAGTAAATAATAGGTTCTTTGTGAAATTGCCGATCAAAGATTACTTTGACGCTACCGTTGCAGAATATGGAAGTTTTTTTGCTGGTTCGTTTAAAAACAAAACATCAAACGATGTACTTAAATGTGAATTGGGTGGTTGATTAAGTTTTAAATTAAGTCATTACGAAACTATATGAAGATATATTGGTGCCACTTTTAAAGTCTTTGGTTTTACTAAACTTTGAGACCTTGCTCGAAATTTTAGTATGAGAGAAAAGTTTGAAGAAATTCATATTTACTTTAAAGTAACTGTTTGCACGCAACTTCGTTCGCTTGGACTCATTACATCAAAACTATCTAATAGCTTTAACTATCGGTATAAGTTCTCGAAACACGTTCGTTCGCAAATGTTCAACAAGATCCTTTAAATTTATAAAACTTCTTATTTATGAGCTGATTTAAATAAAACAAACACTTAATTTTAAGTGAAGGTTACCACAATATATTGTGAAAACCACACCCGAATCGGTTAAACCGTTTCTAATATTAGCGCGCACGAACCGATAGAACAGAAAATTATAATAAAACATTGTTTTGGGTTCTATTGTGTTTATTAAGGCCCCCAATAATAATGTTTCTCATACATCTTCCATGTACAGGGACAACGGCACATCATGCTATTCAAAACTGTCATTCTTCAATCTATTTTCAATTTTATCTCCGAGCATTAGAGTTGCTGTTGACTGTACAGAAAGCGATCAGTGATATTTTTATTATATAAAATAAATAAACGCTACACACTCAAAGGCCCACACTCAGGTTTTTCCTTGTGTTGTGGGTCCCTCGGAACATACATAAAGACAAACACAAACACCCATGACCCGAGAACAAACATCTGCTTTTTACACAAATATTTGCCCCAGCTGGGAATCGAATCCAGGACCCATCGATTAACAAGCAGCGCCGCTACCACTCGACCAAACCGGCCGTTTTTTATATGTATAGAAAATTTGTATAGTATGTATCGATGTTGTAGGGAGAAGTGGCATGAAGGAGCCAGGTTTCAAAAGAACCATTTGCATTATTTCGGTAGTTTAGGAACGGATTTGGTTAGTGTTTTTTATGTTTATCATCATCATCATCATATCAGCCCATTGCAGTCCACTGCTGAACATAGGCCTCCCCCAAGGTGCGCCACTTTGCACGATCCTCCACTTTTTTCAGCCAGCCACTACCCGCTATCTTCTTTAGGTTATCTGGCCATCTGGCTGGGGGGCATCCTTTACTACGTTTTATATTTGTAGGTGACGGGAAATAAGATGTTACCACTTAAAAATAAATCACAAACCAAATCCGTTCCTAAACTACTGAAATAATAAATAAATAAATAAACGCTACACATTCAATGGCCCACACTAAGGTTTTCCCTTGTGTTGTGGGTCCCTCGGAACACACATAAAGACAAACACAAACACCCATGACCCGAGAACAAACATCTGCTTTTCACACAAATGTTTGCCCCGACTGGGGATCGAACCCAGAACCCGCCGATCAAGAGGCAGCGGCACTACTACTCGACCAAACGGGCCGTAAAATAATGCAAGTGGCTCTTTCAACTCGTATCCTTTTTTTAAAAAAAAGCTTATTCATGGCTCATTCATGCCACTTCTCCCACACTCCAAAAACAAAATCCAATTCTGAATTCCTAATGCGTCGGAAAAATTCCGGTTTCATCACATTAATGTACTTTCTTCCTTCGTTGAAAAACCCCTAAAGCCGGCAAGTCTTGAAAATCCCTTTGACAAGTTCAGTTTCTTAAGATATTCAGAGGAAATTACGTGAGAAGTGCGAAATAGGTGTAGGGTAAGGCACTCTGCTTCCCATGTGCGTGCGTGGATCAGGTAGCTAGGGATAGGTTGGGAGGAGTAAGTTTAAGGATACAAATAACGCTTTCCAGTTTTAAAGTAAATCCAGATACCTCCCTTTTTTTTTTATTTATCCTTACATTTTTTTTTCAGCCCATATACGTCCCCACCGAGGGGAACGGGCCTCCCTTCGAAACACGAAGGTCATAGTCCACCACACTGGCCTAATGCGGGTTGGTGGACCGCTCGTCTTTCGAAAACGAGCTTTGTTAGACGTGCATCATCACGATATTTTCCTTCACCGCTGAGCAAGTAATAATAATAATTAATTGGAAAGGTACAGGCATGCACCAGGATTTGAATCCGAAACCTTCAAGTTAAAAGTCTGGCTCATTATTAGCTGGGCTACCACCGCTTCTTCTTCTACCTTGTTCTTTCCCGGCTTATTTCCAGGGAGTGTAACCATTTTTACATTACAGATCACAATTTGAAAAAAAAATCGAGGTGCAAATCACATACCTACATTGTATACTGTACATGTCCCACAGTAAAAAGTCATTTTAAAAAAAGTATATATTTTTATGTTTGCAAAGTAAGTATAATTGAATTTTACTAAACAATACATATTATTAATTTTATAATTTGCCCTATTATTATGATAAAAGACATACAGAGAGCCGCATATTAGGATACCACACGGGTGCACTCTGTGCTGTTGAACGGTTTTGCAGTGAAAATGGGATAACCTGATACGCTGGCCTCTGTACTTTGTTAAAATGAGAAAAAGATTCACTCTCATAGTCAAAATTGCTGGACTTTACTTTTTAAGAATGCAAACTAGGTACGTTACCTACTTAACAGAGACATCCTGAATAATAACAACAAACATTTCGAAAAAACTCAAATAAAAAGAATAAACGCGGATACTCTTGCTAAATAAATACCACAAGAAGATCAGCGACGTCTGATTTATTTATGCATTATCTCCTGCCCTGTATCACTTTCCACCCACAAATCTTTCACACGGTTCTACTTCCCCCTTACCTTTGTACTCGCTCCTTTAAGCCCTCTCTTGGTCCCTTTGCGGGGGATTCAAGGAGATTACATCTGTAGCCTACGCACATAAATTACTTTACTTATTGTGCGGGCAGCGCAAGGTTTAAAAAAACAATTTTGCAGTTGAAACGTGCGAAGCAATCTTCGGAGGTAAAAGTGTTGATAATGTAAGCAATGTTAAAGGGCGATGTTAGCATTTGAATGTCTAGAAGGTGTATGCTTTTGTACTTGCTATAGACAGTTTTCGATACCTACAATAAATTATCAAATCCTGGTGCAGGCCTGTACCACTAAATTCGTCTTTTCGGATCTATGTACGGATTTCTAATTATCACTTGCTCAACGGTGAAGAAAAACATCGTGATGAAACCCGCCCGTCCAAGAAAATTCATTCTCGAAAGACGAGCGGTTCACCAACCCGCATTGGGCCAGGGTGGTGGACTATGGCCTAAATCCCCTTCGTGTTTCGAAGGGAGGCCCGTGCCCCTCGGTGGGGACGTACATGGGCTGGTAAGAAAGAAAAAATAAGACACCACAACTTTTTTTGTTTTAGCAGACCTTTTACGTCGCCACCGAGGAGCACGAGTCTCTTCGAAACGCGACGGGAATTTAGGCCATAGTCCACCACGCTGGCCCACTATGGATTAGTGGACCGTGCATCTTTCGAAAACGAATTTTCTTAGACTTGCGGGTTTTATCACGATATTTTTATTCACCACTAAGCAAGTGATAATAGATGAAAAATCCTACATAAATCTGGACAAAGGAATTTAGTGGTTTAGTCCCGCATAATTAATGTCATATTGTTTGCCTCCAATGACAATTCTACAAAGGCATTCAGTATACCTAGATTTATTAGGCAGATATGATTCTTTTCAAGTTTTTAAAAAGGCTGTTTAGTAAAAATATCTTCAAGATTGTCACGATCAAAGGATTATGTTAAAACATTACAGGTATATCATTGCTTACATTATTTTTCTAAAGCTATTCTCTCACTAACTTCTTCGTATTTATCTAAACCTAGTACTTTCACGTACCCGCATCCTGTTTCAAACCCTTACCTTAAGACTGGTTTACTTATGCTATCGCTATTTTGCATAATGGTACTGCTTCCTTAAAGCGTGACGTCATTATTGCTCTCAGTTGCTGTGAAATGGGCCCTCTGAACTCAGTTCCTTATTGCTTAGTCTTCTCTTCAAACGACAGCTGTATTAATAGAGATCACTTTATTACTTTTCGATAAAAGCAAGTGGTCTTGCTACTGGTGTTATGGGTAGTGAAGTAAATAGCACTAATCTGATTTCTAGTGTATACTGGTTGCAAATATGGTTAATTTATTTTACTATCAGTAGTGTACTGTGACGTAGCTCAGAGGGAGGGATCTAGCTAATAGAGTCCAGGAAAGGTCGCACTATAATATTTAAATATACATTTAAGGCATCAGGCTTAACCTAACTGGCGCGGCCGAAGCCACAAGAGAGAGTGTGTCAGAAACACAAACATACACATCAACACGGTCTAGGGATTTTGCACGATTTTTCATATTTGTCACGTTTTCACAAATTTCAAGTAAAATAAAATTTATTGACTAGAATTAAAAATTCAGGTTTGGCACTTGCTTGTCTGAAAATTATAGCCCTCCATGTATCTCGAGTATGCTTTTATAGCTTCTCAAACAGACCTCTTTTGTATGAAAAATCGTGCATGTATCTCTAGACCGTGTTGATGTCTGTATGTGCCAAAACCTGCGAAGTAGAAACAAAAGGCTTTTATAAGAGGTTTATTGCCATAGAGGCACACAACCTCTACAGTACTATAGCAGCAGCGGCGAAAGGAATGTTTTTATTAAGTAATTTATTTATTTATACATTCATATACACCATCGTAGAGATACGTTTAGGAAGGAAGCGTTCATAAAGATATTTTGAGTGTTTTTCAGATTTTACACTTTATCTAAGTGTTTATTTCTATAGTTATTATAAAACTATGGTAGCACAATTCTCAGTAAAATCTTAGCTGTTTTAAAATAGAGCTTGAAAAATAATACCAATTCTAAAGTTTTATTTATTATCAAAATATCAGAAAACAGTAGCAAATAAACCCAGCACTAATCCGTTAATCCTATCAAATGTTTTGGTTATAAAATTAACTTTTCAATTTCATTTGTGCAATACCAGTTTAATTTGGTTATTTTATTATTGAATTACTTATCGTGATTTTGTTAAAGCTAATCCACATTTACATAAACGTATTTAGAGGGATAATAGTGGGTTACACTTTTGAATGTAATGTGGTTATTAACATGTCAGTGGAATCAGGGATTTTAAAGGACTTTACGTTGCTATTCCCACTTACAGTTCGTTTCATTTTGATTTTCATATAATTTTACAATTACATACGTCTATTTAGCCTTATCTCAAATGATGCCTATTTTTATAAATTATACTAAAAACATTTTCTGGGTATTTGAAAAAAAATTCTTAAAATATGATATAACTACAGCTAATGGTTTGTCAGCCTCTCGGTCATAAACAGAAAAATCCTTACGTTCCATTTACTGCCTCCTAAGTATGCTTGCAAAGGTTTGGCAGCTAGTTCATTCAAATGTTCCAGAGACAAAACTAACATCCTAAAAGAGTAAATATCGTGAACATCATCAAGATAATAGGTTCAGCAACTCCCTCATAATCATACAAACAGTTCTATTCAAGTAATATGTCATTTATGGTAATATGTATTGCCAATTTGCGCATCCTGTGTTTGTGATGCAAATGTACTACTATTAGGCATCGTGCGATGCCTGTCACTAATGATTTATCATGCCCCTAGGCCAACAGAGATTTGTGTTTATACCTAATGTGCATAAACCTAATATTAGGGGCGCTTTTGTAGTATGTATGTCAAAATCGAGTAAAGCGTGAATAGGAAAGCACTTTAGCCTCAAATCCACGTTTAATTCGTGAGAATAGAATGTTAATAAAATTAGTGATTTACTTTTCTGCGATGCAAAATAACTCGCCCACTTAAAAAAGTATTTTTAGTGTGTATATGTTAGGTAAGACCTAAAATTATACATATTTACAAATCAGGTAGCTGGAAAACAGATGCAGGGAGATTTTAAAATAAAATAAATTCAACCGACAAAATGAAATTCGAAGTTCGATTACCTCGATCCTGACAGTTGACAGAAGGCAGTCAGATGTTTGACTTTCTTAATTGCGGCGTAAATGAAGTGTAAAACAGAAAATGTCACATAGTGTAAGTTAAAAACCGAATCCAAAGATTAAAAACCAAAAATCGTTTCACGATAGTCACAATCGTTTATCTCATTTATATCGAATAATTACATATAAAACTGTATTATGTTAAACTGTGTTATATTATATATATGTATTTATATTAAATATATGTTTATATTTTGTTTAATATATATTGTTTAGGTTTATATATTGCGCCCGCTCTTGATTTCACTATGCGACTTTTCATACCCAAAGGTTACCTGGAAGAAATCGCTTGAAGCGATAAGGTCGCCTATATTGTACCTTTTGTAAAGTTACTTGTAATTGTCTCATCATTGTATTTCTTTTCAAATTGTGCAATAAAGTATATTGTATTGTATTGTATTGTAATCGTTTATCTCAATAGGCTTTAAGGTTTATTGCAGACCCTAAAAACTAAAAAAGCTAAAATCCTTCCAATTTATCGAGAAAATAAATTTAACAAACACAAATTACCTACGTACTAACAGTCCAATTTATCCGAAGCCTACACTCTGAGTAGAGTCTCAAACGAAGCTAATAAAGCAACGAGCAATATAGTTCACTATCTGAATTTGCATATCAAACAGTCTCCAGAGGGTTTCGATACTAGGCTAATGTTAGGTGCGAGGGAGACAGAAATTTAGCCATATTAGCCCGCCCGCACCGTTTAGCTAAGTTAACGGTGCTAAAGTGCAAGACGCGGCGAATTTCGGAAGTTAAACATTTTGTAAAGTCGCAGATTCGACGATATAACTACCACTTACACTTTAACTACGTGTAGTTTTCTCTATCTTAGGAATATATAAAACCTATATAAATATTTTACAGATTCAACTAATCTTCTTCAGTTGAGATTAATATCTTAAGAAAATAAACAGATATTGAGTTTAAAATCAGTCACTTCTTAAAGAGTTATCTTTATATTAAATCCAATTTTATAGTATTAGTAAGTACTAATACTATAAATTGGATTTACTAATACTATAAATTGGATGACGGCCGGTTTGGTCGAGTGGTAGTGACGCTGCCTCTTGATCGGCGGGTCCTGTTTCCATTTGTGTAAAAAGCAGATGTTTGTTCTCGGGTCATGGGTGTTTGTGTTTGTCTTTATGTGTGTTCCAAGGGACCCACGACACAAGGGAAAACCTTAGTGTGGCCCTTTGAGTGTGTAGCGTTTATTTTTATTATTATTATTACTTGATTGAGTAGATTTAGTATAAATCAGCTCAACACCACTTGTGATGAGATTAATGTAAAAGTCTTACACAAATTCCATATTTTCCTTATATTCCTATTTTGTGAATAAAAGTTTCTAAGATAATGTCCAAATCAATCACTCAAAATTTAGAAGCGTGATCAGAAAGTCAAATGAATTGAAATAACAAATTACTGATCTAAACACGAGTCCGTATCCAATACCTACACCCATCATGAAATCCTATACATTACACCACAAACTAAATAGCAAGCGTTCACAAGCAACGATAATTCATCAAGACGTGATAAGGAACAGTGTGTGACGCACCATGTATTATATTACACCCACATTACTTACTGCTGTCACGGTTCCACTCGATCTTAGTGGTACATAGCATAGTAAAATATGGTAACTGTAGGTAAATAGACCCCTCTTATTGTAGCAAATTTGATATTCTTCATTGAGTCAAGCAATAAAAGCATCTAACTCTTCATAACATGGCTGAATTGGCTGCCTGTTTCTGCTACATTAAAACGATATGGTGGTAAAATTTTTATTCGCAACTACCAACATACCAACAGAGTCAAATAGTTTTAAAAGTTTAGAGGTTGTGGCAGTTTTCCTAAAGAGTCTTCGAGAAAAATCTAAATATCATCTACGGCCGGCCGGCCAGCCGGTTTGACGGCCGGTTTGGTCAAGTGGTAGTGACGCTGCCTCTTGATCGGCAGATCCTGGGTTCGATCCCCAGTCAGGGCAAACATTTGTGTAAAAAGCAGATGTTTGTTCTCGGGTCATGGGTGTTTGTGTTTGTCTTTGTGTGTGTTCCAAGGGACCCACGACACAAGGGAAAACCTTAGTGTGGGCCTTTGAGTGTGTAGCGTTTATTCTTTTAAATCTAAATGAGCTGCGGTTGTACCAACAGTCTTCTTCCAAGCGACTGATATTTCTGATTTCAGAGCGTCGGATGTCATTACATCTCTCTCTTACGCTATACAGATGACAGTGACAGATGACAGTGACAAAGATTAACACTTACAAGTCTACAGTCGGTCGTACTTCGACTATAGACTTGTAAGCGTTAAGATTCGCATTTTAATCGATCAGCAACAGTGTCTACTGGCCACTGAAGTTGCTAAGGACATCGGTGGCCAACGGATATTTTTCACGATTCTGCTATACAATTCAAACGTAAAATGCTGAAATCAATATCTTAATAAACTTTTGCACTATTTTGTTTGTATAATTAAGTATAATTGCCTGTTATGTCCTAAATTGTTTGCTTCCTGTTTTTCATCAGTACTAGTAAGTTTTATCTGATTTATTTCATTTTTCTTTTCTTTTATTGTCGTCTTGAAATATACGAATGTTGTGTACACTTATAAGTGGCGAACATATAACCAATGGTGTAGTAAAATATTTTTAAGTGAAATACAAAATATGTATCGCTGTTAGTGTACCTTAAGTAAATAAATAAATAAATAAATAAACAAAATTGCCATTCCAAAAAAAAGGCGTCTATTTTGTAACCCTACAACTGATACTTCGAAGCATCGGATGTCAGTACATCTTTTTCTTTCTTTCTCACGTGGTAGTGACAGATAGTGACAACTATCGGTATAACAGACCTACAGATTATTATGTCCAAGTCACAAACAATCAATTAGTAACTTAAAACTTTTTATACACCACCTGCATCTGGAGCACGTATTATACGTCAAGTATTCTATATTTAAAAGTAAGCCATTAAAGCTTAAGGGAAATAAAATTGTATGGAACTTCCCTTGGGCATTAATGACATTTAAATATGGAACGCCAAAATGTCAACAAAAACTTATATCAAAAATAATTTTGAAAAAAAAAATAAAGCTATTGAAGGCTTAACTTCCTTGGTCTAAGGAGATTTTAACTATAAAATTTGACACATCAAAGAGATTTTACTTTTATTAAAAATAATTATTATAAAAACTTGGCTATTGACTTTCCTTTGCGTACGTCTTTAGCTATTGACTTTCCTTTGCGTACGGAACTAAATATTATAAGAAAACGTCGTCGGTGATTTTGGATCTGTGATTTTCACTGCGAATTACTAAATTGTTTGGTAATTGTTTGTTTGGTAAAAAAAGTCCAGTATGTAGGTAATTCCAGCGACTCTGACATAGAAACGGAGGCTCAAAACATTATTGATGGGATGAATGTATGATTTCTTTTTTATTTAACCTCACAGTAGGTGTATAAAGTAGAGTAAGCTCCTCGGGGATAAAAGTGTCTTAAGTCTTGGGCAGACTTGAATCCTTCGCTTCATTCAGGATTCTTAACATAATTCCCTCGCTCCGCTCGGGAATTAACATCTAAATTCCCTCACTACGTTCGGGAATGAACTACAGAATCCTTCGTTTCGCTCCAGGATTCAATATGCTGCCCGTGACATAATACACTGTTTTATCCCCTTGTTGCTTAATCTACTATTATTGCATAGAGTAAATACAACAAATCAAACTACATAAGGAACAATAGGGCCCAGAAGTTACTCCACGATAAATACAGTCCAGGAAACTAATCAGACAGCTCAAACAAACTTAGAATAAGAAAACAAGTAGTCCAGGCTAAGACATTTATTTATTTATTAAAAGGCAAACCAACAGCATAACATATGAATATTACAATTTTAAAATTAGATTAGGTTACATTTTCTATATGCATGCCAATTACAGGTATGCTCATCATTGGCCACATTACAGTCAAACTTAATTTACAAATTAAGCTTTAAAAAATAACATTTAAGAAAAATTAACAATAGTCTTCAATAACCATTATTTGTACAATTGGGAATTATGTAGCTCAGATACCATCTCTTGTTTCACCTCTTGAAACAATTTAAGCTATAGAGTTGAGAGAATCGTCTCAAGATTTCTTTTCCATACAAACGACGTCAAAGCTTTCTACCCCTCAATGCTATCGGATCGCAGTAAAAATCACCAAAAATAGGTCTGTATGTTTTGATTTTTTTGATATGTTTAGTAGATAAAAAGATATTTGAGACTAAAAGTCAGTTTTCTTTAAAAAAAAAACAATATTTAAGAGGTAACTGTCGAAAAAAAATATTTTCCTAAACACATTCTCTACCTCTTCATGATAAGTAAACTTCTTCTCACAAACTTTTGCGGTCAAAGAACTAACAAACAAAAAAGTAATGTATTAGCATTGTGTTCTATAATAGTAGTACCTACAAGTAGTTTAGCGGAATTAATGGTTTAGTTATAATGGAACACACTAATGGAATAAAGTAAAGTGCAGGCCATTGATTTTCGCATCTTGTATAACTTTGTTTAGCCTTTGGTTTGTGCTTTTTCTGTATCTTATGTTATGGTTGATGTATTTTATTTTGCTTATATATTGTAACCCCCAACAAATAAAGAAGAGTGCTATAAGTTTGACATGTGTATCTGTGTGTCTGTCTGTGGCATTGTATGTTGGTCTGTAAGGTATTTATCTATGGGCCTTAGATGCCTGATAATAAATGATTTTATTTATTTTATTATTTATTTATTGTGGAGCTCCTAAACAAATGGACGGATTTCAATGTGTTTTTTTTGTTTCAAAACTGACTTAATCGAGATGATTTTAGTATTTTAAAAACGCTTACCCGCGTGAGGAATATTCACAAATAATTTTTAGGGAAAGAAAAATATTCGGCGCGAATGGGACTTGAACCCACGACCCCAGGATCAGATCTCCTGGTGCTCTAACCAACTGAGCTATCGTGCCTTCAAGTCAAGCGGCGAAATTTCTCATTCCCTTACTAAGCACATACGTCGTGCTTATAGGTTAGCGCCATCTGTGTCTCGTACGGAGAACTACAGACTCATATTACTTGTTGCAAAGTAGATTATGACAAGGGCGAAACCTGTTAACGATTATATTTTAGTATTTTAAAAACGCTTACCCGCGTGAGGAATATTCACAAATAATTTTGTGAATATTCCTCACGCGGTTAATCGAGATGATTCTCAGCTATATATATTTAATTAAAATTGATTCAACCGTTTGAGAGATAAAAGCAATTAACTGCTTTCCACAAAACATTGAAACACCACTTAAACAATATTTGAAACTGACTTACCTATGTAAGTAATAGTAAGTATGTCATTATTTCTATACAAAAGCCGATATAATCTGGTTTTAAACATTGGTTTAATTTTTGTAGTTAGGCCCTATAAATGTCGGGGGTTGCACATTTTTTTTTAAATTTTGGGGTTATTTTAAGAACCATTCATGTTGTTATCTCTAACTTTTGTAAAAATTTGTTAAAAATCGAAAGAATTATGTACTTACGAATCTTTTTGTAATATTCATAACATTCACCATATTGTTTCTTTTTACGTCGTCCTAGTCTATCATGTGGCATAATAGGACAAACACATTCATTTTACACTTTATGCGAGAATAAAGCTACAAAATAAAAACCGTTAACTGTTTTTATTAACAGCTACTGGTCACATTTTTTCTTTTAAAGAGACGAGTTGTCAAAATGTGGGTGTGAAATATAAACAGAGCCGTTCCAAACTCAAAATATCTCGTCAGCCCGCGCGGCTACTGGCCATTTCCACATAAAATTCTTTTTTAATAATTAAACTTTTTAAAGAGTTCCTCTAACAATTACGCGCCGGAAACCTGGCTGGTTTGTGACGCGATAATAATCTATGCTTTTTAATTACGCCTATAGGCCCCGCCCGGCGTTGTAATTTATATGAAAACGTCCAATCATATTAAGGAACGCTGACGTGGAGTGTCATTCGACCGGGCCCGAAGAATATTAATCACTTCACATTATGAATTAAAATTAGAATACAGCCGTTAGTGTTACAGTTTTATTTTTTGAAAAACGCAACGTTCTAATTTTGAATATGATTCGATTTGACAAGTTAGTTTTAGAAGAAGAAATGTGATTGATAGGTCGAGTTTATCTTTATTTCGTTCGCTGTTACTTTGTGTCATTTCAATTTGTGTTGGAAACGAGATTGCTACATAATTATAGTGAGTACTAAATATAGGTAAGGGATTATATAATATATTTTTCTCAAAGCATTCATCCTCGACTAAGTTACGCTTGGGTGGCTTTAAATTAGTTGGCGAAAATTAAAAGACGATTTTTTTAAAATTTTATAAGTTATAGGCTCTTTCCACCAACCCGTATTGGGCCAGCGTCGTGGACTATGGCCTAAATCCCCTTCTTGTTTCGAAGGAAGGCCCGTGCCCTTCAGTGGGGACGTATATGGGCTGGTAAAACATAGTCTCCTTAGATAAAGTTGTTCAGTTTCACGGGGAGGAAATCTAACGTTTTGCTAACTGAACTAATTCAATATCATCCCTAAAAACGGCCAGATAGTTGTAGCGGCGATTGCCTTTTGATCGACTGACTCTGAGTTCGATTTCTGGTCCGGGAAGATATTTGCGTAAAAAGCAGATGTGGTCATGTCTGTCTGTCTTTGTGTGTGTTTTAAGGGACCCACGACACAAGGGAAAACTTTGTTTTGGGCCTTTGAGTGTGTAGTATTTGTTTATTGTGATAAATACCAATGTCATTCGGAAATTGTATAAATTACATGTTTAACTTCGGGACATCATTCTCTTTATAGATTTTTTTATTGTTATTTCAGCAAGGATATTTAGAGCACTTTTTCAACCAAAATATAGTTCGTTATTAGTACCAAAACTATAAAGCATTACCATTACCACTCTATTCAACCATAAACACCATCGGCTTCTCACGTCTAGAACCCATCTCGCGAATAACGGAACACTATTAGCCCATTATACAATTTTATATCTACTTATCTATAGCTAGTTCCGAACCATAACGTTACTAACACTTCTATAAAGGTAAATGTACTTTTTAAGCTCACTAGAGTTGTATATTAGCTGCTATTGGGCCTTTTTATAATTCGAACGGCACGGCACGGCATGACAGAATTTGTATTACCATTGTCTACTATTTTCCTAGCTTCTAGTATCACTAGTGCATAGGAGGCAATGGTAATACAATTTTGCCGTGCCGTTCTCGTATTAAAAAGGCCCAATTACGTTTTTATCTTTTCATAGACATTGAAACTTGAACGATAAATAAACTTTGTGTAAATAATCATTTCTTAGTGTAGTATTTTATAACTTACCTACTACTTGTTTGGGAATTTCTAGAGAGGTAATTAAAACTGAAAATAATATACAATGCACAAATGATTTTATAACAATATTAAAAATCAAAAAGAGGTTTTTATGTATCATGGAAATGGAAAATTAAATTATTTTTAAAGCTTCGTGAAAAATTAAACTTGCAATAAAAAAGGTAGCCAGATAAAATGTAACAAAACAGATAGGTAGCACCTAGCACCGAGACCAAAACTATAGCAGTCACTGTGTAGTACTTAGTTGCTATCAAAAAGTAAAGATAACAGTGACAAAAAGTAACAATATCGGTACTCTAACAAACTACATACAGGGTGTAATTTACAGCTGCTCAGGCGGATGCCTTCTCACAAATTATGATTCAAAATAACACATTTCTCGTCGACACGACTTGAGCTCGACCATAATATGGGGAGACTCAAAATTAACCATAATTGCTTAATTCGGAACGCATGCGTTGTTTGCCCAGTTCTCGATGCCGCAAAGGGTTCTACGCGGAAACGAGACAGATGATATAAAACTTACGAGTTAGAGAAGGAGGGAGATAGGTTAGAAACTGGCTGCGCCTGCACCTTCCAGGTAATGGGAATAACGTGTGAAGGGAATGAAAGTGGAATCATTAGAATTCAGTTTTTTCTCAGTTTTAGGCTATTATTGTTTCGAAAAAGCTTTGTCACTGTGAAAAATGCTCTTGTTACCGTCCCTTTATAGGGTTCCGTACCCAAAGGGAAAAAACGGGACTCTATTACTAAGGCTCCGCTGTCCGTCCGTCCGTCCGTCTGTCACCGGCTGTATCTCATAAACCGTGATAGTTAGACAGATGAAATTTTCGCAGACGATGTATTTCTATTGGCCCTATAATAACAGATACTAAAAACCAGAATAAAGTGAATATTTAAGGGGGCTTCCATACAACAAACGTGATTTTTTTGCCGTTTTTATATAGATAATGGTTATTATAGAATCCGACTCGCACTTGGCCGGTTTTATGGGTAATGGTACGGAACCCTTTGTGCGCGAGTCCGACTCGCTCTTGTCCGTTTTATTTTTAGTTTTACACTCAGTTGCAGAAACATTCATTAAAAATAAAGCTTTCTTAAATGTAACTAGCAGCGGTGATAGCCCAGTTGGTAATGAGCTAGACTTGTAACCGGAAGGTCGCGGGTTCAAACCCTGGTGCGGGCCTGTACAACTAAATTCGTTTTTTCGGATTTATGTACGGATTTCTAATTATCACTTGTTTAACGGTGAAGGAAAACATCGTGATGAAACCCGCCCGTCCGAGAAAATTCATTTTCGAAAAACAAGAGCGGTCCGCCAACCCGCATTGGGCCAGCGTGGTGGACTATGGCCTAAATCCCCTTCCTGTTTCGAAGGGAGGCCCGTTCCCCTCGGTGGGGACGTATATGGGCTGGTAAAAAAACGGGTTGCACTCCGGGAGTGCCGGCAGAAGTGAAAACTTGAACATATATCACTTCCTTGCGGTTCAAGAAGTTTTCACTTCACCCTCCGTCTTACGAATTTTCGATCAGAGTCACGTGACCCTGACGCGAGTTTAACATTTTACCCATCCAAAAAGTGCACAAAGCCGCTAAAGAAGTTTTCACTTCTAAAACGAAATGTTACTTTCTAATAGAAGTTTCTGCAACCGAATGATAATGTGATTAGTATTGAGCTACGTTAAATTAGCGAAAATAAAGGATGTGATTTAGATCACGTAACTGGTAAACTTTCCCCACGGAACATAGGTAGTAATATAAAAAAAAATTCCTCTCTTACAACTTGTGCGATCAGCTGATATGCCTTTGTATAAGAAATCGAAAACTTTTTTCTAAAGAATTTCTTTTAATATTTTTTCTTCATGAGAACCATATCCTCTAAAATTTTGCTTACTAATTTAAGGTTATGGAAAATTTTAACAGTGATGTTAACTGATGTTACATATTTCACAGTTCATATTATTTTAAGTTGATTATGATAAAGTATTTAATAATAATAATAAAACTTTATTTCTCCCAAATACATAATTTTACAATTTAAGTTCTATGCGTTCGTAATATACTATTTTATGTAAGCGGGAGACAGGATTCCAAACTAGGATTCCCTGTGCTATTTATAGGAAAGTGATTTGTGCTAAGGACTCATTAATATTAATTAATTTATAATGTGTTTAACCTCTAAACAATTTCTTATTGATACTCAAAAAATACAGCCTCAATTTAACTTCAATAAAAGTTTTAAAAATCGACTTAAAGAAATTCTTAATTTCTTAATTTTAACAATGTTGCAAATTAGTTTCTGCTTTTTATAGATTAATAATGAGCTATTCTAATTATTACAAAGTTATTTACTCTGTATTATAAATGTACATTATAAAACGAAAGGCCTATAAAACGTTCTTACAGTTTTATGGTTGCGAATTTCGTATTATAAAGTTGTTCTAAACGAAAAAGGTTTGAAAAGATCACTGCCCATAAAAGTTTAGTTCTCTTTTTGAAGTTTGTTCTAAAAATAAAAGTTGATTTTGGAACACCCAAACTTCATCTTAATACCATCGATTATTATAAAACTTTACTAATCTTTACTTTTTAATTTGTTTCAGATTCAAGCTGCTCCAGATTTAAAAAAAAGGTGAATATTTTATCTTTAATCTTATATTTTTTCAGAGGTTCAGTTGCCAAAAATTCCTTTTACCAGTAAGTTAGTAATCATACTGTCAATTTCAATCTTGTTGACGTAAATAAGGCTGTCATTACATTTAAAGACACTTTTACTTTAATGATTGTTTCTGCAACTGAGTTTCATTAAAGACTTTGTTCCCGCGAGAATTCTGGAAAATCATGTACCCTATGTTCATCACGAATAATGTAGGATTCTAATGGTGAAAGAATTTTTCAAATCGGTCCAGTAGTTTCGGAGCCTATTCAAAGCAAACAAACAAACAATCAAATCTTTCCTCTTTATAATACTTACTAGCAGTCCGCCCGGGACTTCGTTCCCGTGAATATTCAGGAAAATTATGTAGCCTATGTTCATCGGGGATAATTTTTAATTCTAATGGTGAAAGAATTTTTCAAATCGGTCCAGTAGTTTCGGAGCCTATTCAATGCAAACAAACAAACAATCAAATATTTCCTCTTTATAATATTAGTATATAGATTAATATAGATTCTCTTAAAAATAATTAAATTATGTATTAAGTTTATAACCTAATGTTATTTTAACTGAGACACTAAAATTTTCTCTTAATAATGTTAATATGCAAAAATAGATCACAAAAAATGTTTTTGTATTATTAAGAGCCATTTATATTTTATGACGCGGCAAATTTCGGCACAATTTTATGAGCAAAACAAATACTGAACCGTAAAATTGTCGATTTACCTCTAACGCTTTTTTATACGTACGTTCAAGTAGGGTGTCTTCCCACTATGTAAGATTTTAGGATAAAAAATATTACAATTTAAAAATTACTTTTTCGTTACCTGTTTGTCTTTTAGACACCTTATTTAGCTTAATATTAGAATCGGTTTTCAAATACTTTAGAAAAAAAACTTATAGCTACAGTTAAGTGCTTTTATAGATTATATTTAGGTGAAGAGGTCAAGTTTGTAAGTTTGATTGTAGGAAGTAATCACTGGAACTACCGAACCTATTTCAAAACTTATTTCACTGATAGAAAGTTCTTTTATCGGCGTATAGTTTTCTCGAACTCTCACGGGACGTCTCGGACGGAATGCTAGTTAATTGATATTTAGATGTTAGAGGAAAAACTTAAATATTTTCGCGTGACTTTTTTTTTTAATTTAAACGGTTTTACTCGCATTACTAAAAGTTACTAATTTTTTTTTATTTTATTATAAGATGGGTTAACTCTTGACCTCAATCTTGACCATAAGGTCAAAGATGAGGTCGACGATGGAGCGAGTTAACCCAGAAAATGCCTATAAAGGCACTGGTACTCCCACGCACCGACGGAACACAGCAAGCTGTTTGGCGTCGGACTTCGGTAGGAGGGTGGTCGCAAACCAGACGGCCCTTTACAGAGCCCACCACACCGCATGAGACCCTAAGACGCCACCTCAGATTCAGAAAAAAATGAAGTGTCGATGCCTGGGATGGAACTAGGAGGCAGGTCTCATTTAAAAATTTGGCATTGGGCAGACAGTTTCGATCCTATACGAGGATATTGACGGCCGGTTTGGTCGAATGGTAGTGGCGCTGCCTCTTGACCGACGGGTCCTGAGTTCGATCCCTAGTCGGGGTAAAACATTGTGTAAAAAGCAGATGTTTGTTCTCGGGTCATGGGCGTTTTTTTTTTTTATTATAAGATGGGTTAACTCTTGACCTCAATCTTGACCATAAGGTCAAAGATGAGGTCGACGATGGAGCGAGTTAACCCAGAAAATGCCAATTAAGGCACTGGTACTCCTACGCACCGACGTTGTGTCTGCCTTTATGCATGTTCCAAGGGACCTACGACACAAAGAAGAACCTAACTGTGGGCCATTGAGTGTTTAGCGTTTATTTATTTATCAGGGAGTGATGCAGGTTATTCGCCGGCGCGCGGCGTTCGCGCATAAGTAACATAAGTAACGTTAGTAACATAAGTAAAACCGATTAAATCATAAACTCTATGTTACACTCAGAAATTGTTTATTAGTAAAATTATCGGTAGTCACTGACAAGTATTACTATTACTTTACTATTACCTAATAAAATATGAATCATTTGGCCACCCTAATCTACGCGAAAACAGTAAAATTTGCGGTACTGGAAATTCGGTATTTGCGTAGGCATAATTTAGTATAACGTTTTGTTTTTTATGTCAAAAGCAAATAGACCGTGAAATGGAGCCACAATAAACACGATCAGAAACCTTTTTTAGGTCCTTATGTTGCAGAATACGCATTTTGATAATCACGGCTTTGCGCACTTGTGCGGCTTTAATTAGTTGAACATGTTAATTATTTTCTATTAGCATTAGTTTTACAAATCTGGGTAAGCCGCTGAGGTATATTTTAATCCATTTCAAAAGATGTTATTTAGAAAAATCGATCCACTTTGGGTCGTTGAGCCAGCGAAGTAAGTAAGTAAGAAAAATCAAAAGTTACTTAAACGGCATTGTCACATACCTAATCGATAAGAAAGGAAGTTAAAAAAAACTTCTGTTAGAGATGCAGTAGTTTTTTGAGTAGTAAAATAAAGATTTTAAAAAAAACCTATTTCTAAAATTTGTATCTCGTTAGCGCATAAAAAATCCAATCTCGATGTTTTCACCTTAAAATCGTCAGTCTGTAATTTGAGTAGACACCTCAAGGCCTTCTCAGTGTTGCCAACAGTAATAAATACAAGGATCGAGAATAATCATCGGACACACTAACGACTGTTGTAAACAAGATCCGATGATGTACAATCAAAGTTCTGAGATTTGGTAGCCGAGGAAAATTGCTTGCCCCAGGCTAGTTCCATTATGATCTTTTATATTAAGTTTGGGATTATTTTGGAATTTTTGCCACTACTAGCAGGGTCGTGATGTTATTAATTTGAGGATTTTTTTTCGTTTTGTTTTTATTTTGTAAGTCTTTGTGAAATTGGTGAAAGCTGATCCAAAGTTTACTTATTTTAAATGTTTTACTAGATATAATTTTGTGCGTCACGGTATATTTTTACCAATTCTATAAAAGGATAGGCAGCCTTTTTTTAAACGTTAGTTACAATAAAACATCGCATTAGTTTCTACCAAGTTTCTTCTTCTTCTTCATCAGCCCATATACGTCCCCACTGCTGGGGCACGGGCCTCCCTCAATAACATGAGGGGTAAATGCCATACTCACCACGCTTGGCAGACGGGTTGGCGAGGGTTTTGATATAATTGCAGAGTTTTCCTTCTCTGTGTGCAGATGAACTTGCTTGCATGTTTACCTCGCCTTGTACGACACCTCGGCAAGAAAGAGGGAGGTCCTATTCTACTCTGCCGGGGACTCACACGGCTAAGTTAAGCTAAGTTTACCAAGTTTACCTCATTGAAATATGACGACACTGTTTCATACAAATACTTTGCTTAACAGTAAAATTAGAAGAAAAAATCCTATGCTTTTGTATTTCTTCATTATTTACTATTTTAAATATATATAAAATTTGATTGAAGTTTTAGGGCACTCTAGGACGAGGACCTAGATTCTAGGTGACTAGTCAGCGTCATTAGGCTTCTAATGACGTCACTAAAAAAAAATGGAGGAACTCTTCCAACATCATCAGTCTGTCCTGGGCTCATCTGACGAACACTAAACTAACTATAAAGCTGTATTCATTTTGGAATCTGGTTTTTGAAGTGAAAACTTTTTTAGCGGCGTTGTGCACTTTGAAGTATGGGTAAAAAATGTTAAACTGGCGTCAGAACACGTGACCCTGATCGAAAATTCGTAAGACGGAGGGAGAGTAGACCGCAAGGAAGTAATACTATATGTTCAAGTTTTCACTTCTGCCGGCACTCCCGAAGTGCAACCCGTTGTTTTTTTTTATCTTCAGTTCTTTAAAAAAATTAAAACTCTTTACGTAGGTATGTATTTTATAGAAACATTCCTGATATAGTTGATCGTTAAAAATATTTTCTAACGCCTTAACTTTCAAAGTTATAATTACAAGAAAAATCAAAATAAATCTCTCTTAATTTGGCGACAGCTAACGTTAAATCAATGTCACATCAAAATCTGTTTCGAAGAACCATGTTTTTGTTTTTAAGAAATCACTAATCCTTATCTGAAACAGCAAACATTTGCCTTAAGCCGTGACGAAAAAAAAAGTCTACAAACAAATTTATTTTCTTTTAAAAGCCGTTTCTTTACGATTCTTAGTTTGAAATGGGATGACTTTATTAACTGCCAGTCTTACATGTTAAAACAGATGTTCCACCTTCATGCTTGACGGACGTGAGTGATTTCAGTTAGACCACAAAGAGTTTAAAGCTAAGCTAACTTTGGAATTCTTCTGCTCTACATTTACCTGAACTATTGGACGTTGTTATTTTATATTCTTTATTGCACAAACACAGCAAGAAACAGTTTACATAAAAAATTTTATACAAAGGTGTAAAGTATTAAAATAATTTTAAAAAAATCTTTTTTTATTAGTAATGTTCCACTGCAGGAAAAATGGCTCCCCTCGTTTCTTTCAGGCGTAACAATGTTGTGAATCTTATTTGCAGTTTTTATGTGATATTTTTTTTTATCTTTATAAACCAAATTTTCTTAACTTTTTCATCTTTTAAACTATTTACACTCAGTTTCAGGGACTTAAAGCTTCTTTAAATGTAATGCCGTCCATTTTAACGTCAAAAAGAGGGAAATAATTGCCTTAACTTTAATAGACGTTCCTGCAACTGTAAAAAAATATGTTATTCATAAAACACAGTCATAAAAGTAACAAAATAAGCTCTTAAAAATACAAAATAAAATACAATAGCGTACATAGGAACGCGTAACTACATCAAATAAATCAAAGTAACATAGCGAGCGCAGTATTTATAGCGGGTTATAGGACATTTTATAGTAGACATGGACGGGCTGACGTCACGTTCTTTTTTTGAAGGATAGGTCGTTGAGTTCGGGCGCCATCTTGCGCAATGTTCCCGCCAATCGGCACGTCTTCCTGGCGTGGCAGGGTGCCTGTCAACGCGGCACAATTAGCCCTTGTCTTGACTCTACAGGTTAAAAACATACAGTTTACTTATTTAAAGTGCTTCTAGCTAAGATCAGGTTACAAGAAATATAAGGAAAACGCACAGAACATGTTTTTTTTTAATTTGAATTTTATTTTGTGAATTATTAAGCACTAGCGACCCGCCGGCTTTGCAATTAGATTAATTAAGATTTGATACATGTAAACCTTCTGGAAAAAAATATCAACATGATGGTGAAACCCATTGGGCCTTTTTATAATTCGAACGGCCCGGCACGGCATTTTAAAATTTGAATTACTAGCCCCCTATGTTCTCAGCTTCTGGGGGGCTACCACCTAAGTGAAGTTGATGCTGATTGAACGAATGGAATGATGTACATTGCTGTGTTTGGTTCATATCATTAATCAAGGTCTCCTTATAAAGAAGCAATCGTCAACATTTCATTCGTTCACCCAGCGTCAGCTTCGCTTAGATGGTAGCCCCCCTGGTCTTATTACATAGGAGGCAATGGTAATACAATTTTGCCGTGCCGTTTTTTAATTATAAAACGGCCCATTTCATTGCGTGGTTTAGGAGTTTTTTGGTACCTACTCAGTTTACAGTCTAAATTAGCACAATAACAAAAAGACAAAAGGTATATTTTGTAACACCGTTCGCTTCGTGTCGAGCGATACTTTTTTATGCTATGCATTTATTCATTTCTGACCTAATTCATCAGTACACTTCCGACCCCTCTTGGCTTTTTTTAAAAGTCTGCAGATTCAATTCATTTTGGAATTGTTATACCGTTATAATTCAAGAGTAATTAGACTCGTCCGTCGAAGTTTAGTGATGAAAAATTTTGAAATCCCATAGATTCAGCTCAAATTGATAAAAGATATTGCTCTACACAAGGCAAGCAATTCAAAAATAGTGCCTCTGGGCGTGTACGTTTCATAAGAAATTTGCGGCAATATGCCGATTGTTATTCTACGATGTTTTGTGTCACAGTGGAAATGGTTCAGCCATTTAAAAGACAGGAGTATCCATATACCAGTGAGAAAACCTATAACACCCATCTTTTTGCGTCATCGGGGGCTAAAAAGGAATATTATTTTCACTCACCATTAAGGTTTGGCACATAACTCACATTTTATTTTATTTTGCCAACTAGCTTTCCGCCCGGGACTTCGTTCCCGTGGGAATTCGGAAAAATCATGTGGGTATACATGTTCATTACGGATAATGTAGGATTCTAATGGTGAAAGAATTTTTCAAATCGGTCCAGTAGTTTCGGAGCCTATTCAATGCAAACAAACAAATAACCAAATCTTTCCTCTTATAAATATTAGTATAGAAGTATAGAATAGTATAAATAAATATGATTATTACGAATATTCTTGTAAAGGAAAATTAAGGATGTGACAGATAATTTGAAACTGCTATTGTTTAGCTGGTAAGAACAAATTAAACACACTTCTCGAACAATATCTGACACCATCATCGATTCAGTTTTTCCCTTGATACACATAAAAACCTTATACAAAACTTTACAACTTAATTACGTACATCTGTCAGTCTGTCCTGACACGATTAATTATGTACTTTTGTCCCGCAATAAATTGTAACAGAGACAATAAAGTTATTTTGCGGGGTACAAAAAAAGAGGTTGAAGAAAACAAAGCGCATAATGAATTAAACAACATAATGAGGAGTGGAATCGGGATGGGTCGTAATGCACACCTGCGGGGTCGAGGAGTAAACGTCTTCATTATTAACAAGAAAAGTTTTGTAACAGGTGCGCTCTAATGATTGGAAGCTGCCAGCCATTTTGATCTGGCAACACATGCCGGAGATTTCTTTTTTGTTGTCGATCTAATTCATCGTTACATTTTAATTTGCTTGAATCTAGAGCCACGCGCACCGTTTTGGGATGTCATAAGAAATATTACAATTTGTGTACAAAATGTTGCCACAAAGTTCTTTGAATTCTGCGGCAATATTTTTTACACAAATTGAAGAGAAATACGCTGCAGAATACTGCGGCTACAAAAACTACTTTATTTTTAGTAAACATGCATTTCAGAAACAACTAAAAAGCCAAGCCAACTACTTTTGCTCGTAGTTAATAACAATCCACAACAAACAATTTCCAAAACAATTTTGCATAAGAAAACGAAGCATTCGAACCAGTCAGTTCATATAACTTGTATTGCACGGCCCGGCATCTCGCTCTATTTTTTCGTCTGACAACTTTCCGAACATTGATGGCTCCGACAACTCGAGAAACATCGTTTTGCGTTTCGAATTTCGAATTCTCATGTTTTCTACATTCTTTTTTTAAGTACGTCGTTCTTTCGCTACGTGTCCTTGCAGAAAGAAACTCAAACACGATCTGCATACGCATTAAATTCAATTGTTCGTTTTATTTCTATGTTGATGTTTTGAAAATAGAAGACGTGTGCCTTTAAGATAATACGCGAGATTTGGTCTGTAAATTCGTGCAGGGTACTATGGCCTTTATTCACGGGCCATTAGGGACTTACATGGCATGAATTTTGAATGCTTTGATCGGTTTCTCGGTGCTTGGAATAAAAGTTATTGAATGATCTCTGATTAGATGATTATCGAAGCGAGGTTGCGTTGGATCGTGGCTTGTACTTACATTTTATATGGTAATTGAAATGTAATATAAGCATTCGTCGAAGACGTTCATTATTAGTGGTTTATGGCGATCAGTATCAGTAACATGAGTCTTGGCACGAGAAACACAAACTTTTTACATGGTGTCAGAATTAACTGTGTAGAATAATTACGATAAACTTGGTATCGATTACATGGATTTTAATGAGCAAATCTGAGCCCGTAGGGCACTTTTATTATGCAAAAGATATTGTACAGGCTGTAAATAATACGTACTTTGTTTCCGCTGCGTACATTGATCATTAGTAAAGAGAGGGGCATGCATTTATCTTTTTCTTGAGGAAGAGAAACGAAAAAGCGGTTTTTTTTACCAATTATCTCTAGAAGGAAACATAAGTTTTTCTGTTACTGCATTTGTAAATGTTAATATATTGTAAATATGTATCTTTTGAAATAAAGCTGTCTAAGTGTAACCATATTACCCTATTATCACATATCTATTTTTTTGTCTTTATGAGTTTAGATGAGACACGATCTAGTCTTTATTTTGTTTACTACACGTAACACCATGTATACCTTTATTCGTTGTCATCTTTACAAATAAGCGAATGCCTTAAGAAAAAAAAGGACAATGGCAGCGGCAGATGCGTCCAAAGGCACGCACAATTAATTTTATACTTGTATAAAAATAACGTCTCTATCTAAAGGAAACCATTTCTCCGAAGATTTGACGTGTTATAAATTTTTGTGTGACTGATTTTTTGTGGGGTCCGTTTCGGTCACCATATGCTGGTTTGATGGTTTATTCAATCCCTATGCATTGCGGTGTGTGGACGAATAGTCAGTGTGTAGATTTGGTTTTCGAACGCGTGAAAAATTAAATTCGATTTACGTGGATGACTTTCTTTCTGATAATTCCTTGTTTTATGTTTTGTGAAGTGAATTTGGACGAATATGAAAATTTGTGTTCAAGTGCAAGTCTTGTGATTATGAGTGTGGATAATGAAACATATTTAAAAAGTAAGTTCAACTCAATAATTTTATTTATGTATGAGTCGTTTATAGAATTAAAATGCTTCGGACTTTTACTTTATACATCAACTAAGTTTAAAAAAGGGTTCTGACCCCTAAAATTCGTCACATACTATTCAAATTTCGGAATTTTTTAAATTAACATTAATTATTGCCTTCCTTTTTTGGGACACAAAAATATCACTATCATGCGACTACAAACAAAAATGCAGTGAATGCAACAGATGGTTCAAATTGCTTCTGATATCCATATTTTATATGACAATAGTTTTTTTTTGGTACTTAGCGAATCGAGATCATTAAACTAACAAATAGAGCTGATAACAATAGAGGTCGAATGGGTGACCACATACAATTTATATTAAAAGGAGCCATTTGCACCACAATTGAAAATTTTGACAGGTACCTATTGTACAAAATTTTGCAAAATATAACGTTTAAATTAACAAACACCTATCTATCTATCTATCTATGGAGGGGACGCCCGTTAGGCACAGGCGGGTGATCAGACCACTAATTTGGGACCATTTCATCCAATTCCCCATTAATTAACACACATAAATACATACATAAGCTCACGCCTATGTCCCATTGGGGTAGGCAGAGACCACAGACTGCCACTTGCTACGATCCAAACGAACCTCTTTCGCATCCTCTACATTCATAATTCGCTTCATGATCTTCAGAACAAAAATAAATTAATTTGTTAATTCTAGAATAAAATCACACTTATTTAAGTAACTGAATTTTTGTTTCAAGAAATTTCACCCTAGAAATAAGCAGTGCCTTTTGTGTCGTCTCTCTCTTGTGTTGTTATTGTTTATGATTTTTTTTTTACTATAAATAGTTAATATTAATAATGAAAATATACTGGTTTAAAAAAGAAATATGTAATGTAAGTAACACAATTTTGACAAAAAATCGCTGACTCATGTATTCAGTTCGCAAATATGTGCATTAAAAATTAAAACCCTTGCAAATCATCATCGTCAGCATATGCTTATACTTTTCAATTTGGTATTATTGGATCACATGGCGCTTCGGAGCTTCAAGTCATAACTTGTGGCGCCAAACATATGGTGCTAAACTCATCGTCTAAACATTACTATAAAAACAATTTTTATTGTCCGGCTAACTAGGGATGCTCAAAATTGAGTTGGATGATAATTGAAGTTTTTTTTATAAGATAAATATTTCACATTCAGTACGCTTCTATAATCCTACTAATATTATAAACGCAAAAGTTAGTGAGGATCGATAGATGGATGGATGTTTGTTGCTCCCTCACGCAAAAACTTCTGGACTTTGCAGTAGTGTAGCTTAGACATTAGAGTAACACATAGGCTTTAAAAAAGTTTTGGGTAGAAAGCTAGTTATTCATAATACAGTGTAAGCAAAAGGCATAACACCATTGAATTCAGTATAAATACTCAGTTTCAAAACCAAAGCTCGAACTTTAATTCGGGTTATATTTCATTTATATTTCGATTTTTCTTTATATTACAAAAGCACAGCATACATTTGGCTAAGTTCCATGTCAAGATCATCTTGTATCATCTTGTCAGTAGCATCCCTAAAATCCCCTGTTGAATCGTAAAGTTTGTTTACCACTTGTCAGGATGACTCGGGATACTGGCATAGTTTAGCTTTTGCTACCCGCGTTCTTTTATTGTTTTTTTTTCTATTTTTAAGGGACGCCGTTTAGGGGGCTTAGTCGAGTTTATTACTTTTTTACACAACTGGCAAATTAAGTTATTATAGCACACTCTGGGGATCGCTTATTTTAGATTGAAATATGGTGCAGTAAGTATTCAATAAAAAATACTTTCTCATTTCAGTAAAGCTATCATATACTTTGATATTAATAAGAAAATTGAATATGTAAACGCAAAAATAAAAAATAAAAAACAAAAAATAAATCACTTAACGTATCTGAGATACCTATCTCTGTCTGTTATTTCACTCACATAAATGTTGTAGTAAAATATGAAAATCTATTCCTTGAAATGACTGCTTTCAAACTATATCTTCCATTGTCAGACTCAGAGCTATTAGAGGTGTATGCATTTCAAAACTTTATGAAGAAGCTAAATATAATAGTACACCAATGTTATGATGTAAAGTTTGAAACTTCAGGCAAGAAAACGAAATAGCGCAATTTTAAACACAATCGTTCACGGAGTATTATATACTGGTTATGAAACATTCCTGCGTTGGGAAGTTAGTAAAACTAAATGATGAGCATAGCTTACCATGTCTTCCATGCATGAATCTATATCTTATATGAATATAGACACACATCATCAGTTTCACCAATAATAACTTCATCTTTTATAAATCGCCTCTGACGCGTATCATATTTAAATACATCATCAACACCTTTGCTGTCGTTTTTTTATACCAAATCCATTGGTGCGTTTATCCTATACTAATTTAAAGCTTCATCAATCATTTGTATTGGAAACGCAATCGACCCAGCCACATGCCCAAACTTCGCTTTACCTGACTCGAAAAAAGCTATAAAAAAAGTGACAATAACCCTGACATACCAGCAAACTGTTGGACATCTTTATTAGTTTCAAAGTTGCTATCGGCTGCTGTATTTGAGTCACTAAAGAAATCAATTTGTTCTTGGAAGTAGACATCTTGGTGACAAAAGTTTGGATTTAAATGGCTGACCCCGCCTATTAATGTCTCTATTGATAACTTTGATGATACCGGTAAATATTTTAAGAATTCAGACGCGAATGCTTATAAGCAGTAGCATGGCGGCGGTTTTGACAAAAATGGTGAGAATATAAAAATGTTTTCTTCATAAAGTGGAAATGCGAATAACAAACATGTTGATTCATCATTCTATTTCGTAAAAAAATAGAACCAGCTACTAAACCAAAGTCCGGTGGATAGATCGAATTTCTTGATTGTATCGCAACGGCTCATTGGCCACCAGTCCTCCGTGTCTCCAGTTCACATTCCTGCATTCGAATAAGGCTATAATTCACCAACTGACGGCATCTGATAAACTATCTAGACAGCCTTCAAACGCAACTTGACAACTCATTCCGAACTTTTCAAGTTCACGTAGTGTGAACAGTTTAAAGATAAATTACACAGTAAAGACAAAAATTTTCATCGACCCAAGATGTGACTTCTTAGAAATTATAGATGTGTATCGGCTTTTTGCTTTGTATTTCGGCACCGCTAACGAAGGTTGGTTTGGTACCTGTTTGTTTTTTTATAACCGGCGCATCCTCCGAGCCCACATGGTTTCATGATGTGTGAGGGAGATAGCGGATTATCGATGGCCACCGATTGCTGTCAACAGAAGTTTGAGTGCCGAAATAAATTTTCAATTGTCGGCATTAAATCTTTAGTACGTCGACAACACAAGGTTCAATTTCCGATTTGACATCAGAAAGCATTGTCCATGTAGCTTTACCTTCGAAGACGTTTGTATCGATTCATCTTTATTGCATATGAGATGAGATGATAGATATCGGGTCTCGGTGAAATATTTTATACAAAATCGAGTATTTTATGGGACAAATATTTGATATAGACTCCGTCGCGACTGAAATATGTTGCATATTTTACTTCCTTCGTTACGAGTATCAGTCACGGTTACCTATCTTCAGAAGGACCAGTATAGCCACTATAGTAACAAAAAAAATGTGATAAATGCTTGCTATCTCTAATCCCACTACTGACCGTTGTTAAGCGTTGCTCCAACACATATGTCGCACGAGTTAACGCTCTTTTGTAAACCGTATCAAAATTAAGATAATGGATAATGTCCGTCCAAATTTCTACTTTATTATTAGACCTCGTTCTACCTACAACAGCTGTCGAGTTTTGTTTTTTATACGAGTGGGCAGTGACCGGCCGTTATAGATTGGTGCGGTCCCATAAAAGCGAACAGGTAATGAGCTTAGAAATTGGTAATGACTATATAAAGTTTGATAGAGATGCTTGCGTTTTGATATCATAATTTTGATCTACACCGTCATATCCTGTAGTCTATGACTCGTTTTATCTGAATTACCCTCATTTTTCCGTTTGTTTATCGTCGTCCCAATATAAACAAGCTTAGCTGTTATTATCGTTGAATAACTGCCGAACATTTCGCAAAATGCACACAGACAGATGTCAAAACAGCCCGTTCGTTATATTTTGTTTTCTTTCCGCATTTCCATTGTCAGTTTCCCCCAAAATTCGTGTGCAAGTGTTGTACCACATCGAATTTCATTTGTTTAATTGAGCAGCCAAATATTTGCCCCGATTCTGTCGATGTCGTTAGTTGTTCGTGTTCTGTCAATACATTCGCTAATAAAGGACAACATGACGTTGGGAGCGACGGGTGCTTTGTAGAATTTTGGAGCTTATTGCTTGGACTTAGCGTGGTATTTCGCTGAGGAATAATTATGTTCGTCTATGTTCCGACGCGCAATTGGTCGGCTGTAATCAATTGGGCTAGAGCTCAGTAATGTTGCTAATTTTCAGCGTCACGCTATTTCATTAATTCCTGTCTTTGTTTTGAATGTGCCGACTACCGTTTGCTTATATTTACAACCCATAGCTACACAATATAATGACGGAACACGCTGCGTTCGTCGATCAAGAAATTAATTTTATTCTACAAATGAGCAATAGAATACATTTTGTAGAGATTCCAATGATGTTTTAACTCGATTGAAATGTTTGGCCGTTTTCTTTCAAGTTTTATTGTGGAATTTGCTTCGTTCGATAGGTTTAATCACCTTTGATGTTTCACCAGTTGTAAAAAATTTACTGTTCAGTTTATAACAGGCATGGTGCGTGGTTAAGTTTACTATCCGTTTTAATGCGGATAAAGTCTCTTGACTATTGACCACGGCATCCTTAGAATTACCTATCTCCTCTAGAATACCTTCCGATCAATATTTCTTAGTAGCTGTAAAGACGTCAGTTGGTTATTTACCGTCGTTTAAACTCTACTATATTTAATTTCCTTCTTGTTCATCATTCGGCTTTTAAACACAGATTGCTTCCTTGTGTTTTGTCGTTAAAGTCTCGACCGTAAACTTTCTTCCATTTGACGTCCCAAAGTTTTGGAGTTTCCACAAATACGTGTGATTCTCCTACAATAAATCGTCTGTAAATGGACGAGTAGTTTCACAATAAATATCTGATCTAACACCGTCTTCCTGCCCACGCCCATAATTCAGAGAGAATTATTGGTATAAATTAAATAAACATATCAAGTGAGACATTTACAACGAACGTCCGAGTCACCGCGAAAATTATTTATAGAAATTGTCATGTACTAGGACCAAGTTCTCTTAATTGGATGTATGTATCTGTTTAGACACCCACGTAAATCAAGGTTGTGGTAACAGAACCTAGTGTTTGTAAGTAGCATAACTTGTGTCACAACTTTAAATGTTTAGATAGGTAATAAAAATTAATAAAAACAAACAGTTCCAGTGTTCCGCTGGGAACTTCCTGTTTCTTATAAAAGTCCTGTTTGACAATAGCCGCTGTAAAGTCTCGATTGTAATATTTGAGTGGGTGTTAAATCTTTGTCTGATTCTCTTACAACTAAACGAGCTCCGACGCGATAAAGTGCCAGATTTTATGATACGAGAATCTCTAAAACATTGTTCATCCTGGGTGGCCAAACATCAGACTCACAGTGATCTTTGGTCTAATAAACACTTGATGTCGTACAGCCGGTTTGCTTTTTTATGTTTGTTTTCAAATCATTCAAAAACCTCATCACTAGCTGCTTTCTAAGATTCAAATATAGAAAATCTGATGTTCAGTTTATTCTTGTATTAAGTGCTCCTCGGCTTTTAACTCCTTAGCTTGTATTCTATGGAGTTCTGACTCCATTCGCTAGTTTTTATAAAACATGTGACTCTTGATCACCTAATTTCAATGCTATGTTGTATCTACTTATACATACTGTGTAAGTAATTAAATCAGTTAAGAATTCAGCTCTAAAATATAATTATAATAAAGAGCTTTTAGGTAAGTTAAACAAAAAAGTTACAATAGCTACAAGCCCTTCATAAGCTGTGTTGCAATTATATTTCAATACAATATACTTTATTTGCACATAAGGAAATACAGCACAACAAACAGAATATAAAACGTAGTGTACAACAAGGCTGCCTTATTGATAGGTAGTTATTTCTTCCAGGCAACCTTAATTTCTTCATTATTAGTACTTGTTTTGGTCTTTACTCAAGATTCATACACGAAATCACTCGGAAATCCTGGTGTTAATAAAACTAGGGCTTTCCTTGAAACTAATAGATAAGTTACCTTCGCTCTGATTCCGTGAACTCCTCCTTTCTAAGATCAGTTAGTTTGTGCGCTGAACGATATTTCATTTCACGACAGATGTCACAAGAAACACGATCAACTTTGTCGCTAGCTTTGATATTAATTTTCTCAACCAGCGTTTATTGCCCGCGATTGGATTATTTCCGTAGCCACTTTTCTCTTCATTCATCTAAAATTAAATTTTAACTTCTATTTTAATCCAGTTGGTTATTTCAATATCTTCCTAAACTTTTTGCTTAGCGCTGACCAATTTGTCTGTTATTGCGTTCTTAAATCAGATCAGATGTTACCTAGTTTGGAACCAATTGTTCATTACAATTTGTATTGATGCTTTATCAATCGAATTGTTAGGTGCGTTGATGTATTCGACGATGATAAAAAATCGACAACGGCTATTTGTTTTTTAGTTTCACTATTTGTTATTTATAGCTTATAAATCATTTGTCACACCTGATGAAGTGGAAGCAACTGGAAGTCTTTTGTTTGCGATAACAATAATGGTCATAGACATTCAATACTCACTACACTTCTTTCGAATAGACAAACTTATTGTAGCATAACTAAGTGGTTTAACAGTTACTAAATGGGAAATAAAGTATGAACAATTACAATTATAAACATTAAACAATGTCATGTCGCAAGACAAAAGTTCGTCATCAAAAGAAGTGCAGATACCGAAACAATTAAGTCCTCAACGAAAAACTTTCCGCAAACTCCGGCAACTAAATACGACGAAAATCACTTAAGACCCTTAAGACCGAGCATTACAATCCCTCGAAGTTTTTATACCGGAACAAAAAGAGGCAGGAGAAGCGGCGGTTGAGTGTCATACATTTTGATGCCACTGTTTTTGTACCAACCATAACAGGAACGGCAAAAAGTCGTTGTTCGCCTGTCCGCTGTTTTTGTTACCCTGACAAGTTACTCGTCAAGCCGCAAACCCTACTTTAATTTGTCATGAATAATTACTTCATTACTTGTTACATCCGATTTGTTTGCAAACTAATTATAAATTACAAATACTTTCGTCGCTGCAATTTAAAAGCTGAAAGTTAAAAGTTATATTAGAATCAGCAGTAAATTGGATGAATCTTAACTTAACTAAAAGCGTTTGTCCCCTCCAACCAAAATTAGATCGTAAATCTGCCTCTTAAAATTGCGTTGCAACTAACTTAGTTAAAAAGAACAAAGTTGTTTCTGTAATTGGCTCTTATCCAAATTAAGGGAAGGTCTCTGGGAATAATAACTTTTCATAATCTTAACGGTACATGTCAGAGGGTGGAACAACAAAATGAACTGTCAACTCGGATGTCCAAATCCAATTATTCTTTGGCCAACAAACGCTGAGATTCAAATTAACCTTCCCTTTCATTCTTTTTAGCTATCATGAGATTCTCCCTTTCGCAGTTATGATATTCGTGATTGTGATTGGTTTTTATTCTATTTGGCGAGATTATATCGTTTTAACTCAAGCGCTTTTTGTTTGTTTGATCCTGAATGTTTTTATTACTGTTTTCTTAAATTTAATATTTGAAGTTTATTGTGCTTGCTAAAATTTTCATAACGTCGTTGTCTTTTCCATTTTGTGTCGGTATTTTCTTATTTTTATGTTCAGTTTATGTTGTTTTGAATTTTAATTATTTTGTGTCATATCTGAGAGATACCTTTTAAGTAACTCTTTTGAATAATGTAAACTAATGAATGATGAATGAATGAATGAAAATATTTATTTCAGACCAACAAGTCCATATTTTATAAGTAACAAAAATCTTATAAATATGTTAGTAAAATTTAAAATTAACATTGCTCAGCACATGTAGGGATGACCAATGCTTCAGTATTGGACCATCCACTCTGTCCGCAATGACCCTCAGGAGCCTGTTAGTACTACACTTAATGCGAGACCTCAGGGAGGCTACTCGTTTGCGCAGAATGGCCTGGAAGCCATCAGTACTGTGGTCCACAAACATCCCAGACGCACTGCAGCGCCAGTGCAGCCCCAACAGACCCCTGAAAGTATTATTGTACTGGACACGCTAATATACTTACTAAAAGTTTTTTAATTATCAAATCTACTAAGTTTAACAACTAAGTAGGTCTTCAAGATGTTTTAGAGAGTTGCGATATACGTTCGCTTGTGTTTTTATTAGTTCTTGAGTTTATTACAGGTTTTATGTTAGCTATTATTAAGTGTTTATGTGTTGGAATGAGTAATTATATTTATAGCTTCACCTTTAATTGTGGTTTACAGCCTTATTTTAGTGTTCGTTTTATGAATCTCACGGCTTATTTTGTTTTAAAACCTTCAATCACATTTATAAGATCATTTTAAGTATTTTTTTAAATTGCCTTATCAATTTTTTTCATAACCATAGCCGAACTGTGATCGATAATGTTAGCAACATTATATTTTTCTTTATAATGGAAATAAATATTATGGAGTTCGAGTTATGATTTCATTAATTTAAAAACTAATTGGAAAATTGTAATGTGAATAACATAAATAAGAATTTTACCAATTTTTATCACTTAATTCAAAAGTAGTAGAAACTTTACACTTTGTAAAAACTTAGCTAAAGCCATTCTTGCATGTGTGCGTGAAGCGTTCAGACATACATTAGATATCAGTATACATTTGTTACATATTGCACGGTTTCCAACCTTGTTACATTCTGCATACGTACACGCACACAAGCAATATTGGCTTTTGTTTAGTATATTATCTTTACTAATGTCTAACTGGTTTGGTAAGATAACTCTAAAATGTAACAAAAAAACAACGGTTGCACTACCGGGAGTGCCGGCAGAAGTGAAAACTTGAACATTTACGTTGTGCATTAATATTTAATTTAATTTTTTATGCTGACACCGGATGACATCTTGACTTTTGCAGTTTTAATTTCCTATATTTATTAAACACCCCTCCACCTTACGAATTTCCGATCAGGGTCACGTGTCCTGACGCGAGTTCAACATTTTTTTACCCATACTTCAAAGTGCACAACACCGCTAAACTCATCGCTTGTAACTTTTAAAGAACTGAACTAATTTTGTTAAAATATAGCTAAAAACTGTTTTGAGTACATCAGCTTTCAAACAAAAAAACATTCGTTTAGGAGTTACGATGCCACAGACAGACAAAGAGACACAGATACAATTTTTTTTTGCGGGGAGTAAAAAATTCGTATAAAAACATTGATAGTGATGTAATCAATCAACACTAATCCCTAAAAAAAATCAAAATCAGGAATTCCGGATAGACAACGACAAGTGACAAATGACGCGGTAATTGAGGAGAATTCGAATTTGGAACAAAGACTTTTTCTTATGGCTCCTCTACATGATGGGCCATCGCGATGGCCCACTATGATTGGCCAGCGTGTGGAGGGCATAGTGGCGTCTAATGGTTTATGGCGCGTGCGATGGTCTTGGGATGGCGTCGGTGTCGGTTTTTCGGACACACATCAAAGGTATCAAAACATCACGACTGAAAGTCGCCATCGTGTAGATGCGTTTCAACCTTGGCATGGCCATCTCGCTGGCCCAGCGCTGGCCCATCATGTAGAGGCGCCATTAAAAGACAAACGCAAAAATCGGGATTCGGCCAAATAACTGGCTGCACGATTGATGAGCTAGTGCCAAAGACAAATGAAAAACGAATGTCTCTGTCCTTGATTACTACAGAGTAGTAACAGTAAGATAGAGAATTTAGAACAATGGTAGTTGAACTTTATTTTTCGATCAGATATACGAAAAATTGCGAAGTCAGAGTAAATTAAATTGCTCGCAACAGTAAATGCCTAAAAATTTTGCAAATACTGAACTTTTCATACAAATAACATCGTATAATATAACATGCGGCCTAAAATAGAGGACGAATTTAAACTATCATTAAATTACGGCATATCACCGATTAGCCAAGATTTGCTATATACAGAATACTTAATGTCTTGACAAACATTGTTATGAGGCATTCATGAGTGAATCACCCCCCACTCATTAACTTATGATGTTATTAATCACCTGCTATCTACTATACTGTACTTACTGAACTAATAATTCATATTAATCCCACTAGTCAGGTTGTGCGGGGTTATAACATCTTAGTTCTCAAAAATTGTTATCTTCACCTGCTAGCGGTGCACCCTGCTGATCAACGGACGAGGCTCTGACGTACTACAACCCGTAAAGGGTTTCTCTACTTGATATTAGCGACTTAGTTATTTAATTTTGATTAGGATACTCAAACATTGGCAAAATCAAGATTGTGGATGCCATTTTTCAAAGAATTGATTTATTGCAGTTCAGTAGTCAGTCTAAAAAACATAAGTAAGTTTTTTTTATTGGTACGGACGGCCGCAACTCAGATTACCACACGCGTGTACTCTGTGCTGTTGTGATAAGAGCAGTTTTGCAATGAAAATGGAGTAACTTGATGCGCTGGCCTCTGTACATATTTCCACACCACAAATAATTCGTTATATGTTCCATGCAAATTGATGTAAATTAAATTTTCTCAATTTTTTTTTCATGACTGAGAAAAAATCTTTTTAATTATTTTGAGGCTTTACCTTATGTTAAGACTATTGAGTTCCAAAGTTCAATACAAAATAGTTTAAAAATCAATACAAATACACTATTACTTGAAACGCTTACTAATGAAACGCTTACTATCGTATCCAAAATCCTGTGCGAACAAAACACTCAGCATTTAACCAGAACCGCTAACTTAAAGTAAATGGTCGTCGCGTGTTTAAGTCCCTCGACTTTTAAACTCGCATTCGTCTTGAGAATGAAGAGGGTTTATTTAGAGTCTCTGTTCACACATTACTCTGTGCCAGGTGCAACGCAGGTGCTTATTCAAACATGCCTCGGCTTTCCTCAATCCCCGACCCACTAACACCGAGAAAAACTCTTGATTAGGGTTGCCAAGTGGAAATTCTTATACGGATTTAGGATCGTTAGTATAATTTTATTTATGAACCAAACTTTTATTAAAATTTATTTATGTAAGTACGCGTGTGATTTTAATAAAGGTACATATTACTACTTCCTGGTAGATTCACACTCTATACTATAATATTGTTCTCTTTCAACCTCTCGGGTGCTTAATCAGTCCATGAAACTGAATAGGTTCCCCAAGGAATATAGATCAAAAATAATTTTGAGTTCCCATACAAACTTCATCAGCATATACCTGGCGCATTTTGTATAGGAGATCAATTTTTTTTTAATCTTTCGTATTAATAAATATATAGATGCTAAGTATCATATTTATGGGAGACTTTAAATTAGTCAGCGAAACTTTAAGGGGGATCCTTCCCATGAAACTGAATAACTTTCCCCAAGGAATTTATAAGAAATTCTAAAAAAAAACAAGTTGTTTGGAGAGGCGAAACTTTTTTTTTCATATTTCAACCTACGTTACTTGGAATAAGTTGTTCAGTTTTATAAGCTGATATACATTTTTAATTTTCGCTAGCTTTTTTAAAGTCACCCAATATGGAAGTTTTCATGCTTCAGCTGTGGACTAGCAATGCACCGTTCTGCCATCGCCAGCGTCCCATTATCGCCAATGAAATCCCATTCAAAGAAGTTTTAAGTGGCATATTTGAGAAATCTGGTCACCCTGCCCAAGATTTACGATGGCAATACTTCACAGAGGAAAAACTTGCTCCTCTCAGAATGGAGACAAAGAATGTTGATGGACGGTTTTTGTTATACAACAAGCCCAGTGGAAAGTCAAACGTGAATTTTATAAAACTAAAGCCATCCCTTCTTGGGGCTATAACGATAACTTACAAAATATTTGAAAGAATTATGAGTATCCATCATAATTTTTCGAGGCAGTAATAAACAATGAAGCTATTAATTTAAAAAATGCTACTTATTTTTTTAATGTTTGTAACAATTCTGCTAGTTCGACTTTCATCATAGCTAGCACGGCCCACGATAAATTCGCGCATCATAAGCAACTCAGATGACGCTGAAGCTTCACTTTGACTGCGCTACGGCATCGCGCAAATGCTTGCTCGCCCTTTTATTTGGCGTTGTAATTTCGACATTATTTTTTATATTTCATTACGGAGAAATTCTCCACGAGCACGTTGTTTTTGATCGGGATATTTTTAACAAAGACGCGAATAGTAAAGCGCGTATAGTTTCGAAATTATCTAATTTGTAATAGATCATGACAACTGTCAAATTAAATCAGCTGTGTGTCAAATATAACTTACTTCTAAAAACAAATAAATTTAAAACTAATTTAAATTTACAAATAAAATTAAAAAGGGAGTGTGTTAAGCTCATTCCTTTCTAGTTTTTAGAAAAACAAGCTGTTGGATAATAAAAGTAGGTTGCAGATACATTCCGAATAAAAAAGAACGTTTCACGTAGATCTTAATGCTTCTCAAACACAGAAGCCAACGCATTGTGTCCTTTTTCAAGTCAACCACAGCATTCGAGCCGGCTCGCTTTGAGCTTTGTGTACTGTGAGCATACAGAAACGCATTACGTCTGGGCCCCGATTCTGTAACTTCAGTTGTGTGTCGATAGACTGATCGCCATTTTATCCGTTCAGGTGGCGAAATTGAGGACAATACAAATTTCATACATCAAATGACGGCTGCTTTGACTAGTGGCGCCACCGCCAACGGAATTTTCAGTTGCTAGGTAGTTTGCAACTTTACATTCGGCTGGCGGTGGCGCTGCTGGTCGGGGAGGTTGTCACCAAGTATATGAAAATTAAATTGTTCTCAATTTCGCCACCTCAACAGATAAAATGGCCTCAATTCCATCGAGTTACAACTGAAGTTACAGAATCGAGGCCCTAGAATCAATAACCTAATGGGTATTTATCTGCAGTCCTCAACTTTGAAATTCCCGTACGAAAACGAAACACCGTTTCGATTGTTTACCTTTGATATCACTGAGTAGTGTCCCTAAAGGATAGTTGTTTGGGGTTCACAGCTTATCGCAATCACTAAACCTAAATCTTTTGTTTGTGTCATCGATCGCATCATTATCAAATGACAGTATCTCTTTGTTATAAAAGTCTTACTCACATTTTATGCTCTTGCCTTTAGTTCTGGATCAGATTAACTGTACAACGTATTTTATAAATACCCAATAAAAACAAAATCCAAAATTAAACTGATTACATATTTCAAAAGTGAAATACCTAGTCCCAACTCTGGTAATCAGTTGCATGGATTGGTATCTTTCAAAATGTAAGTTTCACTATAATTAACTTGACATGCTTACCATATTTTAAATAGAGCTTTTTTATTCATTTAGGATTTTCTTTTTTATTGGTATTTAGGAAACATATTTAGACTGCAATAGTTCGTGTTTACAATGCCCTTGACAATCGTTGTATTTAAATGTTCACGTCTTTCTTTAATAGGTCAACCTCAGAACGAATCATTTTATCAGTTTTAAAAATTTGACCCAAAAGTCATTTTTATTGTTATTTTGACTTAATTAAGTACTTGCAATAGTTTTAGTTTCTAGTTCTTATTCAATTTTCTTCACTTTGCTATTTCTGAAACAGACGCAGATATCCCATCACTCGAAAGAAATCCAGCTACTATCTTTACACAGGGTGTCCCCACGGGGTAGTTACGGGGTTGCCAACTTATCTCAATCACGATACACCTCTTTCGTGTCGTACCCTGTCATCAATCGTCCAATGCGCCTGTCTGACTTGGCTCGGATTAGCTTTGGAAAAAGACGCGTTTTAGATAGAAAGTACTGCACTGAAGTCTTTGTTTTCAAGCATTCTTTCTTTGGATGCTAAGAGCCATTGAATTAGAATATAGTGTCTTAATTTTTTGAGAATTGATTAAATGTAATTCGCAGTTTGACACGGTTTTACTTACGTTTCATTTCAATGAAATAAAATGACAAACCGCAAGAGCTTTCTGAAGCATTTTCTGTTTTAATTAATAACAAATTACTTGTATTAATTTTTTTGTTTATACCTCAGTGATGGACGACGATGATAGGAAATATGAATTGTATTAGTATTTCTAATGCTCCAATTTAAATAAAAAATTACACCATTAAAACCTGAGAAGTAATATTCAAAATCCTAACGTTAAGAAATTTAAATATTTCAACAATTTTCAAACCAATACCTTCCAAATGCCCTTACTTTCTTATCGTAGGTTCCGTAAATTCGATTTTGAAGTCGAAGAAAAAAAAAGGGGGTCCTAAAATTTATGGGCCATTCACGCGGGGTTTGTTTTTACCGACCACGAGTTTAACTGGGAAATCCGTGGGCATGTTAGGGGTAAAAACTTTGCCGCTTTGTTTGATATTGGCGCAAGTTATGAACTTGATATACTTATTTTGAAGCATTTTGTTAGCTTATATTGTGACTTCATCCACGATTTGTTTCAAAAATCTCTTTAAGATTTGATTGTAAAAATACTTTCTTCTATTTTCTTAAACCTTTTCATTTTTTATCAGTTTTGTCACAAGAGTCATTGATTTTTTATAGCAAAGATATTATCCGGTAATCCATAGGTAACAAAATTTCGATTTGTGAAATTAAGACAATTCTCAAAATGTACACACACTACGTTAACGGTGTTTCAGTTCATTTTATTCTATTATTCAGATACAGGTGGACTTTATTTCATGTAAACACGTAAGTCATACGACAATTAGGAGTCATTTAAAAATAATTCGTAGTCTAATATGCCTTGGTTTTTAAGCAGAAATAACACTCCCCATTTTAAAAGGTGTTTTATGTGAAAACCATAGCTTACAATAATACGTTACTCATACACACATATTGAATTAGTTTTGCTTTTAAATTGGGTGAAGAGATGGTCCGTTAAATAAGTTTTAAACACTTGTTTAAAATACTTATTTGATAAATCTTAATTTTAAACAATTACCTACTTCATCTTTGTACCTATAACAGATCGCTTCTCTTTTTCCCGTGGACCATACAAAAGAGGCTCCTTTTCAATTTTGTATCCAAACTTTCGGTGCTGGCGTGAATTATTACCCTCATAATGATGGAACAAACTGTTTTGCGATTCGTAACACAAATATGCGACAATTTTGTTAGATTTGTTATTATAATATAGGTTTTCATAACTTCTTAGACATTTTAATGATCTCGTCTAATGTATTAACCATTGTTCATTATCTAGTGCTCGAAAGATCTCCTTTATTCTTGTTAAGAAGGAATCGATAATATCTCCAGTCTTATTTTTATTAAATTCGCTATCGTGTTACGAAAATATCCACTTTTTTCCTTTATAATAGGCCATATACAAGACAAAAGACTGCTCATTAATTTTGCCATTGACTCTGGTTTCTGTGGTTATCAACATTTCATGTGTTTATCAACAATTCTTTCTATCGCTACTTAGATGTGGTTACTATTGTAAAACAATTTCATTCTTGATTGGCCTTACCTATTACTAAGCTCATCTTTGAAATTCTAAAAAGTCTACGTTGATGACTATAAGAGTGTGTACCGCTTTCAAGTTTGGGGAGGATTTTGTCACTACTTTGAAAGGAGGCCAGGCTCATCTTGACACCTTTTTTCGAACCCGTCTGCATTCTTTTTGGCTCTGTAGCTTGGTTTCCAGCAATCTAGGCTAATGGTTTTTTGAATATTATACCCTTTTTAGCTGTTTTTAAAATAGTAAGTATTAGTAAATGTACATTTATCCTAAGAAATTATCACATCATATTTACTGAGCAATTTTTTTTCTCAATATCATTGGCTCCTTTTGGTTGAAAAGTAGAAACTAAAAACATGAATAAACTATTATTTGTTACAAAAAATTTTCAATTCTTAGCAGGTTGAAGGAAAATACTATACAAATCTCACTATTTAAAGTTATCTCTACTTTAAAAAGGCTTCAGCGTCTCTCATCACATTTTCAGGCCTTGACTCTAATGTACGGACGGCCGCGACTCAGGTAATCACACGCGTGCACTCTATGTTGTTGTGATAAGAGCGGTCTTGCAATGAAAATGGAGTAACCTGATGCGCTGGCCACTGTACTATTTTGTTCCCAAATGAAATACGACACATTGAGTGACAGTCAATTATTTTTGATCACGAGTCTTATAACTTACAAGATTTGTAGCTTCTGCCTCTTTTGCTCAAAAAAACTAATAGATGTGCAACCATTGTCACCGATCTCACTTTTTTATCGCATCACGAACTTAGACGACGTACGTGCGTAGAAAATCCGTTGAAATTCAAACAGGCGATGTGGTTTGATGTCGTAATTTAAGCGAGGGGTCAAAAAAGTGACTTTTTTGTCACTTCTGTGTTGGTATTTCTCAGGGCAGAAAAAGTTGTTTACCTTTCAGATTTTTTTTAATAAGCACGTGTCGAATAGGAGTCAAAATATAAGAACTTTAAGAAGTAATGATTGAGTATTTTGATAAGTTTTAAATTTTGAATTTTTTTAACTACAAGCTTAGTAATCAATCAGTAATTCAGCTCATATTGGGTGTCTTAAAACTAGTTTGCGAAAACCTCTTGAGCACTGGTGGCTCCCATGGCAGCCACCGCGCCGTCCTGCCGTTGAGCAACGCCGGCTCTGATTAGATACATTTCTTACAAATATTAAAACAAAAAAACGTTATGTGAATAGAAAAAGAAACGGTTGGACAAAATTCGTTACAAATTTCCCGCGAAAACTGTTGTTGGAAAATTTTCGGTGCTTGAGAGGTTAATAATGTTAATCAGCCCACAAAACTAAACAATTTTCCCAAAAAACTATAGCGTAAGCTCTGAGGGAGCTGTTGACCGAGTCGAGGTGGAAAATACCAGGAAAAGTCAGTTAATTACTTTATGCGGTTTATTATTCAGAATCCTAACTTGCATGGCCGAAGCCACGGAAGGGACTGTGTCAGGTATTTATAAAAGGCGCGAAATGACCCGAATCATTTGAAGTTAGAATTATCGGCTATGGCATTACAAAAAGATGGTAAACGTAGAGTTAATATAGAACCTCTATAAAACATAGGTCAAAATCTGAAAAAAAAATGGCCTCTCCATACAACTTGTGCTAGCTAATTTGAATTTGTGTGGATTTTTTTTTTCTTTTTTTGTATCTCTGTGTTAAGCAAGTAAATCTTTGGTATTCTACATTAATTATAAGTTTATTTTTAACTAGCATTCCGCTCAGGACTTCGTTCCCGTGGGAATTCGGGAAAATTATGTGCCTTATGCTCATCACAGATAATGTAGGATTCTAGTGGTGAAAGAATTTTTTAAATCGGTCCAGTAGTTTCGGAGCCTATTCAATGCAAACAAACAAACAAACAATCCAATCTTTTCTCTTTGTAGTATGTATAGATTTGTACTTGAAAATAATAATATAAGTATGTAGGTATCTAAGTTCTCCTTTCATTAATATACCTACCAACATTTTCAGGAGAAATGTTTCATCGTAACTCGCGCTTTGGTGACACAGTAATTAACTCAAAAGTTACTTGAACTCATTTAATTACAAAGATGTGTTCACCAAAATGAAAAAGGGGCGAAAACACAATTTCTGCAAAGTATCCGAAAATTTTCACCCTGTAACTTTTAATATAGGCGTATTTTATAAAATATGCTTGTATCCAAGCAAATACTTATCTACACTAATATTATAAAGAGGAAATATTTGATTGTTTGTTTGCATCGAATAGGCTCCGAATCTATTAGACCGATTTGAAAATTTCTTTCACCGTTAGAATCCTACATTATCCCTGATGAACATTGACCCTATAATTTTCACGAATTTCCACGTAAAAGAAGTCCCGGGCGGAAAGCTAGTTTTTGTAATAATTTTAGTTGAACTTGAAAAACCATTATGGCTATTATAAAAAAAAAAAAAATTTAATTCTGACTTGACTGGTTGTAACAGAAGACTTTCGGCAATAGCAATGGGATTTTCATATTGATCAACATTATGATTTTTTAAATTTTGTGTCTTTTTGGTCTGAATAAATCAACTTTCTTGTTTTTGTTTACAGTTTGAAATCGCGAAAAATAAATAACATTATTTTCTACCACAAAGTCTAATAAAGAAATTGTAGCAATCTTAAAATATTTAAAAGGAGTGACAAATTATTTACAGATAATTGAATATATTATTTTTTGTATATTTTATGGTTTTATTCCTTTTTGTTTTAGGGATAACAAATTCTCTAAGCTTTATCTTTTGTTTCAGATTCCATGACTGCCTGTAGATCTTCATTTGTGAAAGTACGAAGAAATCGATAAAACTGTAAGGTAATTAATTGTCATTTTATTTTTTCCAAATCCTTTTACAGTCACATCACATCACACTAATATTATAAAGGCTAAAGTTTGTCAGTGTGTATGTTTGTATGTTCGTTACTTCTTCACGCTCAAACGGTTGATGGACCTTTGATAAAGTTTGGTATGGAGGGAGCTGACACCCTGGATTATCACATAGGCTAGCTACTTAATTTTCCCAAATTCTCATGGGAACGCATATTCCCATTTTACGGAAGTTGAGAATTATTGTTTACTTTGAGTAATTATTTGTTGGAGTATTATTTTATATTGAAGTATATGCAGCCTTTAAATTCGAGCTCTACAAAATGTATTGTTACTTTAAAACGGTTCAAAAACTTTTATAGAAAGTATTTTTATTCATTTAACACAAAATTGTGCTCAATACCATTCACCCTTCATAAAAATCACAATAATCGTCGTTGAGTGAAATGTATAACATAAAACATTTTATTTGCAAACACACGTTTTAATGAAAAGGTTCTGTAAAAAGGGTTAAACAAAATACCCGGCGTATGGTCCCTTTAGACCTTTTAAAGCTTTCAAATCTCTTGCGAAAACGAATGTTCATTATTTATTTAAGCCAATTGACAATTTTTGGTTTAATATTATGTGCTTCTTGCATAGCATTGATACGTAAATATATGTTCAAGACTTATAGTCTCGTAGCCCGGTGGCACTCGCTGATCTCAACCGATCAGTGAGGTTAAGTAACGTACACAATGGCAGGGAACCTGATGGGTGACCAAAGTGGCAATTTATCACGAGCGTTTCCGTCCCGGCTATTGTCGATTGACTACAGTTGTTAAAAAGTCAGAGGCCATTTTGCGGTTTAAAAACTCTGACTCCTGGGTTAGACAAGTTCGCCACACACTTTTCATTTTTTATTACGAGATGTGTTAACTCTTGACCCCAATCTTGACCAAGGTCATAGATGAGGTCGACGATGGAGCGAGTTAATCCAGAAAATACCAATTAAGGCATTGGTACTCCCACGCACCGACGGAATACAGCAAGCTGTTTGGCGTCTGACTTCGGTAGGAGGGTGGTCGCGAACCAGATGGCCCTTTACAGAGCCTACCACACCGCATGAGACCATAGGACGACACCTCAGATTCAGAAAAAAATGAAGTGTCGTTGCCTGGGATGGATTAATAGGAGGCAGGTCTCATTTTCGTTTCCTTAGTCGCTTCTTACGAAACCCACGGAAAGAGATGGAAAGGTGTTATTCTCAACCGATCAACACACGGGGAAAACGTTGTCAGTCTTTCGCCCACAATACAGCAACTTATCCTTTGCTTTAAAAATTGTACAATAATAAACCCATAAACAAATGTAGTAAATAGGTACCATAGCATCCCACGTACTGGACGCACAGTATTCCCAGTATTCCTGGGATGAGTTGGCACATTCAAAGTTTTTCTTTCACAGTCACTCCCAGTCCACCATTTGTGGTATTGCATTAAAAATTGAAAAAAAAACAGCAGTGCAAAATCGTTTATATCTGCTAGCTGCAATATAAAGCGTGTCTAAGCTGTAAACATTAACAAACTGTCAACTCTCAATCCTATTTCATCTTATTTTCCATGTTATTTCTAAACTAAAACTAAGAAACGTTTGTAATTGTCACAAAAGCGTCTGTAACCGTTTAGCTATGGGTTTTGTCGTTCATGTTGAGATATCAAACAGCAAAATATATTTTGTTTTATATTTATTTAAGTAATACGGTTTATTTTCTGCTTTCTTGACTTGTTATTTTGTAGCTAAGTTGATTTATGGGAGATTGTAGCTTGGTCTTAAGAATGATATTCGATATTTCTAAAAAGTTCAACGTTTTCATAGAAACAACAGTATGGTATGTATGTAAATTCTTTATTGCTCAAAAACAGTGTCATATAATACATTTCAAAGGTCCAAACCCAAAACCTAAACCAGTCCTAAACTCAGTTGCAGAAACATTCATTAAATTTAAAGCTTCTTTAAATGTAATACCGTCCTTGATTACGTCAACAAGACGGAGTATTATATTTAAACTAGCATACTTTATTAGGCGTTTTTTGAACGGCATCTCGAGCACGATGTGCTCGCGCGCGGAATGCGCCGCGGTCCTATGTCAAAATGTCAACATTAACAACGCCAGAGGGCGATCAAGCCTTTGCGCGGGGCCCTCGCGCAATCAAAGTAAAGTTTTACCGTCAGCCGAGTGGCGTGCGGCGCGAGTTTGTCGCTCATCATGCTCGAACTGCTGGGTGTTTGAGACGTAGGAGACACGTGTTCATTTTGCTCAATTTATCATCTTAATCCTGGATTTTGGTCACGCGGAACCAGAATGTAAAATCCAACAAAGTATTTAAAAAATTATAGGACTCATGTTAAAATAAAATGCGAGGCCATATGAGCATCTTCTAAAAACAAGTTCTTCGAACTCTTTACAACAAAATAAGTCAAAAAACTATAATTTCCTCTTAAATAACACATCGTCCATCAAAAACGTCGAACCTCACCCACTCGACGAAGTCAATTATTATAAACGTTTTAACCAATTTACTTACAACTCAACGATAAATTAAAGGCTGGAATACGATCTGACAATTGTAATTAGTCCGGTGAAAATCACCGAAAAATATATTCATCTCACTTGTATTTACAGTTTTCTTTGCGAGAACGAAAGAGATAGATAGCTCTATGATTTGGAAATACTTTCAATGTGTCTTCTAGAGTTGCCATTTATTAAAATTTACCTCTGGGCGCCTATATTCCGCTTTCGATCTGTAATAAAATGAATGTTTGCACGCTGCGCTTTTGTTTCTCTTTCGGCATTTGTTTTAGTGTTTCATTTCTACCAGCCTTTGAGTTAATAATTATACGGAGAGCTTACTTTAGGCTTATTATTAAAAATAAGTTAGCAAATATTTAAGATTTTACCAACTATTAACTCTTACCAAAGATATTAAACAATATTATTCCGATTTTTTTTTAACCCGTCGCGCGCTTTTTTACGGCGCGTGCGATAGGAATCCTGCACACACGTATGTGCAAGAACCGCGCCAGGTTTTAGCCAGTTCTGTCCCACTGCAGGGCAATGGCCCCGTCGTTTCATGCCAAAAATGAATTATGTATTGTGCTGACTAATAATGACTAAGTATACTCTCCTTTTTTGGCCATTTTATATAGGACTTTTAATATCTACTAAGTCTTGCTAGGCAGATACACAAAATATCGAAAAAAACGACAGTTTTTATCAAGAATATAGTCATGCGATTACAAACTTTGATAGCTTATTAAATATTTTTATGTGCAATACAAAAGAGCTCCACATTTTCCGGACAAAACGGAATAAGGTTTTGCGGTAAAAGCCCATGAATTTTGCAGGGCTAATAATATTACATTTTTATGGGACGAAAGTAATAGGGTCCCTTTTGTTATTTCTAAGAAAACTTGAAATGGCATTCCCCTGGCTCTATTTACTTCTTAAATTATATGAGGATAATGAGGGTTTATATATTTTATTAGGATAAGCAGAACTACATAAGAGTATCTGAACCATAAACCATAGTCAAATTGTGTTTAAGACAGGTACTGGATATGTTTTATACAGAGTATATGCTATGTTAATCAAAAATAGACCAGGGTGACTTAAAATTATTAACAGTTGAAAATTAACCTGTAGCAGTCAAACTAATGTTTGAACTAGATTAGCAACAAACTAAAACATGTAACACTTCGTAAAGAATGAAGGTAGGTATGTACTAGCTGTTCAATACTCTTCTTTCTTCTTTTTATTATATTAGCCCATATACTTGCTCAGCGAGGGGCACGGGTACATACCTCAATGAACTAATCTACACTAATCTACATCCACACTAAAATTATAAAGAGGAAAGATTTGTATTTTTGTATGTAACGATTAACTTAAAAACTAATGGACCGATTTCAAAAATTCTTTCACCATTAGGATGCTACATTATCCTTGAGTAACATAGGTTATATAATTTTTTCGAATTCCCACGGGAACGAGGTCGCGCGCGGGAAGCAAGTAATATTACAAAGAGGAAAGATTTGTATTTTTGTATTTAACGAATAAACTAAAAACTGCTGGACTGATAACAAAAAATATTTCACTATTAGGATGCCACATTATTCCTGAGTAATAAAGGCTACATATTTATTCCGAATTCCCACGGGAACGAAATCTCGAGCAGAATGCTAGTTATAAATATTTGAAAGACGTTTTTATAAACTAAACTAACATTTTTGACAGTAGGATCAAAACCAACGTGATACAATGTAAATCTTATATATAAAAATGAATCACTAAATCTGTGGGTAAGCGCAAAACTCGAGAACGGCTGGACCGATTTGGATGATTCTTTTTTTGTTGTGTTCCTTATTGTCAGGAGAAGGTTCTTATGAAAGAAAAAACTAAAAAAGTGCCACGGGAACGAAGTCCCGGGCGGAAAGCTAGTAAGACATAAAACTAGCTTTCAGCAAACATGGCACCTGTATAAACCAAAAGTGCAGTCCTGTAATGCGAGGGTCATTCTCCATTACTTTATAGCCTCTTATACGTCGCATCTCGCACGGTGGCGATAAAAAGTCACACCACTATTATGACTATAGTTTTATATTGCAATTTATGTTGCACCTAAAGAGAGACTAGTGATGGGAATTTTACATTCTTGCAAATACTTTGCTGATACAAGATCAATTTTATATAACAGCTTTATTACAAAAACTATTCTTTACGTATAAAAGTGCGGAAAGCCGGTCTTTATTATTGCGCGCAACCTCTTCTCTCAACACTGCAGTTGTGCAATTATATAACCAAGATATTTTTAATAATAACGATGCCATTGAAGTGATAAAATTTTAGGATGTGAAACTGAAAGTTTTTCCTCAAGAGACATAGGTCGAAATATGAAAAAATATTGGCTCTCTGAGAAAATAAATTCGTGAAGGGCGCTCGGTCCATCAACCTGCATAGGGCCAGCCCGGTGAATTATGGCCTAAGTCCTCGATGAAGACGTCGTATACGTACTGATTAAAAAAAACATATTTATTGTCTATCTCTATTTACTAATAAAATATATCAAAGTCCACTAGTAAAGTATCGCGACACGAGTAGTTACATCGGCTACCGGTTTCCCTTAGCACTAGGTACAAAAACTAGCAGTCCCGGGAACTATTTTCATTCATGTTTATGCCCCGGACTCCCGTGCGACAGAGTTTTATTGACAACATAAATATTCCACTGCAAGTGCCTACCACACACACATGAACGTACAGACATGACAACAAAAACGCCGAATAGCACTGCCAAATAAAAAATACACAAAATATTGCATGCAGAGTGTAGACCAAACAAAAAATAAATAGAAAAAGCTAGACGACTAGATTTATAGCCTTTACAGCTTGTTTTAACTCACAATACGTCAGCCATTTTTATCTTTTGGATCTTTGTTTTATGAGTTTGTCAAAAATTTGCGCTGCATTTTTATGGAGATTGGATTTTGTCGCGCACAATCCGTTTTTTGATCACAATCAACAAAAATATTATATTTCATACTACAACATGATGTCGTACCATACCTGCTCGTAGTGTCATTTACGAGAAATATTCTAATTGAAGATTTTGTCTGTCGTCTTTACTAGTATTAAGACATTGGCCATTAAAACAACTTCAGCATACCAAATTTTATTCCACGGTTAAACAAACGTTACGTAAACTATCCTAGAAATTGGAGATGGGAGCCAATTTCTAGGAAATGCATTTCAGTTCAAGATCTAAGTCGTTTCAATGTAGACACGTTCTACTAATTATAACAACGAACTCCACAACTTGCATTGTTGAAAAGGAAGTGGTTAATTCGTAGTTCCTCGTCCGTTTTAAATTATGTTCCTCGTAATATATGGGTCACTTATGTTAATCCAATTCAAACTCTAAATTAGCTAACAACAATTCAGTGTGTTAGTTTTAGAAAAAGTTAATTATCTTTTTTTAGTAGATTTTTAATGACAATCTATACTATAATATTATAAAGAGGTAAAATTTGTAAGTTTGTTTGTAGGAAGTAATTTCAAAAACTACTTCAACGATTTAAAAAAATATTTCACCAATAGAAAGCTCTCCTGTCATCGGGTGACATTGGCTACAATTTTTTAACGAATTCCCTCAGGCACAAAATTATTAACAATAACCTAGAAAAAATTCTTGTTTAAACACTGAAATTAAAAATCGTTCCAACACCAATCAGAATACTCCTGGCATCTTGGCAAGTCTTTAGCATGGAGAGGTCTAATAGCTCTTAGCTCTGTGATCACGTACGGATTCCTTGTAAATTGGCCTCGTTTCAGATCTTAATTAAGTCTCCTCAGTTTTTAGACGGTGTCCCACTCGTGACAGTCGTGATTTTGTCTTCCAGCTTTAGGAGTGTTGAGTCAGGTCTTAACTTTAATAGCTCTATTTTAAGATCTGCTTGTAATTACTTTTTTGTGCGTGTTTATTTAAATTCCACGTCAGCGAGAAGACGTCTGCGCTACTCTATTTACACAGTTTTTAGGGTTACTATTACTTTATAGAACTGTGACGAAACATGACAACTTAGTGACTACAAATGTACCTATGAGAAGAAGAAAAAACATTATATCACGGCTATATGAAACGAATCACACCAAATAAGTTAGGGGATTTACTTCTAAGCCAGGAGGCAAGTCTCATTTCGATCACAATTTGACGATATCATAACATAACCGAAGAGTTTCTTGACACAAAAGATGATAGACTTTCGCGATACCTTCGATGAATAAGAAAACCATTTTAAAAATAGTTTTAATCCAACAAATGTCAATGCACATTTTCAATACAAATATCTACCCTATCTACTTCAAAAGTAAGTTCACAGTCCTAAATCAAAAGGATATGAAATAGTTCACACACCTTAGTACTTTGAAAGCTTTGCGAAGTGCACAGTCAGACGGAAACAATCTCTAACATCTCTTCATATTAATACCTAGCTATACAAATATATGTGGAGTTCTTTATACAGTCACATTTAGAGTCGGGAAGAGTATTGCGTGTGTTCTCCTTAATGAACGTCTTACTTTGCTCCTCTTATTCTGCAATATATTTCATTGTAAAGCAGTAGGGTCTCTTAAAAGATGTCATCCTACTTTTGCAGACTTGTTCTAGGACTTACACTCAGTTGCAGAAACACTCATTTAAGATAAAGCTGCTTTAAATGTAAAGCAACCCTTGTTTACGTCAACAAGGTGGAAAGTGACAGTTGCTGCAGCTAGGTGCAACTAGGTGGTGTTGGTGTTCTGTAAATTATTCGATGTACGATTAAAAGAATTAATGTAATATAGATATTTTCAGAATAAAGTTTCACCACTTTAAGGTCTGATACAAAAGGTTTAAAATTATGAAAAGATTTACATGATGATAGCATTCCACTAAGGACTTCGTTTCCGTGGCAATTCGGGAAAATTATGTAGCCTATGTTACTCAGGGATGTATACAGCATCCTAATGGTGAAAGAATTTTTGAAATCGGTCCAGTAGTTTTTAAGTTTATTCGTTACATACAAAAATATAAATCTTTCCTCTTTATAATATTGGTGTAGATAACTGCTAACTTTTCGAATCGGTTGGACAATCTAATAAAACAAATCGGCCCTTTTACAATTCGAACGGCACGGCACGGCAGACAGAATTTGTATTACCATTGCCTTCTATGTTCCCAGCTTCTAGTATCACTAGTGCATAGGAGGCAATGGTAATACAATTTTGCTGTGCCGTTCCCATATTAAAAAAAGGCCTAATGAGTAGTTCAGTGACGATAAACTCTTTAAATATAATTTTACACTTGAAATAAAACATTCCTTAAAAAGCAGAAATATATACACATTTTCATTCTGCATAGGTGGGTAGTTCTACACTAACACATTGCGTCATGAAAGCTAATGAAAACGTAGGTTAAGGCGACTACAGCACCCGATAAAGGCAGCACATATAGGAATAGTGCCATCTTCGTCTCTCAACAGGCCTGGGCTGGCAGTGCGAAAAGTGTCGATACACGAAGTTTACGGACTATGAAAGCGTGCGTGCGTCAAAACATGTTCGAAAGTTAGAAAAATGAGATTTATGGAAAGGTAACAGCTTAAATCGAAAAATGCGTTAACTGCTTATCGAGAGTGTTCAATCACGAACATTATGATAGCAAATTCAAGTTCCTGTGTGCATTTTACTATCGTTTTTACAGCTTAAAAGATACACAATATTGGTATTTAGAGGTGACGGCCGGTTTGGTCGAGTGGTAGTGACGCTGCCTCTTGATCGGCGGGTCCTGGGTTCGATCCCCAGTCGGGGCAAACATTTGTGTGAAAAGCAGATGTTTGTTCTCGGGTCTTGGGTGTTTGTGTTTGTCTTTATGTGTGTTCCGAGGGACCCACGACACAAGGGAAAACCTTAGTGTGGGCCTTTGAGTGTGTAGCGTTTATTATTATTATTATTGTTTACTTTATGAGCTTTTTCTATCGAACCAAAAGTGCTGAATCATGTTTTCAGCAAACTACACTAGTTTATGTCCTGAATATTACCGTAGTATTTTTTTTCTTCGATTTAATGCAGTGCGTCATGCTTATCTACGCATCATAAAATCGTAATTTAGGTGCTGTAGTCGCCTTAAGTTACATTACCACTAGCCAATTCTATCGCCTCCACCGTTGCCCTCTAAACATCGCCCGGTATCCATCAATGTAAATCGTTTCCCTAGATTGTGAGCGAGATTTTCTGGCGCAAGAAACACTGACAAGTTTATTAAGTGCCCACTTTTTATGTGAAGGGAAAATAAGCTGTCGCTTCGTCGAACCGGCTCTAGCCGTTAGTGGATTAAGTAAGGGATTTATAGAAGGTGGTAATGATGGAACAAGATTGCATGTTAACATACTTTCAATATTTTTTGTCGTTTTAAAAAATCCAATTTATTTACAATTTTGTTAGAAAACTACGTCCATATTTTCGTTTGTTTCTTAGTTAACAATCTTTTGTGAACAATAATAACATCATCCTTGCTCTTATTTTAGATATCTGATCTGTGTTTTTCTAAATTTAACACTTGTCAATGGCCCTTTTTATAATTCGATCGGCACGACACGGCACTTCAAAATTTGAATTACCATTGCCCCCCATGTTCTCAGCTTCTAGTCTAACTATTACAAAGGAGGCAATGGTAATAACATTTTGCCGTGCCGTTTTCGAATTGTAAAACGGCTCATTGAAGACTTGAATATAAGGTAGCACCGCCTTCTTTCCTATCCTTTAAAAAATCGGTATATATTTCTGTCAGTCATCATTTTTTGTTTTTCCATTTATGTACTTGTTTTTAACTACGACACGTTACCATTTTGATAGAGTCGTCAATACTATTAAAATAATACTCGTATCTTGAGTACCTAAGTTTTTTTTGTTAGAACTAGCTTTCCGCCCAGGGTTACGTTTCCGTGGGAATTCGGGGAAATATGCTACTCAGTGGTAATGTAGCATTCTTAATGTAGAAGAAATATTTATTAAAATCGTTCTAGTAGTTTTTGAGTTTATTGATTATTTGTACCTAGTGTAGTGTAGATGGATTTGGTCTTGACCACAATGAGTTTAATCTGGTAAGATAGTTAATTATCTTTTGCTTCGCAAGCAAGTAAAATTTGGGTGTGCTAGCAACTTGTTCAATGAGACTGCATACCTTATATAATCAAAAATCACAAACAATTTCGATAAGTTAAACAAAGTGTCCATTATTTTGAAAAACACCAGCAATAGTATCAAATAATCTATACTGACTGCCAGCTGCCATTATACTTATTTCTATAAATATAACGTAAAAGGAATTTAACAGGCATTTCACGTATATAACTACAGCCCCGAAATTGGTATTCCACGTAAGGAACACACTTCGCTATACAAAAATCCAATAAGAACTTTACTTCGTCAAATATCAAATTCAATTTATCCGAGGCAAGGCTGCTGAAATCAGAAATACTTTTGCTAGATTTATCGGTAAATTGTCTTTAGAAATAAGAAGGGTAAACGGACGTGTTTGCGCTATAAATTTCCTCTTTCGAAATGTCGATATACGAACGTCACATGCATAGCCCAACGATTGGTAACTCAAAAACATTAAATCGTAAATCAAAGCGAAGAAAACATTCTTTAAAGTCGCTAACAATTTCGTTGCAAATAAAGTGTGCTTGAAAAATGTAAAAACTGGAAAGATACCAATATATTTGGCGAGCGCCACTCATCTTGCCTCAAACAAAACGTTGAACTCAATATGCGCGCATCCGGAATTGTTGCCAAGTCTTGGTCTTGCTGGCTGGAATGGAATTGATAGATTGGACAGTATGGACTTTCAACTATGCTCTTGAAAGTTTCTACATCAGATCATAAATAAATAAATCTCATCGTAAACAGTCACAGTCACATACGAGACGTATAGTACTTAAACCTTCTTGTGACCACGGGATTGAGACAAGGTACTGACACATCGTTAAAAGTAAATTTATTTATATTTAGCGAAAGTCAAGCTTCTGTACCAAATCTCTTGCATTTAAATCCCGCCACTTTGATGACATCATCTGACCATCAGGCTGGTGGTTTGCTCTCTGAGACTGTCTTTGGTCCACCATCAGCCGACCTCTTCTAGCCGAGTGTTCCATTTCTACCGTAAGTTTTTTCATAGTTGCCATACAATTCGCCATGCTATATCGTGCCAAATACCCCCATGTTAGGCACGCGAAGAGGCGTGCCATCGGTAACGAATACCGCGCTTGGCAGAGATGCCTCTTGGCAAACGCTTGGCAATGCGAAAGTCCTTTCGTACTTGGAACGGTCCTCAAACTGGTACTGTTACCCTAAATCTCAGTGTATGAATGGAGAACATTTGGGTTAGTAGGCCTCGTGCCTTGAATGTATTCGAGATTTTTTAATGTATTTGCGAACGTATTTTCTTTTGATATCGAAACATCTTATTATTTATCAATGGCGGAAAAATGAAAGCATATAAATGGTAGGATTAAATCGATCCCCAAGTCCGCAAAATATGCCTATATTTCTGCTTTTTGGTTTGAAAAATACGTACTTGTGCAAGCCTTCAAGCGATTTATAGCATTTTAGCCATGTCATTTAAGTCTACTATGGTGAAGAAGCGGATGCAATATTTATTTTAGAATGTGCCAGCTACCAGATGTTTCCACAGAATTTTGCTACAGGTATTCTTGGCACAAGGCTGACAATCTACCATCATACACTCGTGTTCCATTTTTTTAATGACTTCCACAATAAATGAAAGTCATTTGAAAAAAATCTAAGAATTTTTTCTCCGAATCATTATTTGCTTGTACGAAGCAAATAATGATTTGTGTATACAGAACTGAAAGAGGTGTGTTTGGATCGTACCAGCTGGTAATAAATGGTCTCTTACTACCCCTGTGTGACAAAGGCGTACCTAAGCTTAATAAGTACGTTTTAACACTAAGTTGAATAGTTGGGCAACATTCTGGGTAGTAATTGAAACAATTAAGCCTTCAGGGAGTATTCAAATACGGCCTTGAAGTTTGTAGGTGGTCTGCAACAAAACTATTAATGTTCATTATGTACTTATATGTATACATCTACCAGTCCATTACGTTTGCCTAGTATCTGTGGCACAAGTAATAGTCTGTAATGGTTAGGGAGATAAGGTCCACATTAAGGCCTATTGTATACTAGGAAGAACATTTTTTTTTTTTTATTATAAGATGGGTTAACTCTTGACCTCAATCTTGACCATAAGGTCAAAGATGAGGTCGACGATGGAGCGAGTTAACCTAGAAAATGCCTATAAAGGCACTGGTACTCCCACGCACCGACGGAACACAGCAAGCTGTTTGGCGCCGGACTTCGGTAGGAGTGTGGTCGCGAACCAGATGGCCCTTTACAGAGCCTACCACACCGCATGAGAGCATAGGACGACACCTCAGATTCAGAAAAAAAAAAGTGTCGTTGCCTGGGATGGATTACTAGGAGGCAGGTCTCATTAGTGTTTCCTTAGTCGCCTCTTACGACACCCACGGAAAGAGATGGGGTGGTGTTATTCTCAACCGATCACCACACGGTACATCTTTTAGGAGTAACATCCACCATTAAATAAATAAACTTTACACACTCAAACGCCCACACTAAGGTTTCCCCTGTGTCGTGGGTCCCCTTGGAACATAACATAAGACAGACACGAACACCGATGTCCCGAGAACAAACACCTGCTTTTTAAACAAATATTTGACCAGACCGGGAATTTAACCCAAGACCCAGAACCCATTGGCATACAAATCCTATTTTTACTAATATAATAATAGTGCAGGACTGAAGATTGATATAGAAATTACAAACCAAAACGCGGGCGGAAAGCTAGTTTTACAATAAAGCCACACTACAACGTCAATGTATTTAAAACAAAGCCAATAAGAACCCAGTTAATTCCCTCCATCAATCCCCCACAGTGAAAAAAAAAACCTACTTACTAACATCGCAATTGACAAAAACCTGTTAGTTAAGCTACCAGTGTACACATTACCTAAGATGAGAACAAGGGGAGCCGACACTGGACCCATTAGTGTAGCCTCGGCTAACACCAGAACAAACATGTGAACACAGCTTTACCTCTTAGTAGTTAAAACATTTTACTTTTGTATGCCTACCGTTTCTACTTGAAGGTTGTTCAGCCTTATTTGGTATTACATTTAACTGTTATTGACAGTATCACTTAAGGCACAGCTATGGTATCTTTTGTACCATGGATACCCATTCATATCACAAGATTCAGGAGACGTTTTCTCTTCTCTATAAATATTTTTCATAATGACGATAACTTAAGCTATGTAAAAGGGTAATTAGAACCAGGTAAAACAATTGATTTCTTGCCAAATATTAATATTTGTAAGTTTTTAAATGTTTTATTTATGTACAATTTTACATTTTATTTTATTTTATTTTTTCTTTATTAGAAAACCAACAGCTACATTGATAACATACAACTAGAAACTTATTACTAAAACAGAAGCCAATAAGAGGTTTCCCTAATGTACTTAAACAGATAAAGTGTAACAAGTCGAGAGGTTTACAATGAAAAGTAGTGATTAAATAATTTGACCTGCACAGCTATCAAATAATAATTGCTTGATGCGGTATTCGACAGATACATTTAGTTCTTCTTGACTATTTATATTTTCATATCAAATTAAATTAAAGGTAATGTTACTATATTTAGTATATAAATTTAATACGTATTGTAAGTAAGTACATATTATTAACAAATTCTGCCTATTACATTACATTTTTCGGTTTCGGCCGGTCCATGTTATCCATTGCTTGACACAAGTCACACATAACTTATTTAGTTACAAAATCATCTGTGCTAGAACTTTCAAAACTGAAACTGAAATAAGCCATAATTAGGATAACCTTGACCATAAAACTTCCCAAGGCCTTAAGGCGATTAGATCCCTCAATTTCCGAATATTGAGCATTTTGTAAAGCTTACTTCTCATTTATGACTGGCCAGGGAAAGTTGAAAAAAAAATATGTGAAACATCTGTTCAAGGACTACATGTGTAATGTCAGTATTTTTTTTTTACGTCTTTGTATTGTATTTTTTAAAAAATACCACGAGACATCGATTTTTGACTTAAATTCCTTACTGCTCCTAAACGGCTATGATATATGGAAATATTCTTATACTAATTAATTAAGAATCCCTTTTTCTTGAAACACAACGTTAAAATTTTGTAAATCGAACAATATTTTCATTCAAAAGTTACGAAAAACGGAAATCCGAACGTTTAGTTGCAGAGGGTGGTCTGCGCGGGCGCGGGCGGCAGTCCTCCGCTGGCATTCCGACGGGACGGCTGTGTCACTCGTATCCAAACTTTTACGAGCGATAAAGCGTATTTTCTGTTTGCCTGTGTGCGTTGACACAGTATATTTATGTATTAGTGTGCTTAGAGAGTAGTGCAGTCAGACGATATTATTGTGTTACGGTATAGCTCGCGCGTGGACGCTAATTGTACCTACTATTATAAGTTTGTAATCTAGTCGTAATATTTGATTATTTTGCGCTTATAGACGTTTGACGAAATTTAATTGTATTAAGTACTTATGCGGATCTAAATCTATATGATTGAATATATATAATATGTATAGGGTGTTAAGTAATTCGATCTTATCCTCTCAGGTGGTGAATCAGCCCATGACACTGAACAATTTTCGAAAATTCGCTTGCCACACCCGGAATCGAACCAGCTAAAATCCAAAAAAAGCACCCTGTACTTTAATAGTATTGATCGATAGGGTCAATCGTAAGGATAAATCTCCCTAACAAACATAGTAAATTAAGTGAAAGGAAGACCATTAAATCTAAGCTTACAAATTTGATGGGACGTGTTAAAGCACTTTTACTTAAGGGTCCCATCGTTAGGTTTTATGTAGTTTAATGGTTCTCTTTTCATCTGATTTACCATGTTTGTTAGAGACATTTGATCTTTACGATTGACCCTATCGATCGATACCATAAAAGTGCAGGGTGTTATTTTTTTGAATTTAAGCCGGTTCGATTCCCGGGTGTGGCAAGCGAAATTTCGAAAATCCTTGAATGCTGTTTTGTTTCTTATAGAGCGGGACCTATTCGTAAAAAAGTCTTCAAATAACGATTTTCGTGGGACTTACCTCCGCCATACGAACTACTGGTATGTACTTATTCGGCATATTTTCCTGAACACAAAAAGTGCGGTAGTCACTTTCTAAGGGTATGGAGGGGGTAGCTATGACGTGACGTATTTTATTTACGCTATATTTAGATAACTACTGGACAGATTTACTTAAATAGGGTCTCAAATGAAAGATAATTTAATGAACATTGTTTTATTCTAAAGATTCATTAGTGTAAACCTAGTAACAAAATAAATATTTTCAAAAAACGACATTATGTAAAATTAAACTTTTTTTACTGTGTGAAAAGAACAGAAACCGTTAGGATTACGGTAATTTAGCTCATTATAAAAAAATAGCTACACTTATCAGCATTCTAACTAATGAACCTAAAAACGTTTAAGTCGAGCTATAAACAACGGAACTGCAGTCGTCTAAGTGAGCGTGGGTAGCGCGTGACAAAACGGGTAGAATCACAGCAAAATGAAAAAGTATTATGAACAGGCATAATTTTTATTAACAGGCATTTCTTTTTGTCAAAAAATTTTCTTCATTTTGTTACGAACTATTTTCAAAAATTCTCGTAACCAAAATAACGCTTCGTATCGTATCGAAATAAAACTCTTCATACTTGCACGTACTTGCGTTATATTTTAAAACAAAGGACTCAATGGTACTGGTCTGTACTGATGGGTATGAGAGTGTAAACGTACGCACTCGAGGCAGAGGCAGGTCGCTGGCGTGCGAGAGTGTACAGCCGCCATTATATTTTTTACATCGGCAACACTGAGATTCATTCGGAGGAATCCCTGCACCGTGCTGCGACGTGAACTTTGGCACTTGTCGCTTCATTCATTTGAAATCATTTGGTCAGGCCTATGACACTGTTAGTACCAATAGCTGCGACATTGCGCTGATATCGCCTTTTAAAACTAAAAAACATAGTTGATGTTTGATATGGGTTCCTATAAAAAAGTTCTTTAGCTTCATGAGGAGCCCTAAATTTTGCTAGTTTAAAAGCATTAATAAAGCTTTTTTTATTTGAATCTTTGGCCCATTTTAATAAATCATACATGAATCGAAACAGACTCTTGAGTAACTGTTGCCTTTATGTTGTTGCTAAGTAACAGCTACTAGTTTGGTACCCTCTAAGTTTAATTTTTTGCCTGTTCTTGGAGGATGATTGCACATTAAACAGACATAGTTAAAAATTCTAATGCAATTGTTTTAAGCATCTCCTTTTCAGATAACTAGATTATGTAATATGACATGCTATGGTTAAAGTTATATTACACGAATCAAATGTTTTTGACCCTGATTGATTTGTTAAATACATAGTTTCATTAAATAATAAAATAAGATAATAGATACATATCCAATCGCAGGGAATATTTTGTTATGTTGTTTGTGGTATTATCTAGATATAACTAAATAAACCAGAACATTAATGAAAATAAATCTCTGACATGCTGCTAGGTAGTAATAAGTAACATTTTATTCATTTAAAAGCAGTAGGTACAGTTTTAAAGTACAGTGTGCAATAAATATGCCTATTGGGTTTCTTCATGGGACAGACTGTCAGCCGACTCACCCTGCACTAGGAATAAATCTGTATTGCAGTGGTAAGATATCTAGTCAGTTCACGAGAGGTAAGGTTATGGTACTTATAGTTGAGTTGTTTTACAAGTGAATAGGCACTTCGCTAAAGGCTTAACCAATTTCCAGAACTAGTAAATAAAAGTGAATAGATAGATTCTCAAATATAGACCCATATGTGTTGCCACAATTCCGTCAATATCATGTAGCGCAGAACACTTTACTTTATAATAAATGGTAATCAGCCATTTTGTGAAAAAAATGTGGATAATAACTTTTTTGAGTTACACCCAGGTGACACTTTTAACACTCTCATGTTTTCAAAATGGTTCAATGACAATCAATGGAAAAGTAAAAGAATAAATAATATTTTTCAATGACTATAATCATTGAAAAAATTTGATAGCTATCAACGTCTGACCCTTTTGGCGGGGGCTGTCAGACAACTTGAAAGACTCCTATAATTATTGAATTGTTATCTTTTTTGGTAACCCCAGTGTCATTACACGGTTACACATTACTCTCTCTGCTCTTTGTGGTGGAAAGTTTTGAATTTGAAAATTTAAATAATAGGTACAGTGTGTCCAATTAAGAATAATGCGTAACAGATTTTATGGACTTCCCTACTTTACTCAGTGGTTCGCCCAGAGCAATTCCGTATTCAGTGAAGAGACATGGGTAAGAAAAGCGAATTCTCTTGCCTTCTTCATCGAATTGGGTTTTGTCAAAATAAACGCTACGCTACACACTCACATCTACGCTACAACATCTGCTTTTTACACAAATGGTTTGATTTAAAGACACCAACTGGCTGTGTTTAAGAAGCTGTTTGTTATTAAAATCTTTGGTCACATTTGACCCAACTTAAAAATTTGCATAGACTTACTATTGATATGAATGCATTATATTCATAATTAATTAACTTCAAATTAATTGAAAAAGTTTTATAAGAAAAATATTTTATAGAAATGAGAAGCGACCAAAATTGGTGCCATTTGTTATCATTGTCAAACACAAACACTGACCAAGAATTTGTAAATAAAAAAAAATATCTCATTCCTATATTCTGTCTCTGCTACTTCAGCTTTCTCCGAAAGAGTTTTTTCAGTCATTAAGACTAAATGGAGAGACGACAGAAACAAAGCCATGTTAAATTTAATTAAAAATTAACTCTTAGTATGTCCAATTATAATTTTGACTGTATCGAGGCAGATAAAAGTTTTAAAAAGACAACAAGTTAATAAAATATGCAAAAAGTTCAAAAAAACATGTATTTAAGTAAAACAATAAAGAATGCTGTTTATTTTATCTAATACCTTTTTTTTACCTTCTCCCAACTTAATATACTTTATTTCATGAAAAAAAGTTGGTTACCCTAGCGTGCACTTAACTCAGTGACAAGACGCCATCATGACAGTTTGAGGTTATCTTGACATACAGCATGACGTCACAAGATGGCGAATTAAAGGCGATAGCAGCGCCATTTCGCAGCTATTGGTACTAACAGTGTCATAGGCCTGACCAAATGATTTCAAATGAATGAAGCGACAAGTGCCAAAATTCAAGGCGCAGCACGGTGCAGGGATTCCTCGGAATGAATCTCAGTGTTGCCGATGTAAAAAATATAATGGCGGCTGTCCACTCTCGCACGTCAGCGACCTACTTCTGCCCCGAGTGCGTACGTTTACACTCTCATGTCCATCAGTACAGACCAGTACCATTGAGTCATTTGTTTTGAAATATAACGCAAGTACGTGCAAGTATGAAGAGTTTTATTTCGATACGATACGAAGCGTTATTTTTGTTACGAGAATTTTTGAAAATAGTTCGTGACAAAATGAAGAAATTTTTTGACAAAAAAATGATGACTGTTAAAAAAAATGATGCCTGTTCATAATACTTTTTCATTTTGCTGTGATTCTACCCGTTTTGTCACGTTATTTTCAAGATTATTCGTACCAAAATCTAAGTACCGTAGTCAGTTCGACGCTACCCACGCTCACTTAGACGACTGCAGTTCCGTTGTTTATAGCTCGACTTAAACGTTTTTAGGTTCATTAGAATACTGATAAGTGTAGCTATTTTTTTATGATGAGCTAAATTACCGTAATCCTAACGGTTTCTGCTCTTTTCACACAGTAAAAAAAGTTTAATTTTACATAATGTCGTTTTTTGAAAATATTTATTTTGTTACTAGGTTTACACTAATGAATCTTTAGAATAAAACAATGTTCATTAAATTATCTTTCATTTGAGACCCTATTTAAGTAAATCTGTCCAGTAGTTATCTAAATATAGCGTAAATAAAATACGTCACGTCATAGCTACCCCCTCCATACTCTTAGAAAGTGACTACCGCACTTTTTGTGTTCAGGAAAATATGCCGAATAAGTACATACCTGTAGTTCGTATGGCGGAGGTAAGTCCCACGGAAATGAACTTTATTCTCCTTGGGTCCCGCTCTATTATTAAAAATAAAGGAATGTTTCCTTTGAGTAAAATTTTCTATCTACAGTATTTACAATACACAATACAATATTCTTTATTGCACACATAGGATTACAGAATATGTTTATACAGCTAATTTGAAATAATGTATACAAATAGGCGGCCTTATTGCTTAACAGCAATTTCTTCCAGGCAACCTTAAGGTATAGGAGTTATAGATTGAAATGCGGGAAAGGCGCAAATATTAATTAAATAATAATTATAAATAAGTTGACTATTTATGCACTAAAAATATATCACAAATATATATTTATTAAGATTTATATATATTTATTATATTTATTTAGAGTACTTTCCCTCCAGGAGACGTTAAAAAATTCCACCCTGTATATATGCGACCGGTGAGAATGCCAGAATTGTCGAATAATAGCATTACGTCGATTGCGGCAATCAAAATAATTCAACTTAGATTAAGTATAATTACTTACATACACCGACATCTTTTGTTATTAGAAGTACCTAGTTAGATTCATCAATACAAACTCAAGTGATAGGCAGTAATGTATGGAGTGCGCTTCTGTACATTCTACGCCTGTGTATTCTTTGACCGGTGTTTTCTTGCGGGGTGCGGGTTGTGGCGCGCGGGGCAGAGGGCTCAAACGTCAAGGTCATTGACGACTCTAATCGCCTTAAAAAAGGACACAAGCTAACGATGCCGTTAAGCATATCCATTTTCACTTTTATATCTTCTTTATTGGTAATTTTACAAAATAGCGATGGTTATCTGCGAGGCCAAAAAATCGTCTTCATCGTTGTGACTAAAAGGGTAACTTTAGCCATTTCTGTAATGTAATTTCTGGTGGCAAAGATAAGCTTTGAAAATATGATCGTAGTTACTAATATTTTTATTTTACAGTAAAACCAAATATGTTGATACTCACACACACACACACTCACACACACACACACTCACTCACATACAACACACACACACACACACACACACACACGCACACACACACACACACACACACACACACAAACACACACATAATCACACAGTTAGACTTTTACTATAAGATAGATATTTGCTAGTTAGTTTACTATATATTATGTTTGTTAGTTATGGAAGAGCGGTGACTCCTGACACAGGCGTTGAGCTTACTAGGAGTCACCTGCCACTAGTTTTAAGCTTACCCTTTGTAGTAAGAAATACAGTTTTTTTTTTGATACTGTTTTTGATACAGAAATTGTCAAAAGTCTTGATCAAATTGTTCAAAAAAACGGTCTAAGTAATTTCCGTTCTTATGTTTTCTTATTGCTTACTATACTCACATTGTACAATCGGTTATTTGATCGAAGACGTACTCTTAACAGCTGTTAAAGCTTTTTTTAGATACATGAGACTTGTCTCCTAGTAATCCATCCCAAGCAACGACACTTCATTTTTTTCTGAATCATAAGTGTCGTTCTATGGTCTCATGCTGTGTGGTAGGCTCTGTAAAGGGCCGTCTGGTTCACGACCACCCTTCTACCGAAGTCCGACGCCAAACAGCTTGCTGTGTTCCGTCGGTGCGTGGGAGTACCAGTGCCTAGGCATTTTCTGGGTTAACTCGCTCTATCATCGTCGACCTCATCTTTGACCTTATGCTCAAGATTGAGGTTAAGAGTTAACCCATCTTTTATTTAAAAAAAATAAAAATAATACTTACAGGGGCAAAGTTTCAAAACGGTATGATTGATGTTTACTTTAACTGTATATTTCTGAGTAAAAGAAACTCTGTTGTGAAATTAACTAAGAAACAAGTAGTCACTAAAATACTCTAATTAAATACGGGTCATTCCTGCTGCAAAGGCTATCCATCCATCGCTATCCAGCGCGGTAATGCTGCAAGTGTTAGGGGTACCTTTGCACCGGGGATGACTCGGGCTGATTTTTAACTGGAAAATTTGATATTTTTACGCGAAATAGTATATGTGTTTAAAAATGTATTCTGACAACTGATTGTAATGTTAACGATTGACTTTACCAATAAAATAAATAAACAATATTTGAATTGAATACAAACGTAACCGTTATTTATGCAACTATGCAGATCTATATTGCGTACATTGAATTTGAAAAAAAAACACGAGACGGTCTCAAAACAATACTATCACAAATTGTCTAGTCTCCGTAATGAAGGTGTTTCAAAGAATTCCACCCTGCGCCGATATTTTTTCTCTACTGACTCAAGCCATGCTGGTGGTCCATGACTAATCACAGTACTGGAGATAAAAACGTTTACTACCACTCAATGAGTCATACATACGTGTGGTCGCGACAATATTAACACTCTTGTAGACATACTCATTTTACAGTTTATAGGATGAGGTCAGAAATCGGTGTCATTTGCTACATATAATGAGGTTAAGATGAGCTGGATCATTGTTCATTCCACAATAGTTATTTTAAAAATTGTGAACAATGCCATGTGTATGTCTTAATTTTATATAAATTACTATTTGCATAAAAACGCAAGCTTTAAGTTCTTTTGAGACTAAATTATTTTCTACAATCGATTATTTTGGTAAATAGGTCACGCACGTAGGTCAAATGAAAGTTGCCATAGCTGTAATTTTTTCATCTGCCTTATTATTATCATATTCATTATATCACGTTTGATGTAAAGACCAACATGGCTATAGTGTACTGTATCGACTATTTTCTATTTTCATGCTTCCCCACAAATTGTCCGTTTTGCTGCAAGATATGATTTAAACCATACTCCCTCTAACACTAGCCATAAGATAGCTTTTTATCCTGGATGTCACACATATCTCCACATGCACTACAAATGCACTTCTAGCTGCTGCACTTAAAAGGTTATGAGCAACAATATATACGCTCACTTCTGTTTCCGCAGACCACAACTAGCCTTTTAACAAGTTGTAATAATTCAAAAAATGTGGTCTTGAATTCTGTATTCTATTACCATGCTGTAGAATCTAATTCTCTGTGAGAATAAAGTAAGCTAGTGTGCACCAAAGGAATTTGCTCTTACACAATAAGTGGATAATAACAACACGTGCTAAAACGAGGCATTTATCGATCGCAGCAAATAATTAAATACGATAAAAGCCACACAATTTATTTGTATTGATTAATTGCATCGATAGCTTGAGCCGTTTCCCTTTCAATTTAAATGATTTTTTTTACACTCGCCAAGAATAATTTTTGTTTTTGTATGATTTATTAAATATCTGCGCTGGTTTGGGTGAAATTATGATCAAATGCTGGTTGGTTGATTGCAAGGGTTTTAAAGACTTTACCGCTTTGTATATTTTTATGTAGTTGATAGGTATCAACATTGAACACTGAATGGGCCTTTTTATAATTGGAACGGTTCAGCACGGCATTTTTTTTCCTTTCAACAGTAATTTATTTAACAAGAGATTAAAACATACATGCTTAGTCTAATATTATCCTAAAACTACTTACGTCCTAATTATTATGAATGTTTTACAAACTGTGGTCATTCTTGTAACACAAACTTTTTGATGTTGTTAATATAGCAACTTTGATATATTATACATTGCCCCCTATGCTCCTAGTGATGTTAGAAGCTGGTAACATACGAGGCAATGGTAATACAATTCTGCCGTGCCGTTCAAAGCGTTCAAATTATAAAAAGGCCCATTAAGAAGTGTAAGAAATTCACATAGTGCTTGAGACACGACATCACTGTTTTCTCTTCGTTGTTATAATTTTTAATCTCATTTTTCTGGGGCCAATAGTATTTCTCTAGCAATGGTTGTAATGGTGGGATGGTTACTTAAAGGTCTTAAAACTTTCACAACACTTGCCATTATTTTTAGCACACTATTTTACAACACATGAGTTGTAAAATTTATGTTTCCTTAACACATATCTCATTCTAACTTACCAGCTACAGGTTTCTTCGCATCCCAGCAGCAAAACAAAGCAAAAATCAAGCACATAAATACCAATTTCAATTACTACACGCTGTTACTGTTATCTTCAATCACTCGAGTGCCTACCCTTTTTCAAAGTTCTTTTTCTCTACACAGACCCTTAAAGTAATAACATTTCTTACAAAACGTCTTTAAGGCATTTCAGAAGGATTTTCTAGCAACATTTTTCTGAATAGCTACAAGATGTAATGGAAAGTGGGGAAGCAGCTATTAGGTACCTTTTTTGATGGTTTGACGATAGGTTGAGTTGGCGTTGAGAGATGAATGTAGTTTTTTGTCGAATGAACTTTATGGTTCCGAATTGGTTCAGTGGTTCAACGCTGCTTTTGAATTGACGGTTTCTCAAGTAGGTGAGGTCAGATTTTTTTTTTTTGTAATAATGTAATAATAATGTGTTGTGTAATAATGTATTTGGTGGCTTTAAACTATCAAAAGTTGAGCACGTGAATTAGCTTGTCTAAAACTGAATAAATTTCCCCAAAGAACATAGGTTGACATAGAAATAAGAAAAAAAATGTTGGCCTCCAATTAGCTTATTTGTTTTTTTTTTAAGAAAGTTTACGAGTATATTGGCACAGTTGTTTAAGTGGCTTTGTAATACCACAAACAATGAGCTAAAATACATTAAATAAAGCAAAAAAGCGTTTCTGTAGGTAAATAAATTGTTTTTACTGTAACCCAAATCATGAACTTCGTACAAGACCTGCCACTTCAGTCATCTTGTCAGATAGTTGACCTCACATACAAGCTTCTCTGTCACTATAAACAGACTCGCACAATTCATATATGTATTTAAGACTAGTGTTCGTATGTCCATCTGCAAAATATCCCACAACTCTTGTTATGACATGACCACAGTGCACAGACTTGCCACTATAGACGATCATTTTCATTTAATAAGACAAATTAAATCTTGTGAGTGTACTATATACCAATGGTATTAATTTCATTAATTAGCTGATAATACTCGTAGATATGCTACCCAATATTTTATATTTATTTAGTTTAATCACGCGTTTGAGAAACGGCACACTAGCTATTTAATCATTATCTTATATCAACAAAAGTAATGGTAAAGTACAGAATACTGTAAATATTTTTTTTGCTAGTATTAAAATAATTTAATTATGTAACTGTGACAAGCGTCAGATAATTCGTCATCAGGCCGGATCCATGCCGCAACGGAGGCACAGGCCTATTCGAATTTAACGAATCAGTAGACTGTGAATATTCCCGTTGACTATACCTACACGTTAAGAAGAAGATACCGTAATACGTATAACATGTGCAAATACAGTTTTTCCTTTGTTTTGATCGTCACGCTGTTACGCAATGTGTAAGTTTTAAACTTTATGTTGCGATTTTTTAATCTACACTATTATTATGAAGAGTAAAGTTCGCCACACACTTGACTGTTCCTAAGTACACGATAAGAAGAAGGAAAAAGATTTATATTTTCACAATGTATTTGAAAAGTGCTTATTAATCAGCCTAAATAGGAAGAGACCTATTTAGGCTGATTAATAAGTACTTTTCAAATACATTGTGACTGATCTGTGGAATATGACACGACTGCAATAATTCACGTGAGAAAACCAACAGAATAGGTTCGTTAAGAGGCTGAAGAGCCCTTAGTATTATTGTGTTGACGTTGAATCTACCGTGACAGGCTTCGAGGGCCCGCCAAAATGTTAACGAGGCATCGACCTTCATAGACAGCTTAATTAGTACGAGTAAAGCTATATCAAATATTTGTATTTGTTTGCTTGGAAATTATGACGTGATCATTATCAACGTTAATAATACGTCATGTAAGTGACAACTGACATTAAATTCCAACAAATCAGCAGATATCCACAAACCAAAACGTCGTCTAAATTTAATGTAAATATTTTTTCTGTTTTCTGTTTTTGTTGATTTTTTTTAAAGCGTAGTATAAGTATAAGAATAGTCCCCTTCATGTTTCCAAGGGAGGCCGGTGCCCCTCAGTGGGAACGTATATTGGCTGGTAAAAAAAAGTATACTTAATACTCTTTCAGGAGTCACTCTTTCGAACAAAAAACAATTGGCGGAGTTATTGCGTAACAAACTTAAACAAAGCAAATAAAAAAACATACAGGCGAATTGAGAACCTCCTTCTTTTATTTAAGTCAGTTAGAAATTGGTGAGGATTGAAAGGAAGTGTTTTTCCGTCCTTATGTCTTTCTTTCCCAAGTATACCTACTTGACAACTTGAAGGTTTTTCTACAGGAAAAAGGCTGATTTATCTATTACCATTTCACTAGTAGTAAGTAGGTATAAGTTTGTTGTAAAAATGTGAGTCTCTCTATTTTATTTATTTAGCTTAGAAAAATTCAACAACTTGATAAATAAGTGGCTCGACCAGTCTTTTTAAGGTTTCAGCATCCATTAAATATAAAACTTTTTTAAATTCTTTAAGAGGAAGAATTTGTTTGTGTTAAAACTTTTGCACATCTTTTATAGGATTTCATAAATTTCTCGGAAGTTTTGTTTAGGAATATTCTTTATTTATGACTGTTCTTGGAACCTCTGCTGTTTATTCCAACATCTTCTATTATTACGTAGTTGTACGGAAGATATTTACACGTGTCTGGTTTCCGCCATATCTCCTCTTTACACATCATACCTAGACCTCTTAATAAGATATTCAACGAGGTTTCCTCGAGGGCTATCCGCCGCCTGTTGACCTCTGACCCTGCAATCTTGTGGCCCTCTATGGCCCTTCCATGGCCTCTCCGTGGCCCTACAAACGCCTTACGCATGCATAATTGCGTGCTCAATCCACATCTCAATTCGAAGCGTTCCACGGCTCAAAAGTCAACTACATAAAGATGCTAACGATCCTACAGACCACAGGTTAGACGTGCGAAAGACTCATTGAATTATATCGACGATTTAATATTCAAGACTCTATCATCGTTATTATTCACATTTCTTGCCATTTTACATAAAATTTTGTAAGTTATTCAGGTTCTAGCATATCTGAAGAAGAGTTAATTTCTTTAAATTGTTTTACTTCTACCATTAAAAAAAAATTGCGACCAGGACCTACGTTACCTACGTTAGGTAGTTGTGCAGTCAAGAACGAACCAACAAATAAATCAAAGCTTCCAATTTATGTGCGAAATTGATCTTTATCTGCAATAAATGCCCATATAATCTTTATTTGCAGCTAATGTCAATTTAATTGTTATACATAATTATAACAACAATGTCTATATAAAAAAAAAACTTTATAACAGGATTTTTCGAGCTTCTCACCTCCTCACACTAACTTTCACGGATATCATAATAATGTCATCCAAATAAGCAAAGGTGAATCTGATCTAACATGATATGCACAATTGAACTTTAAACTTTCGAAAGAGTCCATCATGATCTTTGAAATGCCGAAGTGAATATACTTTAATGTTTGGAGCGCATTTGCAGTATAAATGCTTAAGAGTACGTACTCACAATTAACATTTTAACATTCATAATCATAAAGTTACGATTTCATTCAATATATTATTCATTATCACTGTAGGTAAGTATAAAGTAAGCACCAAAAAATTTACTAAATTCGGTAGCATAGTTCTTACGGCAAAGATAAAGAAAAGCAATATAAATACAATAATATGTTTTCCATTACACAACTAAGATAATTTTTGTACAGCTATTTATAATCAAAATCATCACCACAATTTTGCAAAAAATTTCTCTGTCTAAAATTTGTTTCTAGTATGTATACTGTATACATCCGCGTTCTAAGATCTGTCTATCCAATTTGGGCCGATAAAAAATAAATTAAAATAACCGAATCCTGATGATATCGATACGTTGGTTCAGCCTATTGTGTATCGAAAGTGGTAGCCTCTAATTGCGGCCTCTTTGTTATTCAAAATGAGGTGTTAGATCTCCTATTTAATAGGTAGTTTGATATATCTACTCGCTTGTACATTTTAGTGCGGATCATGCTTGACAGTCTTTCTACCTTTCTTATTATAGGTTCAATGTGCTGTCAATATGATTAGAGTATAAAGTTTACGGTTTACTTAGGTTAAACAAGATACATAGGGGCGAGGAACCTAACGGGTGACCAAAATGGTAATTTATTATGAGCGTTTCTGTTTTCCGTGCTTCGAGGGCACGTTAAGCCGGTGGACCCGGCTGTTGTCGATTGACTGCAGTCGTTAAACAAAGTCAGAGGTCATTTAGTGGTTTGAAAACTCGAATAACAGAGTTAGTCAAGTTCACCACACACTTGACTACACCTACACGATAAGATAGGTAGGAAGGAAGGCTTAGACGTGATATGTGGAGTTGACAAGAATTTAGAGCCATTTTATTACACATTCTTCGTCCTGTAATGTAGTAAGCTGTAAGATATTTACTCGCAAAGTTCTGGTTTGAAAAGGTATACAAAGGTCAACTCCACTAAATAAAATGTATTTTTAAGTGTAAGGGAGCTTCTAAAATTTTGCGAATATTTTCTACATTTTTGAAAATATTTCATACAATTGTAGAGGTCAAGTTTGATTTAGCTTGTAATGTTAAGCACGTTTTAGTAAAGATGTTAACCTACTATATTTTATTGTTCCAGTTAAAAAAGAAGAAGACTGCGTATGGCCGGTCGGTACAACATAAGTCCAACCGAAGCGTCACCGTACGCTTTCTGGACATTCCAGAATGTTTGGCAAAGAAACCTCAACACTAAATCGCAGCGAAACCATGCAATAAATTTAAAAAACAAAACACACCATAAACAAGATGATAGAAAAGGTGACAAAGAAGATAGAAGATTGCAAGAAAGCAATAAGGGTGACGAAGACCGCCTTATAGCGCCAGGAGTCAATTCAGTAGAAACAGAGAATGAAGAAGAAATCAGAAAAAACGTATGGAGTGACGTCGATGATGAACTGTACATAGCAAATCTAATCAAACTAAGAACTACAGATGAAGTGAACCGCGAGAAACGTGATATTAGTGATAGTGTCAGTGAGGTTGTGAGTAGTGTTAAGTTAGAATACGAGATGTGGGACTTGGAGCCCACGGACCTCACGGAGTGTGACTGTCTAGGGCCCCCACCAGAGTTTCTGCTTCCACCTCCACCGAGACCGCCGTTCCTGCAAACGGAGTACTATTGCGGAGACGATCCGATACCTGACTTGGAGACTTGCGATACGGAACCAGTGAGTAATTTGCTTTATAACAAACTAAAATAAGTTTAGTTAGAGAACCGCTTGCTGAAATAAAACTTGGCACAAGTAACAAGAGCCTACCAAAGGTTGTATGAAGTTTAGTGTTATTTTTATTAGTAACATAAAGAGGCTGGTTCTAACATTGTAATGACGTTTGGCTCCAGGGTAAAATTTTAATGATTTCAATGTTAACACCACACAATAACGATGCGTCTTAAAACATTTTTGTTTAAGAGAATGATTTTCAAAATTTCCCAGCAAGATAAAATTCCTACCAAGATAAAGTGACTACTATAAAACATAAAAAAATTGAGAAAGCCAATCCAAAAACAATAACCCGACACTCCCACACTAAACAAACAGCAATTAAAGGCAAAACTGCGTCAAAATATTCCTAAAACCGAAAAGTATCTTGATGAATCGTCTACAAAACGTCTTATCTGCGGAAACGGTGCATGTTTTGTTCCAAAATGGTAATGAATGTGCCCTTATCGAGCTTGGTAAATATTTGACGTATGCGGGCCTTAATTAACTTGTGTAAGTGTATATGCAGCTTTATCTTTATATCTTTCAAATTTTTGTCTAGACGGTTTTAAAAATGGTAGTGACGAAGAATTTAATGTAATTTATTTTTATTAAAATCTCGTGCCATCTTATTACCATAGTATGTCTTTTCTTTACGTCAGCCGTGTTAGAGACTATATGTAGCTTTAAGTTTGTTAGATTTGAATGGAGTTCCATTCTATGACGAAAATTCAGTACAAAATAACTGAAATAACGAAAATTAATTCAAGGCTAGTCTGAAGCAAGCATTCTCTCAACAATCCAAACAATAAATTCCAAGATTTTGCGCACTAACATTAGATACTACCAAAACAAATAAAGAACCTGTAGAATCTCGTACGAATATTTACAGCGCAACCCTTGCTATTTGCCCATTGCTAACATTCATAAGTTTTGTACAAACGTATGTATTTCCCTGGATATGAGTTTCCGCTTTCGTAACTTTGAGTTAACATTGATAGTGTTTATCACAGACACAGTGCAGCGTAAAGTGCAGTACCATTTTGTTTAGTATTTTATTATTATTTTTGGATATGAGTTTTTAAGGTCTCATCCCGAACCTTGCCAAAGTTAATTTTGATGTCAGTGTACTTATCTATATCAAGTTCAGCTCCTGGGTAAAACTTTCAATGCATCCAAATCATCACGTTTTTAAAATTATTTAAAATTAAATTTTACATTTTATTCATAAACGTTATTTAAAGTTATGTGATAGTTAAGATCCTCGCGGGAGCGTGTAAAAATATTTTTTACCATTGCCCCTCGAAAAAGGGTCCGTTATTCTTCAAAAACAGTGAATAAAACGCTGTTTATTTCACTGAGTGAATAAAACATTTTGAATTTGGAACATGCTAGAATATACGGATTTTAGTAAGAAAACAAAAGAAAATGTGCAAGGAGGTTGCATACTCTCGCTATAAAAACGTATTGAATATGGGTCGGTTAAAATTTTAAATTTAGAATAAGGAATTCAGACAATTTTCTGTGCAATTTTCATGCAATTAAAAGTTTCTGTTAAAATTTTTTGTCTTAAAATCATAAAATGAGTTCAACATCCAGTGATGAAAGTGAACCTCTCGTTCCAGAGTCATTTCGCGTTAAAGCAGCAGCTATTGTTGATAATTTACTGTTACAGAGTAATTATTTTCTTTTTCTCGTAGTCAATGGTAAAAAGTAGATACCTAATACGTGAATTAAAAAAAATCATCTCGGCTCTTGTATACCCTCAATCCGCTCAGGATTCTAATCTAGAATCCTTCGCTTCTCTCGGGATACAACTCAATGCCTCGAAAAGAATTCACCTTTTTTTCACTTGTTGGGTAATCTACTATTAAATTTCTGTATAACTAAGATACGTTTTTAAACGCTCTCGCGAGGCTCTTATCTCTTACTTAACTCTAAATAACGTTAATGAATAACTAAACGGGGTAAGTCTTAATTTTTTCTCAAATCATCTTTATGCACACTTTTTCATGTTCCTCTACATTTGGCTCGCGTAGTAAACGTATCACTTAAGCATGTAAGCGTTAAAATACATAAAACACTTAATCTACATACCTAGTACTTAATAAAATTAATAAAGAACCTTTAGAAATTTATATGCTAGTTTTTCTTGAAGTTGTAGATTACAAACATGATATTTTGTATCTGTTCTTGCTTCAAGTCTGCTGTGTATGTGTAAGTCTCTCTTTACTTTTCGAGTTTACCCGACCACAAGAATGTGGATGTAATGTTTAAGTTGCTGTGTTAGATTAGCCGTTATAAGAACGCTTTATCATCGTGTGATTCACTTGTTTATTTAGCGGTGGTCAAGATGATAATTAATGATGCCAAGAGAAGAGATTCTGTCGAGTATTTTAAGTAAGATGTAGAGAAAAATTAAAAATGAATGAATAAATGAAACTTTATTTGGGAGACACAGGAATTTTTCTTAAATCCGTTAAATCCGTCCGTTTAATCCGTTTTCGTTCCGGTGCTTTTTCTTAAAATGCCGTTTCAATGGATATAGTGCTTGTTTCTATAACTGATCTATGTAGTACTTTGATAGTGACTCAAAAATTACATCTCTATAATAGCTCTAAATTAGCTTTAGAAAACTCATAAGATTAAATTTTACTTACTACCCAACTGAAGTAACATGAAATAGATTATTCATAAAATACATCATATTACAAATTACTTGTTTATTCAAAATACCTTGAGCTTAGATACATATACGGAAATAACGACATCTGTACCTTTTTTAAAGTATGTCTGTAGCCATTTTAATCATGCAAATTAAATCTTTGGACCACACAAGAGAATAGTTGATTCACTTTTTATAAAATATCCAAAGTTTGAAATGTAGTCAAGCCTCAAACTTATTAAAATTGACTCAATCTCTTAGATTAAAAGGAGTCGATAAATTTTCTTTATTGCGATTCTACCGCTTGTTAGGCGTAAAAAAGACTGTTATACAGCTATTAGTTATATTAAAGAATTTGACCACCAAACTTAGTGTTCGTTGACTCAAATTTGCTGGGGAATTAATATAGAAGATCTTGTTTTTGTTTGATAATTTTCTGCCAATTTCCAGAATCTACCTACCGCGATTTTGCGGTTACCACAGTTACTGGGGATTAAGACATCAAGGCGCTTAATTGGGTTCTGACACCTTTTATAAGGAAAAATACACAGTAGGTGTCCAGTTAGTCATGATTCAGAGAATAATTGGGTGGTCGTCGAAGGTGGTATCCGTTATTAGTATTCATTGCCAAGTTCGATTATTTTATCAGATAACTTTTATGGTGTTGCGGACAACGCACCGGCTTTTTAAAAACCAGGCGTTCATACTTAGCATTGATTTATGAAGTTATGAGAAATACCGAATATCTTTTAATTCTCGTTGCTTTTCTATGTTAATAATAATAATAATCTATACCAATATTATAAAGAGGAAAGAGATTTGATTGTTTGTTTGCATTAAATAGGCTCCGAAACTACTGGACCGATTTGAAAAATTCTTTCACCATTAGAACTCTACATTATCCCCAATGAACATAGGCTACATAATTTTTCCAAATTCCCACGGAAACGAAGTCCCGGGCGGAAAGCTAGTTAACAGATAAATATAAAAAACTGGTCGCTTCTCAAATATTTATCGGTATTTCAACATTGTTTCTAGAACCATATTATAGTCTGCCTACCCTTTGAGGAATCAAAGGCGTTAGTAAACTTTTTGAATTAATATTTAAATAAAAGTATTTCACATCGCAATTAGCTGTCACTAAGTATTAAAGTGTTCCGTTTGTATTGGATAGACATTGATGAACTAAATTTTTTATCCATCCATTTATCAACTTGAACTAAGATGAAAGTAAATTGCCACTTTTAGAAATAGTAAGTACGTAGGCATAAATACCAAAATAGAACCTTAACATGTATAGTTTAAACAGATTGTGTTTATTTGGGAGAATTAATTGCCTTTGTAATTTGAGATTGCGAAACGCGAATAAACTACCAATTAGTGAGGCATCAACTACACTACATTTTGTAGTTATGATATGCCAGATTAAATAATTAAGTCAAACACAAGGTGAACGTTAATGGATACGATTAGCTTAGGTCTTTGGTGAATTCAATCTAATCCTGAGATCTGTGGTTACAAATCCCGTAAGAACAGACATATTCAATACGTGCTTATCTAGCGATCCTGCCGTTTCACTCTCAAGCTTACATTACATGTTAGCTTTTGTACCTTCCATAGATTTTTTGTCATTTGAATCGAGGTCATAATTTAGCAGATCTCATGCCACTGAAATCACATTTTCTTTATTTATGTTATACGACTTTGAGCTGTAGAGTACGCGAAAATAGTAGTTATGTTGGCCACTTCGCCATTCTGTATTTTAATTTTGATCAAACTAATCGACATTGCCAAAATTATGTAGCTTATGTTACTCAGGGATAATGTGGCATGCTAATGGTGAAATAATTTTTGAAATCGATCCAGTAGTTTCGGAGCCTATTCATTACATACAAAAATACAAATCTTTCCTCTTTATAATATTAGTATATATTAAATTATTATTAATTTATTAATCTATACTAATATTATAAATAGGAAAGATTTGATTGTTTGTTTGTTTGCATTGAATAGGCTACGAAACTACTGGACCGATTTGAAAAATGTTTTCGCGATTAGAAAGCTACATTATCCCCGATGGACATAGACTACATAATTTTCCCGAATTCCCACGGGAACGAAGTCTCGAGCTTAATGCTACTTTTTAATATAATTATTTGGACAAACTAAACCACACCATAGTTAAACGACAATCTATAATGCAGTTTCTCGTTGTTTATTTATTTGCCATTAAAATCATCAAAAGTGCCTTTTCGGGGCTTACCTAACCTAAGTAGTAGGAAAAATATTGCCATTTCACCAGGGTTATTCTGAGCAATACATATTTATGATACGAAATTACATAATCTTAACAAGAATAGCTTATAACCCACAAAACAAAATGAATAAACCAAGAAATAATATGTTACTCATAAATAACTTATTACTAATACAGAATTAGTTGCTCATAAATCATTACTATGTAATTCAGCATCAACGAGACGGTTACAGAACTATGTATTTCATACTAGATTAGACGATCTTTACCTTGATGCCTTAATAGGCATTTTCTGGGTTAACTCGCTCCATCGTCGACCTCATCTTCGACCTTTATGGTCAAGATTGAGGTCAAGACTTAACCCATGTTATAATTTAAAAAAAAATAAAAAAAAGATTTACAGTTGTACACATAAAAATACATCAAGCTTATGTATTTTTAGTGTACATCAAGGCCTAGATTAGTTAGCGAAAATTGAGGATATAAATCATTAAACTAAACAACTTTCTCCTAGGAACACAGGTCAAAGTAACACTTGAACATATCATAATTAATTCCTTTAGGCAGTTTCACGGGGAAAATCATCCCCTGAAGTTTCGTTAACTTGTTTTAAGTTCTTTTTATTTATTACAAACTATGTTTAAAATAATGTAACGTAAAAATTACGTTTTTTAAGTGAAAACTTCTTTAGCGGCGTTGAGCACTATTAGTATGGGTAAAAAATGTTAAACTCGTGATGAACTCGCGTCAGATCGTCAGATGTCACGTGACCGTGATCGAAAATGCGTAGGATAGGGTTGCCACCTTTTTTGAAGTGAAAACTTCTTTAGTAGCGTTGTGTACTTTGAAGTATGGGTGGAAACCCGGACGGAAGGCAGCCCTATGGTAAAATTTGCTCAGTGATAGATGTCAACGATGTCAACGATTATTCGCACATAGTGCGCAAATACCGATAGACTATTTTACTGAGTTGAAAGTAGACAGTTTGGTCGAGTGGAAAAGTTGCCAGATTGTAAGCAACACGTCGTCGAGGGTTCGAATCCGGAGAGAATAATGGATTGTTTTTGTGTATTTTGTTTTATTTCCATATTAATGCACAACGTTAATGTTCAAGTTTTCACTTCTGCCGGCACTCACGGAGTACAACCGTTGTTTTTTTTTCTGTACTAGTCACCCCACGCCCCATAAGTCTCCTATTTTTATTGAATTCCAATTATCAAGCATGAACTTCTTTTGAGTAAACCAGCAGAATAGTATCACGAGAGGAACAAAACTCTTTTAAAATGTGGAGTGACGATCAAATTCCTAATACCTTTTAAGCACTGACGTATCTAATTAGATAGGTGCGTTATATTTCCCTGAATTTCTCGATTGACCTTTGAAGTAATTGGTTATTACAAAAGAAATAAAAGTGTACCTAAACTTTTCAATCGATTGTTCTTAAGCGTTGCTCTGAGATCAGAACATCTTTTTTATTTGAATCTGCTATTCCAGTAAAACGTAGGTCGGTGTTCTGAATAGACAATAAACTATACATGTTTGTTCATCTAATTGTTAAGGATGAGTAGGCAGTTCTCTTTATAAATATGTGCATATTTTGTACAACTTATTTGTCCCTTTTTGTTTGGACCCGTGATCCGTCCTATGTAGATGAGTAGGTATACGACTCAAAACTTTTAGAAAGGTCGCTTTGAAATTCGTTTTTTTTTGTTTTGGGACACAATCATCGCTATTGTTTTTAAGTGACACTCAAGTAGTTTAAAATGTTTGGTTTTATTTGGATTAGTTTAAGTAGTACAAAATGTTTTTTTTTATTAGTTGAGATAAGTCTTTAAATGTTTGTTTGACAGACTTATATTGTTAAATATTGAAACAAATTACAGAAAAAAAAATGAATGTAAAAGGTTGAATTTCTTAAGATATCAATGGGTTATTAATAGATTTTTTTTTCAAATGTGTTTTATACCTATATTTCTATTTTCACGCCCAACACTATTGAACTAGCCAGAAAGAGGCTGCGATTATTTGATTATTCCTTCAATTTCTAATTTTTTTATTAAGTATAGACGCCATAATTAGTAAGCGTAACCAGATCCGGTTATAAAAAAACCATGTTTTTAAATTACATAATTTAATTTTTAAATGGAATATCTTTTTCTTTTCTGCTTCCTCAGCAAACTTTAGAGGGGCTACGATAATCATAATTTACCAAAAACTTCACAGCGAGAGCCGGGGTAAATTAATTAAGGTTTTATTAATTTTTTTAAACTGAAAACTTTTAGGGTTCCTTTCAGAATGTTATGCATGTGAAAGCAATCGAATATTTTTTGTTATTAGACGGTTACTAGTCTAATTGACAGATGAAACTAAAACCTTGCTATTATTTTGCAAACTAACGATTAATTGTTGATTGCCATACATTTTAAAGGAAAATTAGAAGTAAAGTAACATTAATATTTGATAGTCTATATGTCAGATTGAAGATGTTTTTGTATTTCTGTAAATTTGTAATAAATAAATAGATATAAAATCAACTCATCTTTAGTGATCAATAAATTAATGTGAAGTATCTCGAAAACAGGAAATCGTTTCAACTTTCAGGAAAATCTGTTTCATGATAAATTTCGTGGAAATCTATAATATTTTTATTTTTAGTACCTACCTATACGTTTTATACTAAATTTAAGTCTGTCTGACGTCATCAAAGTATTGTTTAATACGGAACCCGGAATCTATAATGAAGACTCCCACTTAGCTAAGTATTAAAAAAACAAAAGGCTTTTTATTAATTAAAGAAGGGGCATTGACAAATCGGCTACCGTCTTGAGATGGACAGCTCGATAGTATCCGGTCGGGGGACGATGGGTAGCTTAAGAGCTTGACTCAGTTTGAGACAAGTCATTTTTTGACGTAAGCTGTTTTTACTTATTTTTATCGATTTTTTTATGAAAGGGATGTGAGTTTTTTCTAAATCTAGGGGTGTGTGGGTTGTAACATCTTAGTGCTCTAAAATTGTCCTTCTCACCGGTGCACCCTGCTGATCAACAGAAGAGGCTCTGGCGTACTACAACCCGTAAAGGGTTTCTCTACTTGATATTAGCCACTTTTCCATTCTACATTTTAATTTTGATTAAAATACTCAGACATTGGCAAAATCACGACTAGACGCCATTTTTCAAACAATTGAATTGAATTTCTAAGTCTATAAAATCACAATTCTAGACAAGGTCCTTTAGAAAAATATAAGGCATCCTTTTATAAGCGTTAAATGAACAAATCTGTTGACGGTTAAATCATTTTAATTCAGTATCACTTAAGTTCCAAAAAATATTTTAATAAATTTGAAAAGAAAGGCTTCTTTCATGTTAAACTTAATTTTAAATATTACGAACTGATAGTATTCATTAACTTCTTGTATCCATAAATAATTCGCTGTTTAAAGTCTACATCTCCTAAACTATACTCAGACTTCTCGAATTTCATACAATAAATTGTATATTATGTATATTGTGCATTTTATTGTGAAGATTCCCGATATTGTTTGTTTCCGAGATTGGACGATATGGGCGATAAATAGCCGTGGCCCGATGACGGATCTGAGTTCTGATAGTGCCACATTTTGACAAATTGAACTACCTTTTTCAGGCTTAATGCGCTCCGGCCATGCGCTTAGATCTTTATCTCGCAGAAAAAAAATTATAGTCAAGTGTTAGTTGAAAAAGTGACAGAGGGGTCTGTCGATGTCGTTTTTATGTACCTATTTCTTAAACAGATGAAAAATCTAAAATTAAAAAAATTAACAATGAAAATATATTAAAATAGCGGGTTCCATCGGTGACAACTGTTAGGTATAATATAATCTGTGCCGTGATTTTATTTTCTTGGAAAATATATTAGGCCGAGCTTTATTTCCCATGTAACAGGTTTTCTAGTTTTCTACCTCTGTACAACGAAACAGCAAGTTCTTCTTTTGTGACATAAAAGATAAATAAAAGAAAAAACTCATTTTTATTATGTACCGTATAGAAAGTGTAACTACGAGTTTGCAACAGGGTTGTTGTGTTGCTGGCATATACATACATACGCTTATAATCCCTATCGGAGTAGGCAGAGCATCCAGAGGGGTATACCTACTTAAAAAATAATGATGATGCGGAACCCAAAAAAAATGTCATTGACCATTTTGGTAGTTGCTTGGACGAGCTTATCGGTCCCATTTATAATGCCACCCAAATCAATAGTTTATCTTAAGCCCCGTGTTATGTTATGACTCGGAAGGTTCGCTTGGAAGACAAGTGATAAAATACTTTATCTCTTTGTTAAGGTTTGGGTGTGCAAATGGGGAAATGCCGTTATAATGTAAACGTACTAGTATTTCAAAGTTGTAATCATGTTTTGGATTTTGCGGTTCGAGAATTTTATGAAAGTATTTGAATAAATGAGTGTACAGCAGTGTGTCCCGGCTGCTTACACTTTTTAAAGCATTTTGTGAGGATGTACATTTTAAATAGGTAACATTATAACATATTATTTACGTATATTGCAGCAGTAGATTTTCACTTTGTGAATTAAATAAATCATCATCGACTTACGATGAAAACTCTGATAATTGGCTGATTGACCTGACCTACTGATCTGAAGGTTGCAGGTTCGATTCCTGACCGATTTGTAAGGAGTCTGGGTGTTTAAGCATAAAAATTATGTATTTACAGAAAAATCTACAGAATATCACAGAAATATCAGAAATATCAGTGATTTAACACCCACAATACAAAGGCTTCCTTACTTTGGGGGAATTTTCCAAAAAAAATATTAATTTATTTTAAGCATAGGTTTATAATTTTCTTATTCTTATTACATTAGTGCTAAATACAATTTAGAAATTGAATCAGCTGGGAGATAACTTACGCAACTTGAAAAATATATTAAATAACCCGAATAATTCCGCCTCTCATTTTGATATATACCGCATTGCCTAAACAACACGCCCTAATTCGATAAAATCTATCCAATTAACACAAATAACAATAACATTTCCTCACTACGACTTTTAATTGTTCACCCCATGTTAAAATGTTTTTATTACAGAAAAATATTATTTTCAACCCTCAAAGATTGAACTGATATCGTGTTTCCAATTTAACTTGACCCTTACATTTTTACCACTATATTCACCATTAGAATAATTTTCCACGTTAAAATCGTATGAGTCGGTTGGGATTGATCAAAACAACAGTTCGCACAAAGTAGATAACTAGTATTTTTTGCAGACTACAATGCCTATTAGGTAGCAGATAACGAAAATGTATAACGAAACAAAAATAATGCCTATTAGCAGATAACAAAGTGAAAACGAAAATGTCACTCATTTATTTAGACGATGTTCTGGTTTGTAGTATTTTTTTGTTTTTGTTGATTTTTTTTAAAGCGCTGAATCATTTCTATAAAATTTATATGGGGTGACCGAACCCCCGAACCGTGTGCTGATCGGTTGAGAATAACACCACCCCATCTCTTTCCGTGGGTGTGGTAAGAGGCAACTAAAGAAACACAAATGAGACCTGCCTCCTAGTAATCCATCCCAGGCAACGACACTTCATTTTTTTCTGAATCTGAGATGTCGTCCTATGGTCTCATGCGGTGTGGTAGGCTCTCTAAAGGGCCGTCTGGTTCGCGACCACCCTCCTACCGGGGTCCGACGTCAAGCAGCTTGCTGTGTTCCGTCGGTGCGTGGGAGTACCAGTGCCTTTATAGGCATTTTCTGGGTGAACTCGCTCCATCGTCGATCTCATCTTTGACCTTGTGTTCATGATTGAGGTCAAGAGTCAACTCATCTTATAATAATAATAAAAAAAAACCTCTAGAGTATACTTTTTTGAACAAAAAAAGAATTTTGAAAATCGGTCTACAATTGGTGGAGAAATCGGTGAACACACATAAAAAAAATACATACAGTCGACTAAAGAATCTCTTCCTTTTTTTGAAGTCGGTAAAAATAGATCTAAACATAAACAAAGTTACAATTTGTTACTTACTACTAAGATCGATAGTTCTGAAATATATGGGATTGACTGCTGAAAATCCCAGCTGTCAGTCAATTAATTGAATCTACTGACCACGTGACTTTTCTATTGTGTTTGTCAATTATATATGTATGCATTTTATAACTTTCAGTATTCTATTTCGTTTAAAGAATGTAACATTGTCTGGAAGTCAATAATTGTAGTATTACCTCAATAAACAGATATTGCACATTAAATTAAATATAAATATAAATATCTACTTCCAAGAGGAAGTTTTCAAAAGATTTTATTTCACATTGCTTAGGGTATTTATTCGCATTTTCATGTGTTTTCCCTATTCTACCTATACTAATATTATGAATATGGGAAAGTTTGTGATGATGTAGGGATGCTTGTTACTCTTTCACGCTAAAACGGCTAGACCAATTTTGATAATATTTGGTATGGAGGTATAGTTTATACCCTGGATTATTATATAGGCTAAATGATTTTCCCAAATTCCCACGGGATCGAAGTCCCAGGCGGAAAGCTAGTTCCCAATATTTATGATATTGATCTGCTAAGCAATATAAAAAGTGCCGAATTTTATAGCTTTCACTGTGCAGGGCCCCGATTCTGTAACTTCAGTTGTGTGTCGATAGAACGTTCGCCATTTTATCCGTTCAGGTGGCGAAATTGAGAACAAATTTTCATATACTTGCTGACAATTGCTGAGAATTGGCCACCGCCAATAAAGATGCAAACTACCAAGCAACTGAAAATTCAATTGGCGGTGGCCCTACCAGTCAAAGCAGCCATCATTAGATGTATGAAAGGATAGTTCTCAATTTCGCCATTTGAACGGATAAAATGGTGACCATTCCATCGACACACAACTGAAGTTACAAAATCGAGGCCCTGGATATTAGTTTTATGGTTAAATGCTTTGTTTCACCCTGATAAAGTAATCAAATGTAATGTATGTGTGCGTGTTTCAACTTAATTTTAGGTTGGGGGAAATGAGTATTTCCCTATTCCATATTAGCATTACAACTTTTACCATAACGTACTTTTAGTCCTTCAGGTTTTTTTTGAAACGAGTTGATCGTGTTTGATATGTGGAAAAAATACCACAAAAATACTATCGTAGGGATTTGTTTTAGCGTAAGCGAATCGCAAGTACACGGAGCTCTACTGTCTTGTCGTTCCCCGCGCGTCTAGCCCACCACACATCTGTATGTGACATTTGTGAAAAAACAATAAACGCGTAATTTCGTGAACTGCATAACTTTTTTTAATTGGAACACATCCTTCTAATTAAGTAAACTCTGAACTCAAGTTATCTACTTCAATCTAACAAACTATACCTGCGATACCCCACACTATCTCTACCTCTTTGCAGCGCCCTAGCAGGGTGTGTCCAAAAACCTCTAGTCGTTTAACTAAGTTATACTCTAAGACATCTGTACATTTTTGAGCAAATTAAGTATTACTATTACTATCTTAGCTGTGATGGGATTATTTTCAAATCATTTGACCAAAATCAGCAAACTATCGCGATTTACAAGTGCTGCATTCATGTTCTGTTCAATTATATGATTTATTAGTTGCAACACTTGCCGATTAAATGTACAATTACACTATCAACGCAATTTTCTATCTACCAGAAGCATTTATCAAAGTTACCCTTTCTTTGAAAGTCACCCACTAGAAGGTATCTACCATGCTTTTTGACTGAAATTTTATAGTTTTTTGTGGAAGAGTTTTTCTGATCGATTAGTTTTAACAATTCGACCTCATATTGAGTAGGTAGTTTGAAGGCCAAAATTAAGCTGCCTAAATTCAATTATTTAACTTGCAAACTCGTTCTTAGTTACAAACTCTGACTGAGGCTATTTAATTAACAGAAGCTGCCACAACTTGCAATGGGTCTAAAACTTTAACAAAACAATACGGCAAGTTGTAACCGAATAATTTTAAACTTACTCTTATTTTCAATGAGCTTTATACAGGTTGAAAACGAACCTCCTAGCTTTATTGAAAATCCTGAACCAGTATTACTTACTGAACACTTATTTTTTTTTTTTCTTTTTTTTGTTTTTTTTTGGGGGTGGGGATTTTTTTTCCTAAATGTAGACACCACTCGGGCGCACCCCCCCCCGAGCGCTACCCGCACCCCTCGCGTTCCTGGTGTAGGAGTAATGTCTACGTTTAGGCAAAAAATCAACTATTCCCATTAAAAAAAATTGTTTTTTCATAAATTTGTTCTTTGAGTGATACTGGTTCAGGATTTTGAATATAGCTAGGAGGTTCTTTTTTACTCAGTATATAAACTTTTTAATATTGCAAACTTTTACAGATGGTTAAAAAGACATAACTATTAGCAAAGGCTGACTCATCTTTTGGGAGCTTTGATTAATGAGTCACAGAAAATTTGTGAAAACATTTTCTACTACAACTTCAATATTTCTACTATAAACTTTTTTTTATTTTATATAACAGCTAATTTGCTGAAAACATGAGTAAAAATACCAGGACGACATTTTACAAATTTTACGTGAATTTGGGTGACAATTTCAGTTTCGTGAGCAGATTCCGTCCCTAAGATCTCTATAACTAATAACATAAAGTCATGCATACCCCTTTGAACGCAAGATTTCCCATCGTATTGTCCGCAGTCTATACGATTGTACTACTAGCTGTCAATTATTTTGGAATTAGCTTAGTGAAGGAATCCCGGGGGAGGGAACTTTTGACAGTAGTAGATTATGACGTCAGTCTCTTAGACTATAACCGATAGTGCGGCCTCGAGGGATTCGTTTGTCGATATTAGTTGGATGGAGTTTTACTCTTATATTGGAGAAATGCTGGATACTATATTGACAATTCTAAGGAATTTTCTTTCTGTAAACGGATAGAGCTCAATATTCGAATTGGAAAAAGGAAAATTTATTCAAAAAAATACATGGCACCAACTTAATTGCAACGAAGGAGAAATAGAATATTTGCCAGCTGCATCTTTCCCTTACCTAGAAACCTCCTTATAGAATAAACTATCTAGTAAGTAAACATTCTTAAATCATGAAACTGACTTCAGAATTGTATCTAATTTTTTTGCGAAAGTTATCAACCTATCTGGGAGTAAAAGAAACATTTAGAATGTACCCACTCTTCCCAGGTATACAGTAAAAATCAATAAGACGGATGCGAGGTTTTTGCTGTATAATGGGCAAAAGGCTGACCACCTCTCACCGTTATGCAACTAGTTTCATCTGATAACCCTCACAATTTCTATGAAACGTGGAATCTAGTGGTTCTAGAACCACTAATGCTCTGTCTGATCCGTTAGGGATTATGGGCGTCAGCGTATGTATGTATATAGGTTTGCAAGCTATTAGCTTTTTACACATTCATGACAATAATCGAGTAGCGTTCAAGAGACTTGTCAATAATTTGTAGCTTTGATAACCAAGCATGGTCATTTACCAATTGATAAAAATATAAATAAACTATCATCCCGCTCGGGACTTCGTTCCCGTGGGAATTCAGGAAAATTATATAGCCTATGTTACTCAGGGATAATGAAGGATTCTAAAGGTGAAAGAATTTTTCGAATCGGTCCAGTAGTTTCGGAGCCTATTCGATATGTAACAAAAATACAAATCTTTCCTCTTTATAATATTAGTATAAATACATTAAATAAGCTTTAGGCAGACTAGAGGATATATAAAAGAGGATACATATACGTAAAAAAGTATGTAAGATAAGAAACTGAAACTCGCAGCATTACCTCAGCACTTTCGAAATCATATCAACAGTAGTAAATAAAACTACCCTAAACAATATTAGTGCCAAAACAGGTTTCGTCAGACGTGAGGCTTTCACCTTCCCTTTCAAGGGGAGAGGGAAAAATAAAAATAATACTGCTACTTAGAGGGTCCGAGGGGTAGGAAGCCAGAACAAAAAAATACCTTTGTGTCAAAATGACCTTTTTTTCTTAAAAGCATATCTCGCGTGACTGCTTAGAATTGTTGTTGATGTATTATTGTAAGGTACTGTTGCAACGAATTTCGACGTAAACTACTATAAAACTGATTTTAAACAGGTATCTGTAGAACATTTCCTTCATTGATATAATTTATTATACGTTATCAGAATGACAGTTTCAAAACTAAAGCCCGTATTACAGAAGGAGACTCAAGTCTTGATTTATACTTAAGTTTGATTGTCTCTTTCTCTCAATATCAAAATTACAAAGATGACTGCTACTTAAGTATAGATCAAAGTCTGAGTCGCGTTCTGTAATATGGACCTTTATTGTCACAGAAATGTGTCATTGTTTATTTGAATAATAAAAATATAGAAAACATTAAACAGATATTGTATTTGTTTTTTTTTTTATTGGAAAAGGTATCATTTATTTTTATATATCAATTATTATCAATTATAATCCTTACTTAATATCATAAATGCGAAAATAACTCTGTCTGTCTGTCTGTCCGTCTTTCATGCCTAAACTACTGAACCGGTTTTGATAAAATTTGGTACAGAGATAGATTAGAGCATGGGTAAGGACATAGGCTACATTTTATCCCACAGTTGAGCACGGTATAACCTGTAGTCCACGCTAGTAATTGATATGATTGTTGATTTAAAATTAAAGTTTTTATAAAAATAATTAGTTATCAATTATTAATTATTTTTCTAAAATCATTAGATTTAACTTTGTTCCGTTCCATTACTGGGTTACACTTGACCATGATGCGGAATTCACCAGATTATTAATAATAACAGTGAAGCAGTTGCCGTTATATAACATTACAAATTAAAATACATTCTTATAACATTTAGCAGCGCACACCTTGTTTCCTAACTTGGGCAATTAACACAATATGCCGCATGTGCTAAGTTACGGAGCTATGTAACTGCCATTAGCGGAACGGGCAAAAATATTCAATTTAATTTCCAGCTAACGTGCTCCTAGTTTATTTGTAACATTAAAACGCGTTCCGGTGTTGGGTAAATAGGAGCTAACGAATTTGTGTTTTATTTTAGTGTAAAATAGTTTTTTGCACGCTATATTGTCCATGTTAATATGTTTCACAGCTGAAAAATTAATCTAAATGTGTTTAGCCGCTGTGTGTATGAGGTTAATCGTCATATACTTTTTTTTAAATAGTTGTTGAAAGATCAGGCATAAAAATATTTTAATAATACGACACTTATATTAGTAACTCAAATGAAACTCGATAAATCTACACTAATATTATAAAGAGGAAAGATTTGTACCTATTTTTGTATGTTTGTATGTTTGTAATGAATAGGCTCAAAAAGTAATGGGCCGATTTAAAAAATTCTATCACCATTAGGATGCTACATTATCCCTAAGTAACATAGGCTACATAATTTTTCCGAATTCTCACGGGAACGAAGTCCCGAGCGGGATGCTATACCCAATAAAAATAAAATCCGAAAATGAAATAGTCCCTCTCTAGTTATCAGTTGCACGGTATCTTTTATTGGCATCTTTCAAAATTAATGTTTTATACAATTAAAATAAAGCTGCGAATAAATTTGTTTTTATTGGTTATTATAAGCTGTATATTTCACATGAGAATATAAATGTTTTATCAGTCATAGCTACTCGTAATTCCTCTTATCAGACATTAAAACTGAAATTTAGGTTACTGGCTGATTGGAGACCATGGAATTAATAGGTTCTACGTACAACCTATTAATTCCATGTTGGAGATCAATAAAAGAAAATAATAATAGATTTGAAAATCAATTTGATCCAATTCCGTTTAAGGTTCAAATACTCTTCACTGTTATCACTTAGTTTCATTACAAATATTTCACACAAACACTCCAATACAGGCTCAATTTTGCAATATATGTGGATGATATAATGTCAAGCTCAGTCTTAACTTGAAAACGTTGGCAGCTATCCACATTTTTACTTACAAGACGAACTGTGTATCGATTGTTTGGTATTAATTATGTCTGGATCAGTTCCAAACATCTTCAGGCTTATTGAGAATTAAATTATGGGACGATGTTAGACAAAAACTTTCAAGAAATATGTGAAACTGGACTCACATAAATTAATATACATATTTAGGAAGCATGTGATGATACTTGATACAAAGACACTTTTGCAACAAGAATAATTAATCATTTGACTAAAACTTTCTATCGTTATTTTACACTAGGATAAGTGTGTTTTTTTTCCCTATATTTCTAACTGTGAAATTATTTGAACATATTATACTTAAATGCGAATGTAACTCTGTCTGTCTGTCCGTCTTTCACGCCTAAACTACTGAACCGATTTTGATGAAACTTGGTACAGAGATAAATTAGAGCCCGAAATAGGACATAGGCTACATTTTATCCCACAGTTGGGCATGATATAACCTATAGTCCATGTGGGCGGAGCCGTGGGCGGAAAGCTAGTTTAATATAAACTAGTTTCCTAATTACTCGAAAAGTTCTTCAAAGATTTCCCGAATAGTTCCTGTAACTTAACTAGACTGAATCGTTTATTTTAACTTTGAGCACTCTGTATAGTTCTGTTCACTTAGCTTGATTAGGTCTTTGTTATACCCTATCTGGTCACTAAGAATCTGTGCCAATCAAATATTTAGCTTTATTTAGTCTATCTGTAATAGAAATGAAGTGGCGTAGGTTGCTTTAACTATGAATGTTTATTATATTACTATAAATCACAGAAAATTCCTGGTCATTTTTGATATATCTGAAATTTGATGACCGGAATTTGACTAATTGTTTCTTGATCGATATAGTTACGGATTTTTGTGTGAAAAGCAGATGTCAGCTCTCGGGTCATGTATTTATTTGAAGGTATTTCAAGTTCAAGAGAACAAAGTTTAAGGGATGCGTGTGCGAATGTATGAACTTATATTTTTTTTTTCAATATCTTTCAAATTTCTCTATTGCACATATTTTTTATTTATAAATAAATAAATTTTTTATTCATTTACAAAATGGCATAAATGATAAGCATTAGAGACTACAAAAATATTTAAAAAATAAAAGCTAACTTATCTAATTAATTAGGTATACGCCTGAACTAGGTAATCTTGTGTTTCAGGCAATACCTATATGATATCATATCTTTGATTGAACTATCATCGTTGTTAAGGTCGTAATAACAATTTCTATTGTTTTCTTATTGCAGAAGATAGACGCGTACAACCACACCAGCCAGTCATTCCAGACGTCTGCTGTCATCGGACTTTGCTCCATCGTGCTCGTCATTGGCATTCTTATAGGTGCTATCCTAGTTTGGAAGTAAGTATTCTGCTTAGTATTTTATGATAACGTTTTGGTAGGCACAAAAGAAAGCCACGGAAGCAATAGCAATTCCTTTAGAGCAAATCATAGTTTGTAATTGAAACGAGAAATGCATGTAAGTTCTGAGATTGTTTTTAATGCTGAAGCTGATTTCTGCGTGCTGACAAAATAAAAATAGAAAAACACTTGCTCAAAAACTATCCTTGTCAATAAAATATACACAAACTTCAACCTTTTACAGTAGGTATGTACTCGTAAATATTACGCTTACGCCATCTTAAGCTGGACGACTTAAAAATAAACAATCCCCAATCAATTTCCACTCCATCTCACCAATCCAATATTAGGGCTATTATAACTCGGTTCACAGTTCTAAAATACAATATAAATTTCGGTGTAGACAGCTACTTATCACGCGTAAGATATCCCGTTTCTAAATCTGTTGTCAAACTGTCCGTAACACGACGACACGAATATTGTGACGCGTCTAATTACACCACCTCGATGGCTTAAGCTTTAGGAAACAGCGGAGAGAAGAACTTAATAGGTAAAAAGAGGCAAAGTTCTCGAAAAAAAGATAGTAAGGAAAGGTAGCAGAGGTAAAAGTTAAATGCGGTGATCAGATGAGAAAGAGTTAATCCGATAATCCGAAAAGAACAGGCCTCGTAATAGACCAAAGCATATGTTTTGTAAGTCTCTGACCAATAATTGAAACCATCGGATGTCAATACCTCAGATCTCTTACGATTACGACATACAGATGACGACCGACATATGAACAATACGTGCCACTGTCTGTCACTGTCACTTTATAGAGCAAGAGATGTACTGACATCTAATGCTCCAAATTAACGATCGTAGACTTGCAAAGTCAAACAGTTTTCATAAGAAGCCGCTTCTACCGCTAACTCACACCACCCATTCCCAGTATTAGGATTAAATCTCACTATGTGACAGCACTCTAATCAACTTTCCCGTACCATTGCACCTCATGTGTCGACGGCTTTATCGCCGATTAAACTGTCACAACGAACCTCTTTCTAGAGCCAATAAGGTAGATTGTAACGTATATCAATTGATGAAGATTTGTGTGGTGGACTAGGTTGATAAGGGCCGTGTTGAAGGCCGTGTTCAATCAAATAAAATTTCTAAAATAGAATCCACGGCATCATTTGGGGAAAGAAAAATCAGATCTGCAACATTCTCTATGACGCAGATGCTTTATCTTGTTCTTTATTTTTGTAATGAAGAAACTAAAGCAATTACTGGTTTGGTATTTATTTACGCAATTGAAAAACAGAGTACAGTTACTTAGAATCGGATCTGTTACTATTTTTATCATTAATTGTAACCCAATAAAATCAAATTCAAAACAATCAAATCAAAACTCAGTAATTAAGACAAGTTTCGCTCTACTGGTAATCCTAATCCGTAAGTAGCTAACAAATGGATGAAACTCTGATATTGAAAGGAATAAACATAGTTACAGACTTCAATACTATCTGAATTTATTCGCAGAGTTACAAAGCTGATAGAACAGGCATAAATCAAATTCTGAAACTTGAAACACGTTCCGAAGTTCGATAGTTTCGAGATAATTTCATCATAGTACATTCTTGCGTATAGTTTCAAACAATCTCTTCGGTTTTAGGGTGTCCGTGGTCATAAAATTGTGTTTGGAACAAATTGGATTTGGGATTAATAATTTTGTGGCAATGTGCCCAACTGTGAGTTACCACTTAGGCCTTTATCTACCTAAGTTAGACACTACCAGGCATTCTGTCTTTGTCTGTAAACAATCTGTTTCAACCGATTACCAAATAATAATGAGAAATAATGATTGCTATTTTTTTATATTTTATCATTATCGTGCTACCGGTTAAATGTCCATCACAAAACAGAAGGCGATGCAAGGACTTTTTTAATTTTTATCAGATGAACCTATGCTATCCTACTTAATTTAATCATGTCCATGACTTTTGAAAGATCGTCGTATAATGTTTTGGATAGCTTTAAAATTAAGTTTCCATAATCATGTTTTCACTGCTTTTCACTTTGCTCTTCTCTTTTTTGTACTTTTGCGTACCCACTCACTTTTACCATTGTAAATCACGAAAATGTCAGCATGTTTCACAATAGAAATAAATCGGTGTGGACCAGTTTAACAACTAAACTGCTATCTTTTCCGTCATCAGTGTCCGGAAACCGCCCTCCGGCGTCCGGGTTTAGATGTGTCCACGTATTGACATTTGCATGATTTATGGACAATAAACACGGACGGAGTCATTCCGGACTAAAATAGTTCGGTCTATAACTTGGATGCTTTTCGCGAAGAGTTCGTCATATTTAATATACGTTTAAATCAAGATATTTTTATTAATAGTTATATTTTAATAATTTTAAACATATTAAACATATGTAACATAATTTTAAACATAATGAGTATCCGATATTTCGGCGCTGATACAAGCACCATGATCACGGATGAACTCGAGAACTGCAAGTAGTGTTAAGAGCAGACAAAGTCGTCTACCCTCTTTCTTATGTCTTTCTTCTGAATACTCTCGGAACTCACTCGAAAATCGTGGTAAGAACCCGTTATATTAATATGTTTAAAACTAGTGAAATTAACCGCGAGAATCATAAACAATATGTATTTCAATAAATTAATTGGAGCCTGTATACATTTTCTTAGCTGCATTAGAGGGTATTTTGATTGTGGTTTTATTCCAGTAATGTGATATTTGGGTTATTTTGGAGTTTAAACAAAATTCGAGTACCTAGTATCAATGTTAACGTAGTAAGATATTGGAAAATATTTACCTTACACCTGCATCATATAGGTTCTAGAAAAAACAACTGCTAGATTGTTAAAAACAAAAAAAACGCCATATACTTCAATTTAATGACAAGCCTACTGCAAACCGGCAATGGGCATGATTATAAAAAGGACTTGTTCTCTGAGAAGCTTTTTATTTATCAAACAAGAAACAATTTAAACGGAACATCGAAGCACAAGACAAAAAAAAACTACTTCTTAACATACAATGCCGTCGTTAAAACATTCATCAAAATCGAAAATGGAATCCAAAACAGACGCATTCGAATAACAAAACATTTAAAAAGTTCAAAAAACAATTTTTTTAAGCATCCGCACTTCATTACATTGAAGCGTGACTAATTATGCCAAAATTATACGCGGCGTTTCCTGGCCGCATGTGATTGGTTGATTCAAAATTGGCTGGCCAATCGGCGCCGAGGGCGTACACTCGTGCGCAAGTCTAGCTTCGTATAATGAAGCTCCTGGAATATGAATATTCAGATCCATTGTTTTGATAGCGATTGTTTTACTCCGTATAAAAGGATTTTTGATTTACTGTCCGGAAAGTCTATGTGCTCATTAGTTTCACATGTTGTGGTAGTTAGCATTCTATAGGAAACTGAGTTCTGTTACAACTACAGAATTGATTATAGATTATTAACAACTTAACATAAATAATCAAACTGTTTTCTATCTATACATATTATAAAGAGGAAAGATTTGATTGTTTGTTTGTATTGAATAGGCTCCAAAACTACTAGACCGATTTGAAAAATTCTTTCACCTTAGAATCCTACGTTATCCGGGATGGACATAGGGTACATGATTTTCCCGAATTTTCACGGGAACGAAGTTCCGAGCGGAACGCTAGTATTTTATATTATTCCTCAAGTCAGTATCGTCAAAGTGTTCCCTGACTTTGTCTTCCCAAAACATGCTAATCCAACTATTTTCCCTCAAACTATTCCAAAACAGTTTGAGCCCCACTCATAACAAACCAAGTTTCACAGAACAGCCCTTAAAAAGGAAAGTGTGCTATACTCGAAAACTCAAGGGAACCGGCATGAACCTGTAAACTCATTCAGAACCACGCTCTGAGACCTGGTAGTGTTGGAAGGTAAATAATAGATTTAAAGTATCGACGACAGCATTTCTTTAGTCGTAAAACTTTTTGTATAAAGACAGTAAAGTGAGCAGGCGTTCTGTAGGTTAACTTGCTTCATCGTCATCTTTGTTTAGATTGATGTGAAGAGTTAACCTACCGTGAAATGCAACTCTATTTTGCAAGACTTGCTAGTTGCGATAGTTGCTTACTTATTTTAATTGCAATAGGTAGTATTAAACATAGTTTCAAATCGGTTCCACTGACTTCTTAAGGATTTTTTTATTCAATTCTTTTAAGGATTGTGATGACTACTTTTCCTTTTTCTTTTATTTTAGAGTTACTTATTTTTTGTAAGTGTATTCCGAGAGCTCTCTCTAAGATTTGAGTCTATGCAAAGTATTCAAACTTAAACTTTCTTTATACATTTTTTGTGGAAGGAATCTTTAATTATTTTATCATTCAATTATTCTGCTAGCCAGAATTCTACGTCAACCCTCAATAAACGTTTTTAATTTATAAAAAAATTTTAAACACTAAAATATCCAACACTACCCCAACACGAAGCATAAATACAATGGACTATTTACCACGAACCTTTGTCTTAGAACCCAAGCACTTTTTACGACTACCCTTAGGTGAAAGACTGGAAGTAGTGTCGAGAGCACGCTTGGCTTTTATTTTTTGTTGTTTTATTCGCATTTTGCTGTTCCCAGCGTTTGAAGGGTTGCCGTTAACTTTTATGTTTTAGTAAACGCTGTTAACTATGTTAACCATGTTAGGGTTTTAAGTAGAAACTTAACAACAAAACGATAAACATTAATTGCTTGTAATTTGCCAAGATTCTTAAATTTTATTCGTTTCTCACCACTATTCATGCGGAACACTACGTCATGATAGATCTTTTGTGTTTTGTAGATGTGCTTTTGCGTACTTTTATGTTACATTGATTTACTAATTAACCAAAACAAATAACTACTCAGACTGAAAAAAAACTGGCAGTAGGAGCGAAGACAGAATGCTTTTGAAAAATAAGGACAATTAATAGACGCACAGAGAAACTTAAACGAAAGGAGAATAAATCTCTGCCCATCAATAAAATGAAATAATAAGAGGTGACTTAAAATTAGTAAAACAATAGGAGGTCATTCTCCAAATGATACTAAACAACTTTCCCCGAGAAACTCAAATAAAATATGTATTCTTGTATTCTTAAAAGAAATGTACTTAATCAGCGATCATCATACAATGATGATCGCTGATTACTCGGGTTATATGGGGGACGAAATAGATTTTGAATTTGTCGACCTATTTTCTTTCGGAAAATTGATCAGTTTTGTACTAACAAATTTAAAGTTACCATATAAAGCTTAAAGAAACTTAAGTAAATAAAAAACTATTAAAACATTCTACAGTAACAATAAGCGCACTTGTAACAATACTTGCAAACCCAAAAGACATTATTCCAGGAGCACGTTTAAATCTCTCTCGTTTGTGTGCATAAAAACCTCAGTTCTAGGTAATACTATGGGCTAAAATACCTTCTATTCACCCGACAATAGGGGACTTAAAGACTACAATAGTACTACCCATATTGTAGAGTACTTAGGAAGGAAAGCTTATTTCAAACATAGCTAGAATACATGAACATATTCTTCTAATGTGAAGTAAGTTCCTTATCATTTCATTAGAGTATTGTTTTGTAAACTCAAAATAATTTTCATTCATACAAACATAAGCTCTTATTGGTGTAAGCAGAGACCACAGATTGCTAAGTGGCAATCTGTGGTCACCAACCAATCACCAATTTCGTTTTCTCTGCATTATAATTCGCTTCATATATATTTGTCGGACTTTGATACTTCTAACACGATTTTCCCGATCTCGCCGTTCATTAATTGGAATATATAAAATTAATAAAAAGTAGATAAGTAAAGCCTCTTTATGATTGTATTTGTGATGCGTCACAGGCTGGTAATGTATTCCTTTTTTCAAACATTAACCTGCAAATACATACTAATTGCCTTCCAAATACATCATGCAGAACAAGGCATGATATATGCAAGAGTATCACTAGCAAATGTTCCGCTAGGGCTCTGTAGCTATCTTACAATCTGTGTTCTATTTATGGCGAGTGTCTTAGCCAATGGCGTAGTATCGTTGGGATATAGTAGGTCTTATTTTGATTTCACGGTCTCTGACATAGCTCGAAGATTTCACATTGGCAATGGGCAGAACAGTCCTTGAGTGACGACGACGTATTGAAAGGCATAGCGTCGGAAGGTCTCTAATAAGTGAACTGACGCTTTAGGAATGATTACATAAAATTCTTGGATACTGGCAGTACAGAACCGATCAGTAATGTAGAGATCTTTGGAAAAGGACTATACAATACTTATGCTTCATTATCACACAAGGACGGACTATATTCTATAGTAGGACATCTAGTGGAAACGGAATAAGCTTTTAAGATTTGAGATATAACAACGACTTTTTCTCACATCTTCGATGATCACTTTATACAGATTTATTTTCGTATACTTACCTACCTAATTCTGAACAATTCATTGAACATTTATTTTTATACTTACATACTTATATAATTCATTGAAGATCATGCTTTTCTGGAATAAATCTGGCAAAGCTGTTCGATATTCAAGTCACGCACTGTATGTTTTATGTACCAATCTTAATATCTACCTACTATTTATGGGCCAATGTCTTTATTAACCACTATTGTCTCATTCTCATTATGGTAAACGAATCGAACCGCGTTGATTTTCGAGGGCACGTACCTACGGCGCATGCGCGAAGGCTTATTATTGGCTATCTGCATACAATCACATATTAGCATAATATCTCAATTCGTTCTTACAGTGCGCACTGATTTGAATAGCCACAAACATTTCACGCATCGTGGATTTGGCGGGACACACGGTTTTGCTGTTCAGAAAACAATGTCTTAAAAAACTACACTATGCTATCTTGCCTGTGGATTGTCATACAAGCACTTTAAAGATTCAATTAAAAATGATTTAATTTTTCTTCTTTAACTGCGGTCCGAAGTAGTTTGAAACGAGGATTACTCTTGCTAACAAAAAACCTGTCTTGATTGGTCCATGGTTATATTTCAATCATTATAAACATTCCAGGTTCCTGATGATAATTGAAAACAATATTCAATTATCGTCCCAAAAAGTTTTTATCTAGGTTATTATTATTTTGGCTCGTTTTTAAGAAGCTCCCAAGACCAGCTTTAGACCTACCTCTTTATGTAGATGTAAAAATTTCATTTTAGGACAACTCAATATCTTATATAAGGTGCTCATCGTTTATTGTCAGCTTTAAGACTCGTGTGTAAACCCAAAACGCTAACTCTTCGTGTTCAAAACAATCAAAATTGATAGTTACTGTATTATAAATACGGGTGTTACTTGTTCCATCGACAGAACATAAAATATGGTTCACTTGTTCCGATCCTGTTTAACGATTGTATCTAGAGATATCTACTGAATTATTCCTCAGTAGCTTTAACGAGAGAATTGATTGTAATACAATCACACGCTTTGTGGTATTCCCTTTTATAGCATTGGTACAAATTCTCAGCCGTACTGGGGATTCTAAAACTAGTTTCAATATCGTGCTTACAAAGTGTTTTCAAAATAAGTCTACAGGAAGATGTAAGACTATAATCTCCAATGTAGAAAAGTTTAATATTCTTGTGATATACGTTATACCTTTTGTTTTCACATTATTAGGGATTTATATTGTTTAAGATTCTCGCGGTTATTTTCACTAGTTTTAAATACATATGAGTATCCGATATTTCGGTACTGTTGCAAGCACCATGATCACGGATGAACTCGATGCTTGCAACATCGCCGAAATTTCGGATATTCATTTAAAACAAAAATTGAGTTAAGAACCCGTTATAATACGTTTAAATTATTAGAAATATTTATTATGATAGAGAAACCCTGAAACAAATCAAAATCAAAAATGTTGTGCTTCCTGAACTTTTCACTTTTAATCATAATTTAGGTATCATATCAAATAAAACAATTAAAGTAAATTTTATAGGAAGAAAAAGTCATCCTCAGTTTCTACTTTGAATTAGTAATCTAAAATTAAAGAAAAAAATTATTTAAACATTTCAGTCCACAAATGTGCATGCAATTATACTATTATAACTTTAAAAAAGAGTAAAAAAAAGCTTTAATTCTAAATTGAACATATTATTACTGTTTAAGAACGTACTTCAGCAAAAGATCATAACCACAAGAAAGTGGCATCTTTAACAAAGCATCATGACAAATAAACTTATCAACTCTAAGAACAATAGCAAATAAAATAGTAAAGCTGATTACACAAGCTCGTACAATTCCTTTGCCAATACGAAATTACTTTTGAACGTTTGACCTATCACAATTCTGTTATTAAATGAGAAATAAAGACATTATGCTCTCTTGAACAGTCACGTCTATTGTGGCTTTAGTAACAACATTATAACTGACTTTTATAATGTCTTGGTTGAAAGACATTAATGTATTTAATAATGTAATACTTACTTTTTGTAATACACAAAAAAAATATAGCTTTTTCAGTTACTAAAATGGTCGTGACTACTTAATTTCTTCTTAGAGTTTTTTGACGTAACAGTTTTGTAGAATTTTTAGCAATTTGATCCACCCAATTAAATTCTAGTGCTGTACTCACGACAGCACTATACTACACTGTTCTTGATATCGCTCTTATTTCTTTTTAACAGGCATTGATTTTGTATTGCTTTGTAACCTAGATGTGCTATTGTCTGTCTTTGTACAGCGTAATTGTGTGTATAGAGCGAAGACGTAGGTCGTAGGGACTTGTTACGCAGTCGCACCCAATTACTCACAAGAGTCCCAATTTCTGCCCTATTAGTAACATAAATAGCGTAACACAACCTATAATTAGAAGTATTCAGCCAAAGGTACGAGTATTCAAAGGACAAACTATAAATACACAGATAACAATACATTGACTCTGTAGATGAAAACAGAGTCTATAAAATAGTCTTTGTCACTTTTCAGTTCTTTAAATATGCCAATGCAAAATTATGTCGATCCGTAAAAACTAGAAAGATGGACATACAAGCCAAGACTTACGAGTAGGTACTTTAAGAATAATCTTAATTGCATTTTATTTGAGAGTATAGGGAAATTCTATATATACACAACAATACGGTCTAGGGATATTGCACGATTTTTCATACAAAAGAGGTCTGTTTGAGAAGCTATAAATTTTTACGCAATTTTTTTTTCATTTTCGTCACGTTTTCACAAATTTTAAGTAAAACAAAATTTATTGACTAGAATTTAAAATTCAGGTTTAGCACTTGCTCGTCTGAAAATTATAGCCCGCCATGTACGAGTATCACGAGTATGCTTTTATAGCTTCTCAAACAGGCCTCTTTTGTATGAAAATCGTGCAAAATCCCTAGACCCTGTTGATGTGTGTATATCTTTTTTTTTTGCATCCACAGACTTGATGATCTTATATCATTGCAACCTTCATGAATGCTGTCAATAAATCCAAGTTATTAACTAAAATAGAGTACCATAGGAAAGCAATTAGATTTTCAAGTGTCAAAATAGTTTGTAATGCAATAACTTTATAATTTTCCACGTTAAATTTTCCGACTTCAATCCTAACAGTTCGCACAAAGTAGATATCTAGTATTTTTTTGTGGACTACAATGCTTATTAGCAGATAACTACAAGCAGAAATGTCATTCATTTATTTAGATGATGTTCTAGTTTGTAGTATTTTTTGTTTTTGTTGTTTTTTTTTAAAGCGCTGAATCATTTTTGATAAAATTTATATGGGACCTCTTCAGGAGTATACTCTTTCGAACAAATAAAGAATTATTCAAATCGGTTTATAATTGCCGGAGTTATCGCGTAACAAATATACAAAAAAAAATACAGTCGAATTGAGAACCTCCTCCTTTTTTGAAGTCGGTTGAAAATAAAATAAAATGCAATTATCAGGTTTCCCATGTTTGAACTCTATATTATCATGTTTCTGCTTCGAAGCCTTATGATACACTTTTAGGAAAGTATATTGGCATTGAGAAACTAGATTAAAAAGAGTAGTTTATTTAATTTTTTTATAGAGAATGAGTTCGGTCTTGACCACAAAGATGGGGTAAAGATGTGGTCGAGGAAGTAACAAGCTCACTCAGATGTTCTCGAACTTTAATAAAAGAGATTCGGATTACATGAGCCCGGAAATACAGAAATATGAGTAGTATAACAAAACTATCAGTTTAATAGTGACAAATAATATGTTGTTCCCAACAACTGTGTACTAAAGGTCCCCGTCACTAAACATTTGCGATCCTACTTTGGACCTAACCTACCCGAAATTGATTAAAGGCTTCTGCCCGGCCAAAGTTATAATTGAAACTTAAGATCCCTTTATATTATCTTCCTCTATTATTAAATACTTGGAACTTATGCTACAGTGTTTTATTATTTTAATGCCCAAATTGCTTGGATGAGTTGTAGAATTTCCTGGTTTTATAGACAAATTCTAGGTTCTCCCTTGGTCAATCTGTTTATAGTTGAAATACAAATATAAATATTGTATTATTCAAATATTGTTTGGATGGGTTGCAATATTGTGGGATTGCCTAGTTTTGTAGACAGATCCTAGGTTTCTTCTAGGTTCCTTTGTTACTGAAACATGTTTAATTCCGAAACTATAACTGTAATTTTAACAACTCTAGGTGAATTCAGATATTTTACCACAATAAAATGAAAATGAAATGTTGTTGCTCCTTTTTTGTTAAAATTAGTTGTCTTTATTTTTCCCTTTTCTTTTGAAACGTTTCTATTCATTTACTTTTAAAAATAAAATCTCACGCCACAAAATTCTTATTGGGGACTGTCAGATAAAAATGATCACTTCAAAGGTAGTCGTTAAGAGTGATAATGTAATGTAATAAGCTATTTTAATCGTTCTTATTGACTACTCTTAAATTGGTCCATTTGACTAGATACAGACACATTTATGTCAGTTTTGTTGCGAAGAAACTTTTCTGTGGCACTATAGTAAACTTTGTTCAAATCAAAATTTTAACGCTTAAGTTACGCTTGTCAGCCTCTAAACTCCTGGAAATCAAAAGTGTAGGATCTGAACCTCCGTTAAAGAAACCTTATCCTCAACACAATATTATTTTCAGTTTACCAAAAAGTCACACTCACACCTCACAAAATCCTCTCGCGTGATGAATTTCCTGCAGCCACCTGTCACTATCACAGCGTAATTCAATCTCTTTGTATGAGGCTGTCAGTTTAACGCCTCACCCGGTTTTGGTCGACGCCTCTCTCACAAATTACGGAAATACACTTCTGTGGAGTTGGTTTTAAAAAGTTTTCTTTTTCATTTTTTGAGTTTATAATATTTTTTTTATTAGATCAATCGAGATTTTGTTTTTGGAATGCTGAAAGAAAGATTATTTGGTAGAAACTTATTTAGAAAACTAAATCAACACGTTGTTGCACAATTTGCCTTTGTCATATCGGATATAATATGGGAAAATTGCATTAAATACTTACGTTATTAAATCTGCAAATTTTGATAATAAATTAATTGAGGTCTAAACTACAAGTTGTTGATAAGCAAAGAAGAAATCCTCAATATGTATGTATTGCTTTAAAGGTTCCCTAGAATTCAATCATAAGCCTTTATCCTTCGTGTTTTGAAGGAAGGTCCGAACCACTCGGTGCGGACGTATGTTTAAGGGATGAGCTGATTAAGTATTCAAATTATTAAGGTAGATATAAAATTTGTGAAGAAGCTCTTTGATGTTACTATTGACAAGTTTCCTTTCATTCAGAATTTAGTTCCCAAAATGGTATATTTAATAAAACATTAAAGGAATCTCCATTGGCACCACCAATTTCCTTGAACAAAACACACAAAACCAATATTTCAAGGTATTCTTACACCTTAAGCGCCACCCGAGACGCGTTCGCTCAACTGTGTATGTTTTGGATGGTGTACTAATTAGACCACCATCCGTGGGATATTCCACTATGTAGACTCAAAGTGTCTTTCCCAGATACTTGGAGAGTGGCCTTGAATTTAATAAGTATCAAAAGAAAATTTTACATTCGATTAAATCTGATATATTTATACAGGGCGTTAGGTAGGTAAATCTCTTTCAACCTCTCGGGTGGTAAATCAGTCCATGAAACTGAAAGCTTTCCCAAGGAACATAGGTCGAAATACGAAAAAAAAATTTTTGTTTTTATAGCGCATTTTGTATGGGAAGACAAATTTTTTTTCATACTTCGTTTCTTGGGAAAGTTGTTTAGTTTCATGGACTGATTTACCTCCCGAGAGGTTGAAAGAGATTTACCTAAAGCCTTGTATATCCTATCGGTGAGGACCTTTAATTGGCTTTTTGTTAAATATGTTTGTATTAAAGATGTTTCTTAGCTGTTGGTCTTCCTAAAATTGTATATATAAAAAAATAAAGCGGCTTTAACGAATGCCTCAATTGACTTAACAAAAATTTGACGAAAAAGGTATAACGACAATCGTTATTAAGGTTGCTAGACCCATTCTATGTCATATTTGCACTTCGTTGAATCTAATGAGGTGTGGATACATTTTTTCTTATGTATTTCTTTCTTGTTTTTCGTATGTACCCAAAAAAACATGACTATTCTCCAAAGACCTATCCGTCAAAAGAAATACAAGTGCTTCGAATAACAAATGATTTAAAAGTAATTTATGTAAAAAGCAGAAGTTTCTTCTAGGGCGTTGTGTCTGTCTTTATTTATTATATTACATACTCGAAGTGTGGGCCTTTGAGTGTGTAGTGTTTATTTTTATTTAAGTTTAGACAGTAAACCTGAATTGCAACAACATTTACTTATCTATTTAATAAATAAAAACCGAATATAAGATTTTTAATAAATGTCATTGTAATCTCTTCAAAATCTCAAATCGACCTCACATCCCGATACGCCACAACGCCCAAACTTTAAAAAAAGTGTTACAAAACATCTAACACCACAACTCATTAACACAAGCTGTCTGCTCCCATACTACCATACGCCAATCACGCACATTATACGTCTACACACATTAGTGATGCGCCACTGGTTATCGATAAAAGGTAACTTGATACCCGACCTGCGGTTTATCTATCGACAAAATGCACGTCACCGCGGATTTAGCGGGAGGCTTCTAAAACTGTTTGGCTGTTCATACGCAGATTAGATGATAATGCTCAGTGGGTTAGTCAAACGTAATTTTAAGTACAGTTTTATTATGAAATCGTGTCGCTTAGTCAGTGAAGCAAGTAAGAAATCAATATGCGCCAATCAATAAGAAACTAGGGATGTACGAACGTGTTTTTAATAAATAATAAAATCTAAAGCTTTGTATCTGTTTTACTATCATTTTAAATATTACCTCCAAAATATCATTTTTTTTCATTATAAATCATTTATAAGTCCCACAGTTAGGCAAGGATCTCTGCATGAACAATTAAAGCTGATTACATTACTTAATAAAAAAAAACACACTGCAAATGATGTCTAAATTCAACTACCTAACCACACAAGAAGCCCTATCGACAAAATTAATTATATCGATAAACATCGATAACTTTACAATTAGATAGAGAGGATAGTTACTCTTTAGTTAATACGTATAAAGGTAGTTAACGTAACTGATATTCATGAACGTAATCAAGGTTCTCATTAAGGGCTTTAATGCTCGATTAAATTGTAGCATTTTCCCATAATACAACCAAGTGTAATAAATCGTTTATGAGATGAAACAAATCTGATTTTTAACAAATAATGTAAGATAAAGTTTACACAAAACTACGTTATATGTCATAACATAATAAACGACACAGTCATAAATTGCAATAGAGGAGTGTAATAAATAAATATACACTTTAGTTTAAAGATATTGCGACCTTAAACTAAAGTCGTGTACTTCTTACTTTAAAAATAATCTATCCTTTCTAACACATGTTTTTAACCCCCGTCAGTAAAAGAGGGGTGTTATAAGGTTGACGTGTGTATCCATTCGTTTAGGAGCTACGATACCACAGACAGACACACAGATACTCACGTCAAACTTATAATAAAGTATTTGTCGGGGGTTAAAAATGCCTAAAATAAAACTGGTTTCACAATATTCGTCAAAAGTATTACCGTATTTCAACCTCCATAAAACTATCCAGCTGATGACCCTTGTTACTCGATGTTACCAGTTTGACATCTTAGGTTAAATAGCAGTCTGTGTGGGTGGTCCCAGGAATACTGTGTCGCCTCTGTGAAACAAGCCTTTATATTCTGAGGACAGATATGTTGCTAGGGCCAGAGGGAACGGCCCACGGGTTATTTTTTCTTTCATGCGTAGCTAGGGTTTGGAGGCAGTTTTTTGTAGCTCTTTAAAACAAATTTATCTTTACTGTAAATAAGTACAGAAAACTAAGATGTAAATATATTTCTATATAACATTGTTATCATCTACACTACATAATGTTATAAAGAGGAAATATTTGTATTTTTCTATATTTGTAACGAATAAACATAAAAACTCAGTAGTTTTTCAAAAACTCTTTCTCTATTAGAATGCTACATTATCCCTGAGTAACAAAGGCTATATAATTTTCCCGAATTCCCATAAGAACGAAGTCCCGGGTGGAAAAGGTTTACAAACTTAAAACTTATAGTAAAATAAAATGAACACCAGGAAATGAAACTAAAACGTTAAATAAACTTGGTGGATGATAAGAAATTGATATTTTTAAAGATTTTATGACAGTAGCCTTTCTTCTAGCATGGCTTTTTTCTTATTCAGTGTATGTGTATGAAATAATATGTATGTTATTTTGAATCCAAAAATTAAAATGAATAAAAAAATAAAATAAAAAAGCTAGTTTATTAATACTAAATAATATAAAAATAAGTAAAGATTTTCCCTTGCTCGGTTTAAATAGGTAAACGTTGAAACTAAAACTCTCTAGCCCACATTTTTGAAACGCTTATCACTATATCACAAGACTCGCAGGGGTATAATATTCCTCTAATACTAGTATGTAACTTCTCCTAACTTCGGCCCATTGTCTCTTTGGTGCTTGCTATTTTATGTGACTACTAACTCTTTGAGACTTTATAAAGAGCGTCTCTGCGAGGGACAGACTTTTGAAAGATTTTAATGTCATTTTCCGGGGTTATTAGTTACTTCTTTTATATTTTAATTCAATGCTTTCTTTCAAGTTATGTTTGCATCTTATTAGATTCATTTAACATTTTCCTGCAGTCGTTTTTCGGTGAAGTACTCCATGCTTACAATAGTGCTTCCTTACTACAGTAAGCATCACAGATAAATAAATTCGTACCTTCTAGCTTGAGAAGTACCTTTATTATTAAATATTTCGTAGTACCTATCCTTAAAGTTTAGAATTAATATTTCTATGAAAATAGTAATTATAATGAAATCAATCGATTTTTTATTTATTTGTACACAAAGGTGTGGAGGATCTTACAATATTTAACATTTGGTGCCGTGCTTGTTTTGCCCAAGGCATACCAAAATAATAATTAAATATAAGAATTAATTTTACAATGGCATTAAAAACTTTCAAACCATTATTTCGTGTACAATTTATTAATTCAATGTCAATGAAATAAACGTCCAAGTTATAAATGTCAATCAGTTTGCGGCCATTTAACACGTTGACTGCCATATGTATCCTTTTGGAAACACAAGGTGCCACCTCCTGAGGCCATGTGTATCCATGGACACACGGGCAATGCTACATTGAGAGGCCAGTGTTTCCAGCCGGATACACGTTTTAGTACATTTTATTATGGAATCAGATTGGGCTGGCCTCTACGGTTGTTTTGGTCTTAGTGGGTTCTCTGTACGACTTACAGGTCGAAAATTATGGCAAAAAAAAGACAATTTACCAAAAGTTAAGTCCAAAATATGAAAAACACTGTTTTTGTGCTTGGCGGTCAACGTGTTAATGGCATACATTCGCAAAAAATGATTACTTAAAACTTCTGTAGAGATCTTTATACTTATTTATTTATTAAACTAAAGTCTTCCCATAATCAAAATCGAAAGTAGAGACACAAGAAGCAGAATTTTCCTCACGAAAAATTATTATTATTGGAAGACATCGTTTTTAATACATATATACAAATCCACACACCTTTACATCCCTATCAGGGTATGTAGAGCATCATGTAAAACACCACATGACGCCACGTTAGTATAGTGGTGAAAGGTTATCTTTTGCCTAGAATACAGCAAAACCTCGCATCCCAATAACTGACTCTTACAATATGCCTGGGAAGAGTTGGAAGCTGTCCCAGATCAACATAGAAGAAATCATTTTTAATTATGTGCCAAAAACTTTCTATAATAAAACCACAAACATGAGATCTCAATTTATTCTTACATCCATCAATTATGGTTGTGCCCCCTATTATTGTGTCAAAATTTAATAAAAACATCACCCACCCTCGACCATACGTTAATTTTTTTTCTACTTTTTCCTTACAATAATTATCAGAACAGCTGCCGAATATTGTAAAATTGTCTATGTCTATCCCGTTTTCTCCTTCATTAATGGCAATGTGTTATCCCGTTCTAAGCTACCTGCAGTATTGTGAAATTAGCGTATCTAATATGTTTATAATAATCTGTATTCTTTTGTCGATATTGAAAAGGATAGCGGATGTTAAGTGATGATGCCTTCTGAAAGATTAGTACGGATAAGCCCTTAGAACATAAAAGCACCAGGAGCCAGTATTCTTGGAAATTTATTATATCTTTATTAATATTATAAAGAGGAAAGATTTGTATTTTTGTATATATGTAACGATTAACCTTAAAACTACTGGACCGATTTCAAAAATTCTTTCACCATTAGGATGCTACATTATTCTTGATTAACATAGGCTACATAATTTTCCCGAATTCACTCGGGAACGAAGTCCCGAGCGGGATGCTAGTGTATAATAAAGTTATTTGGGTAATTGGGTTTACGCCCTGTGGTCCCAAATAATACCATCTCAATATTTTCTTTTTGGTGTGTCATGGCATGGAACAAAATGTCCTGAATGAATTTTTGAGTAAAGACGTATCAGCAGCTCGATCAGAACGCGGTCAAATGTCAAAAGGGCGTCGAAATTACAACGCCAGAGGACAAGCAAGACTTTGCCTGAGCCTAAAGCAATTTACAAACTAGGAATGCCAAGAATCAAACCCGTAAACTTCAGAACAACAGCAAAGACATTATTTTGCTATCAGTCCAGCTGCAATAAAAGAATTTGATAAATATCCACCAAATTCAAACGGTTATTAAAACATAGTTATCCAAAGGAATGCGGTAAGACCTCTGCCGCAAAACGCGATACACAGACAAATATTAATAGTTAATAGAGATCTTTTGATACCACACAATACATGGTACTGGGTTTTACAAAGCAATAGAAATGAAATATTCGTTTATGGATCCACTTCGGATGATATGATATGAGTGGGATGTTTTTAAAGATTTTACTGTTAAAAGCAGTTGTTGTGAACTCCATGGGCCTTTTTATAATTAAAACGGTACGGCACGGCACGACAGAATTTGTATTACTATTGCCTTTTATGTTCTCAGCTTCTTGTATCACGAGAGTAATAAAATTTTGCCGTTCCGTTTTCGTATTATAAAAAGGCCCTTTAACTGGAGAGAAGGTTTATTATTTGAACGACCGGTTTTAAAAAACTATTATCTCCTTCATATCGTGTAGGTACGATTTTACCTTATCAAGTGTGTGGCAAACTTGGTTAACCCCGTTGTCAGTGTTTTCAAACCGCAAAAATTGCCTCTGACTTGGTTTGACGACTGTGCAGTAAATCAACAACAGCCGAAACTGACGGTTAACTCCGAAGCACGGAAACTCTTGTCATAAATGTCTACTTTTGTCACCCATCAGGTTCCTTGCCTCTGAGTACGTTGCCTGACCTCACTGATCGGCTTCTTCCAGTTATCTCTATCAACACTTTAACTCTACATTCACTCCAGAAGAAAGCGTCAAATCAGTTTAGTAGCAGCTGACGCTTATCTCCTGTTTCCTTATTATCTCATATCAGCTACCCTTTCAGCGTATTCTCACCAAATGACACGTAGCATAATACTTGTAATTTAGAACACTCCGTATTTCATCAAGTCAACTGTAGAGCTGGAAAATACATGGGATAGAGTACATTCAAACGTCCGGGATTTGTCATGTCTCCCGATTTTTATAACATTTTTTTAACTAAATAAAAGACCAACTCTGTAAGCTGTTCTCTTTTTTTTTACAAAAACATAAAATTGAACAAAAAGCTTTAACAAAAGATAAACACTTTGATTTACATTTCATGATTAAAAAAACAGTAACAAAAATTGCAATTTATTGATTTATAAAACGTAGTAGGTAGACTTGAAGAGATCCCTTCATAGATAAGTCCATCTTTGCACACAGCTATGTTTCTTTTGGATTAGTCTGTAAGAGTTTTCAATAAAGAGTTTACAAAGAATGTCCCGTATTCCACAAAATGGACAAATTCGGGACATCGCATCCCATCCTTAAACCTGTATCATGAGTGCGAAATTAAAGCTATCTGTCTTCCATGAGTGATAGTGAAAAGCCAAATTTCATAAAAGCAGACACGATAAAGTTATTAACATAATGTGTTGTCTTATTACACTAAGGAAATTAATTTTGTGGAACTGGGTGCATATTTTAATATAATAAACGGAGTTATGGTAGGAAAGGTTGATATTGTACAGACAAAAGCAAATCAGGCTGCACAGTTCAGTTTAAAAACTGTCACTACTGCCCGTGAGCAATGGCCACATCCAGGTCACTTTGTTTATTAAGTGTTACTCTTTACTTTTAATAAGCGAATCTTTAGAGGGTGATTCTCCCTAAACAAAACTTTCCGTAGGAAATTTATAAAACTATTTTTTCTTAATTTTCGCCCTATGCAAAAACTTTTTTATTCATTTCACAAAAAGAAAATACTGAATTAAATTAATCTCATCAATATTAACCGGTGTAATTATAATTTCGTTCCCTTAGGATTTTTTTAATATCCTGTCTTACCATTTTCCTGAATGTCAAGTTTGTACAACAATCTCGCTGAGATATTATAGCGATGGATTTTTGTTTCTTAGCTGAGAATAGATTCGTCCTTGACCACAATCTTAGTGCAAGGGCCAAGATGTAGTCGAGGATGTTGTGAACTCACGTACGAAATAACTATTAACTATAACTTTAAAGAAATTTGGGTATATGAGCTCAAAGTTGTCTTTTATTGATTTTATTTTTATTCTGATGAGTCCAATCTAACCAAAATCTCTCTTCTACCTCAGACACAAGCGAAAAGTCACCAATCTCCTGCCGTCGAAGTCGTCAGCTCCAAACCAGGCCGGGTCCCAACGGAGAGCCCCCCCTCCCGCTCCATTATACGAGGACTTGCAAGACCTGCCACGACGACCGCCGCTGCCACATCGACCTGATCTAGAACCACAATTGGAGGTTAGTTGATGACATGTAATTACTAGTTAGCAAATTCCCATCGATCCTTGGGTTCGACTCCTGATCGGGGCAAGCATCTGTGTAAAAAGACAGATATTTCGTATTCCCAAGGGACTCAGAAGTCAAGGAAAATCTGGGCCCACACTCACCACACAAAATTAGCCTGTTAATTTTTAAAGGCCATTCACTTGTTGTTTTGTTATTTTTTTACAGATCTTTATTTTGACACCTTAATAATTATTCACAGCTAGCGCAGACCTAAAACTTTTTCCAAAACAAGCAACAAATAAATCTAATTGAAAATATTCACGAATAAATGAAATTTAAAGACTCTCCACTGGTACTTAGACGTAGATTGACTAATTTAAGTGATGGTTGTCAAAGTAAATATTTCATCATTTATCTCTATTAAAATCGTCTTTGCGAAACTCGAGACAATGTCTTGTCATTGTGATAAATTGTTAAAGTAGCAAGAAAATAAAACGACACTTGCTTAATCGATATATTTTTTCAACAGATGGTAGAGACTAAAAGGCCAGGATGCCCAGGCAGAGTGTTCGTCTGTGGATCAGGAGGAACCTGGAGAGGTGGTAACTCCTGTGGTGGTGACACTTGCGGGGCTCCTCTCTATGAAGAGCTTCCCCATAGGTCTGACGACTCCCTCCACAGTGATGACCACTTTGCAGAAGATGAATTAAGCCTTGTCGGTGAAGCAGCGCCATGCCGGACTTGTTCAAGACCGCCAGCTCCACAGTCACTGCCTCATCGACCAAGACAGCAACGGCTAGACCGAAGACCGAAAAGCTTAGACCGACGAAGGGGCCAACACAGAATGCCTCGACACATTCATCCACCAGACCCTTCAGAATTCCATGAAGGGGTACTCTTAGACGCTTTACTGAGACTGTATCCTCAAGTTGGAACAGTTGGAGCAAGACCGCAAGGTCCTATTCCTGTTGGTGTTGGAGGAGCATGGCCGGGAGGTGATTTGCCAGGCATTGGATGTTGGAGAGGACCAAGGGCGTCTCCGAAACCTCCAAGCGGAGATTCCTCATTTGGCTCCGATTCTGGGTATAGCAATAACACATGTGGTACATGTGGTACCAGAGCTTCATCTAGACATAGGCTGTCATCAGAAATTCCCATGTCATGAATAATATGTTCAAGTGAATGGTCATGTGCCATAAATTGTGTTGAAGTGATATGTGAACTTATTATAAAAGAAGATAGTGATTTAAGTAACCTTTGGCCTATATGTGGCCTCAATACTGTCATGCCTTCTTTAGAACTGTGTAAAATTGAAATGCCATTGCCAGAGAAGTAAGGACTTGCCTGATTCAATTATGTAGTTATGTAACCTACATCAGACTTGTATTTTTAAAGAATGTAGTAATGAAAATAGTTCTACAGAATTCTTTGTGAAATGTTCAGCATTCGAGTCGAAAAGAGGTTGTTAATAAAAATAGATACTGTAGGGACGTTCTACACTTTTGTATAAAATTTTATTGATTGTTGAGTAGAAGTTTCGTCCCTATTTAGAAAAGGCCGATAAATTTGGATAATTGTGTTTTTAAAATTGAAGGTCTAATAAAAAGCCACTTTTTTAAAAGTACGGATTGTTCCTATATAGAACACGACATAAAATTGAATTATTTCCATTAGTTTACATAATTTTGTACAAAACTCATGTGACCATAATTTAGGTAGATACTAGCAGTTTTGTCCTAGTAAGTTAATTCGAACTAGTCCTAAAATTATCACAATTATGAAGTATCAAATAATAATGTAAACACAATTAGTTTTTATGTAATTAATACAAACAAATGGAAAAAAGTTGTAAATCAATTCGCAGGAATTGTAGATATTGTACAAAAGTTAGGTAAACGAATTACATAAATGTAAGTTAAATTTTATAATCATATCACGTTAAATTAACCACTGAATTAGAAAGGTATTTCATGTTCTGATAAAAAATTAAAAAGAGAAGGTAACGCCCAAACTTGTTATAAACACTAATGGGACTTTTAATCATTCGATCGGCACGGAAAAATTATAAATACCATTGCCCCCTATGTTCCTCGTGACTAGCATCTGGGAACCCAGAAGATAGTTGTATTACAATTTTACCGTACCGTTTCAACTATAAAACGGCCCATTGTGTTCTCCATATTGTCTAGAAACGTAATTTTTGAAATCATACAAAATCCTTGAAAGGCTACCAAATCATACACAAATATGTTTTAGATCTAAAAAATCCTAACCTCTTCAAAGTTCGGGTGAATAGGAATCTTTTGACTGAGTTTGCATTATGCTCGACAATATCTTCACCTCTAAGCTTGTGGTCAAAAACAAACCCATTTTCTATTAAAGAAACCATATCAGCCTCAGAATCAACACTGTAAGAAGAAATTCTGACAGAACTGGTATTATTTTTGAAGAGCCTCAAGTTTGAACACGACTTCCTCTGAACTAAATCTGAGAAAACTAAACCTCTCTCTTTTTAACTTTTTACCCGAAAAATCCTTCCAAGTTTGTATATTTTAGTTTTTTCACTGGTGCTAAACTTTTATCAAGCTCCGAACTTTAACTTATTTTGTAGCTTGTATAACCTTTCACTGCTTCAACCTTTTAGTATTTATTCACTTAAACTTAAAGAAATAATAGATTTTCTGTATTTTCACACTTATTGTATATTTTCTTTTATAGAATTGAAAGTACTGTCTATAAAAATGTAAGTACAGTTTTTCGAATATTCGGTTGTCAAAAATGTTGTTTTGTTTTCTGTTTTTTGTGTATTATTATTTAAGCAATATTTATTTTTTTACATTTTGTTCCATTTTGTATATTAACGGGAGATGCGTCACTAATGTAATTAAACTTCCGGACTGATGTCCAATTTATAAATATGAAAAGCACAATAAAATGAAAAATAAATACATTTTTAAGAAATTATGTGTTTCTTTATGCCATACCTTTAATGATGTAGATTGCAACGCTGCAAATATAAAGATTACGAGTACTTATCAATAAACAAAAAGTAAGTATAAAGTAAAAGATACAGCTTTAAATAAGCACATTTTTTATGTGTAATAAAAAAAATAGAAGGAATACTTGGAAATTTCGTATGGCTACTTAAAGAAAATTAGTGACATTGGAGAGATTTGCCTCATAATTTCGCTTACAATCATGACATACCTACCTACATTAAAAGCAAAACATCAAGACACCCTCCATTGTTTCAAATTAGGAGCAGGAATGGCTATTCCAATTCGGGACACCCCTTTTTATTCATACAAATCATGATTTCAACCAGCCCCTTGCAATTTCCTATTGTACAGCTATGGACAATGACAAAGTTGTGTAACTCAAACATTGGATAAGTTTGAAATAATTTGCAAAGTGGAGGAGGTTTTTAAGACGACAAATAAAATTATAGTATCGTTTGTTTTAAAAACACCCACAACTAAAGTAATTTAAGTAAATATAAATCTACGCCCTTAAAAATAATGTATAATGCATATTTTTATATTGTATTGGTTTGTAGGGATATGTGATTGAAACGAAAGTCAAAAATTTCCAGACTATGCGTATTGCTTACGTATTAAACAATTACATCAAGCTCCTTTTCCTGTTTCACATAAAATAAAGTACGCTTGACCTCAATCTTACGAAATGCTTTACCAAGAAAACATGTTTTTTATTCGTAGAAGCCACTTTTAATTTTAAAATTCCTAAAAAAATAGGATGAGATATCAAAATATCATTTGAAGTAACTGAAAAACGTTAAATTTTGAGTTAAGTCACCCTGAAAGGTGTCGAGCGAAGGGCGTAGAGAATTTTATCTTTATTGCCCAAGAACAATAGGGTGCCAAACTTAATTTAGAAAGTAAATTACATCGTGAAAGCTCTTATTAAATGACAAATAGGTCGTAAAAACTTGAAGTGAGTTATAAATCCTTTTGTCTCCGGCCCAGATTTGAAATCTAGCAGAATTTATGTGCAATTTTCAAATTTTTATCAAATGCCTTAATCAGTATTTAGCTACTTCGCACGTAAAGTTATTATCTTTATCTTCTGTGATATTTCTATTGATCTAGCACTAAACTATACAGCATTTCATTGAGTCATGTAATTCGATTAACGATACACAATATAGATATCGGGTCCAATATTTGAATTACACAAAGATACGAATCATGATTATCCTTACTAATGAAGCGCTCGTAGACCAGTGGCTCTCGCTGAGCTTAACCGATCAGTGAGGTTAAGCAACGTACACACAAGCAGGGAACCTGATGGGTGACCAAAGTGGCAATTTACCACGAGCATTTTCGTGCTTCGGAGGGCACGTTAAGCTGTCGGTCTCGGCTGTTGTCGACTGACTACAGTCATTAAAACCAAGTCAGAGGTCATTGTGCGGTTTGAAAACTCTGACACCAGGGTTAGCCAAGTTCGCTACACACTTGACTATACCTACACGACAAGAAGACGAAGAAGAAGAAGACTAAGAAAAATAATGTCAGTTCCTCAATCAAAAGCTTAAATAATAAACACAGTATCACAAATAGTACAGTAAGTTCTATATAAAGTTCTTCTCATCTCAAGCGACGGGTACAAAGCTAATCTTAGCAAGTCGCAATGAAAAGGTAAAGTTTTAATAGCAGCCGTCTTTGTCGTTTTCCTCGGGTAAGACAGAAACAAATTCAGTTGTCTTTCAGTACAGTCTGTTACGGATTAGTAGAAATTAAGTCGGCTTAAAAATTTTAATATACACATAAAGATATGTAATCTTTGCGACTTGTTAAGAACGTTCTTATAGATAAAAATTAAGATTTTCAGCTCGAGTAGTTCTGCCTGTGTATTGGTGTCAATCAGGTGGAAGTTTTGCAGACAAATCATCTACAGAATAAAATTGGTTTTTTTGTCATTTGCCTCAGTCTAAATTATTTTTATTTTGCTCAAAGGGAATCAAAAGTTCATTTGCTTTTTAACCGACTTCAAAAAAGGAGGTTCTATGTTCGATTTTATGTTTTTTTTAAATGTTCTTAACCGATTTTTCCGCCAATTATGGACCGATTTTCAAAATTATTTTCTTGTTCGAAAGAGCGTACTCCAGAGAAAACAAAAAAAACTACAAACCAGAATATCATCTAAATAAATGAATGACATTTTCGTTTGTGGTCATCTGCTAATAGACATTATAGTCTGCAAAAAATACTAGTTATCTACTTTGTGCGAACTGTTGTTGGGATTGAAGTCGGTGTCGCTATTTTTGTCTTAGACTATACTAAAATCTTATGTGTCTCTTTCACAAAACCCAACAATTGCGCTTGCGATAATATCTCACTTATTTCAGTATTAACATCCAAGATCATTTTGAAAACTGGATGAGATAAATGAGGAATTGTACAGACAGCAGCAGGTCAGGTTACCCATTTTCACTACGAAAGCCAAGCTATTACGCGCAAGATAAGGGCGACGTCAGGGTCAACATGTATAGCCTGATGTGCTGCCGTGTGTACATTGAATACCAACGTTTTGCCTTTAATACGGAGAGGGAGTTCTGCCAGCAGTGAAATGACTTGGTAGGCTATCTTGGCTAAGATAGAAACCTGCTGCCCTAGCATACACAATGAGACTTCACTCTCATGAGAGTTGATTGCTAAGGAAAACACAACCCTAAACATTAGCAGAAGTTTGAATTTATTTGAATTCTCTTGACGTTGAAAAATGATAAAGGACGCACGTCCTTTAAATGGCAAGATAAATGAAAACTTCTCTACATACAAATAGAGACCATTTTCCTTGTGTTGATTCTTAAGTCTATACTCTCATGAGAGAGAAGTCTCATTGCGTATAGTAGGGTAACTGGTGACCTATAATCTAATAAACATCGTATGTAGTTCGAATAGAAAAGTTGATAAAAATAAACGTTGACAAAAAAAAACTTGATTAAAAATATGGCAAAATGTACTTATTTACCCTCTATTAAAAAAATATACCAAAATGATATTAGAATTCACGAAAGCGTGGGTTAATATACAAATAGCGTAAACATACCTAGCGTCGCAAGAACTAAACTTCAAAGCCGCATCCAGAAAGGAGCCATCTGTGACACACGGCAAATATTAATAAGCAGCCTGAAGCATGTTGATTTATTCGCTTAGACTTGAGTTTGCGAGATGAATATATTTTAACAACACGCACTGCACGAGCAAACACACTATGTTGTTTAGTAGTGTTGCCAGTAGTAAAATATTATGAGATACGATCGTTATTTGCTTTGAGTGAAATGTTTTACCAAGCAATAAATATTCTGGGAAATTGAGACAGACGGAAGCTTTACCGATTTAAGAACTTGGAAAGGAAATTTCTAATTTTAAATAATTAACTTTGTAAAATTATATAGAGAAAACAGTGCGAGAAAAAATGTGCCTTATTCAAGATAGAGATTCAAAAAGTAAAACAACACCGAATGTCAAATATATTTGTAGACGAATAAGTTCAATTCCCGATGAACGATCATTGCTTCCTGATTAATTAACTGTATGTGTATGTGGCTTATAGGGTCTAGATTAATATCTAAAGGACTCCGCAATCAACCCCAAAATCTGAATATATGTATTTGTCAGCGTCGTATACAATACCTAGATGTTGCGGACTCCTTTATGCATGGCAATTTTTTCCTAAGACTTGACAGATGACGAAACAAAGGACGATTCGACAGGAAATATATTTTTTTTATTATAAGATGGGTTACTTAACTCTTGACCTCAATCTTGACCATAAGGTCAAAGATGAGGTCGACGCTGGAGCGAGGACATATATTGGGGACGGACGCAATAATTTTGGAATTTGCATTAAATTCTAAAAATAATGGTTATTTAAAGAAAATTTATGCTTACCCTTTTTTGAACGAAACAAAGGTAGTTAAAACCATCAAAAACTAACTCTACTTCTAAGAAACATACTCTAATCTTCAGCCCTTACCTCTAATCTTCTGCCAACACTACGTTATGAGACATGGGGTGTCATGTCACCAGCAATAGTGTCATCCGTAACTAAATGAGGTTATTATTTATGGCGGCACATCTGGGATGACGTTTTGCATTCTCAAATCTGGCTTCAAATCGCGTTTGTGTCATGGCCCGTGGATGATGCATAATTTTGCCTTGTTTGATGTTCTTGTTCACGCACAGCTTCTCTTATTAGATTGTTTTCACCTTTATTAAGACTTGAAAATAAAGAAACAAGAGTTAGGGCATTGAGCCATTGTCTTTTGTCTTTGAAAAGATAGATAAGGTTAGAGCTTAACTTTGTTAGGCTATTGTTTTTATTTGTAGGATTTTCTGCTGGTTGTATATTTTTTTTATCATGAGAAGGGTTAACTCTTGATCTCAATCTTGACCAAAGTCAAAGATGAGGTCGACGATTGAACCAGTTAACCCTGAAAATACCTAAGTACTGGTAAGTACACCCACGCACCAACAACGGAACACAGCGCAAGCTGTTTGGCTGTTGTCGAAATTATAGGGGAAAAGGATTGGTGGTCTAACGAGAGATAAGCGAGAGGTACAAAGTTGATAACTAACGAGAGATAAGCGAGAGGTACAAAGTTGATAACTAACGAGAGATAAGCGAGAGGTACACTTGTGCCGCCTTGTACAAATGAATCGTTTTTTGAGTTATGTACTTAAATCAGCTGAACACTAACCGGTCTTATGGTAAGGGAAATATCGTTACAAAACCTAGAAGACTGGATTCGAAAGAGAACAAAAATTTTTGTTTATTATTTTGACGCTGATGTAAATGTACCTTAAAGCATTCTAAAGAACTTGTAAGTGCGGTTTATAATTTGCGGCACTGGACCCATGCAAGAGGCAGCCCTAGGGGGTTAAGCATAACTTGGACTAATAGCGTAATTGGGACCCTTTTTTTAAACAATACGCACTCAAAGGTATTTGAGACAGACACGAACACCCATGACCCGAGAACAAACATCTGCTTTTTGCGCAAATATTGCCCCGACCGGGAATCGAACTCAGGACCCTTCACAGTACTATTATTATATTCTGTGCCCTCAGTTCATCTAAAGGCATTTTTTTTAATCGGAAACATCACTGCATAATGGATGTCTTTAATACTAATATAATAAATTTCACTGTTTCTTGTTCAAACTTCTATTGTGTTATTAATAGGAGTCATTTTCAGTCTTCTTAAATTGGAAGTAATTTTACCATTTTTAAATTTTACACCACCTCATTGTTCTCATCTAAAGACACTTCTTAGACTAAATTTAACACGAACAAAACCGCGGGCTATTGCTTGTTAAAATGCTTGGGGTAAGTGTACACTAGTTATTTGGTTACAGCATCAGAAAAATAATCACGTTATAAGAATTGTGAAATTATTTTACGAGGTTCGTTAGTCCAACAGGGTTGGTTGGTGGGGGCCTCAGGACTCCAAACTTTTAATCCTCTGTTAAAATGACTACTTAATATTGTGTTCAAGTCAATTGAACTTGGCTAGGCACATCAATTGAATCCTTAAAATATAAATAGCCTTTGTGTTTGTGGCTTCTGCAATATTAGACGATTGAGAAATCGCCCACATCAATTGAAGAAATACCATGCTTATGAGTTCAGATATGCAAACAGCAGGATACAACTTAATTAGGTGAGTTTGATATTTGGTAATAATTATAATACCAAAGTCCTATTATCTTGTTCATAATATCATCACCTAACTGTAAGCGGACACTTGCTTGCTGTACGCGGTGATTTTGGTAGACCTCTTCAACTTTTTCGGATAGATCTTTGCTTGTGGTAGTGTGAAGCCTTTTAAAAAGTAGAAATCACAAGCAAGAAGACCTCACAAATTTTGAAATCAAGGCGATTAAAAACTGAATAGCTTGTGTGTCTAATGTGACGCATTTTGTGACGTGTATGTACAGTTCTTTAGTCCACGTACTCCAATACATTGGTAAGTACTCCAATACACAATTGCTCCTTGCGGCAACAGTTTGACGTCTTCATCGCGTGGAGATTGGCGCCAGAGGCGGCGCGGCTGAATTTTCCAACGATGATATCAGGGATGAACCTAGTTATAAGACGCTGAGAGCTAAACCTACCCTTGAAAGCAGTAAGTTACTAAGCACTGCTGAAATGTTGAGATTTTAATAAATTGAGTTTATTTAGAAAAATTTCTATTTTTTTTGGATCTTTAGTCGGCTGTTATAAATATTATAGAGACACCGTTCTTAATTTTTTAAATTATTTTCTCATGATGTAGAGTCAATGTTTTGACTTTGTTGCTTTAACAAAAATAACGCTTTATGTATTTTGGCTTCTTGATGATCATTTTATATGCCAATCAATACTAACAACTACTTTACTCAAGACATGATCAACTCATACAAACAAGACACTCATACAAACATAAAACAAAAACATGAATCTGTCGACTAAAATATTGTCATAGACAGAATTTCACGCTCATGTTATAGACCTACATATTTCATAAGAACCCATTTGGGTGTTTTTCGAGTCTTTACAATGTGTGCATAGATAACTATCTTTGCCAAATAGTTAAGACAACAATGAATCTGTAAGCTTCTGTATTCCTTTACAAAAAGGCGATCACAAGGCCATCCTCTTGCGTACAACTAGTATTAATCTGTGCTCTCCATCTAAAAGCTTCGATGCGGACCTGGCTACGTCTTGATATTCTTTGAAAGCATTCTAGTGATCCCCTTAAGGAAGCCTGTTTGTGGGATGGTTCACACGACAGGTTTGAAAATTGGCACTTTGTTGGGTGGCCTTAGTTATGGCATGATAATCGTGACCAATGACCATATATACTGAAGTCTCTGGGACTGCCCCGAATTTAGGGTGTCCATCCTATTCGTTTTGTCATTTATTTTGAACATTTTGTGACAGCGATCGAGTCTTAGCAGAGTTAGTTTATTTGTGGTCTATGATTATTCATTTACTTAGGAATAATGATTTTTTCAGTCTTTATGGAAGGCAAGGTAGAAGGAAAGAGAGAAAGAGGGCGACCGAGAAGACATTTGTCATTCGTTAATTGGCTTCTTGTCGCCAATTTTATTTCTATCTGTTGTCATAATCTTGTTTCAAAACAAAATAGTTTTTCTTTCTCAAAATTAGTAATTTTCTCATTAGTGCCAAAAACTAGGTTTTTCTCACTTTTTAGACTTTCCACAAAATACTTTCATAATAAAAGCTGTGTAACTAATAAAACTGACACCATTACGACTTTCTTCATAAAAATGTCATTTATTCCTACAAATCCTTTGTCATTTCCATGCTTTCCCCGCAGGGGACTTTTAACCCTGAAATTTATAGTAGTAAAACCTTTATTCTCGCTATAAAAAGCTGATGTGTTTTTCATCAACTGATGGATACCTAGGGGCCAAGTTGTACCAGTTTTGTCATAACAACAAAGGTTGGTATCACGGGCTGTCTTTTTAAGGAAATGAGCAGAGTTTTTCGTGCCACCATAAAATCTACACTAACATTATAAAGAGGAAAGATTTGTATTTTTGTATGTTACGAATAAACTTAAAAACCACTGGACCGATTCCAAAAATTCTTCCACTATTAGGATGCTACATTATCCCCGAGTAACATAGGCTACATAATTTTCCCGAATTTCCACGGGAACGAAGTCCTGAGCGGAAGCTAGTTATTTATAAAATAGAAAATGATAGAATCTCTTTATTTAGATAACAAGCGAGTCTTCAAAATCAGGGCGGTTACCACGTTATCTTGAAACAATGATATGGTAACCTAACTTTAAGAGAAACAGAGATAAATTTGAATAAAAGTAACGAGTTTCTAAAAGTAACATTGAAGTTAGTTTATTTAACATAATTCCATATTGACGAGGTCTTGGATTACTTAGGTACTGTAACTTAGCTAAGAAGGAGCAACTAGGGAACCAGCTGATGAAGTCCAGGAAAAGTCACAAAATTAAATTTAAACAGGCATAACCTAAATCGCGTGGCCGAAGCCACAAGAGAGTACATACGCGGCTCCAGAAAACCACCCAATGCCACGCTTGACACAAATGGTGAGGGTTATTAGATGGAACATGCCACGAGAGACAAGAGAGTGTGTCAAAAATACGTAATACGCGCCGAAATCTGTAAATCGCTTTGATTATTTATGGAACTGAAAGGCTTTCCTTAGAGGTTTGTACTGCAGAGACTACAACTGACAAACTCAAGTTATTTTACTGGGGAAATGAGATCAACAAAAAGTACCAATAAATTAGTATTATATTATCTGTGTTAAAAGTAAGTTAAGTAAGATTAATCGCAAGCTTTGTCTTTGTGCGACATCTGTCTATCTACCGGAAAATTCAAAGAAATTCTTCTCAAGTACGTGGCACTGGCAGAATCATCGCTAAAAAGTAGATGGGGCCATAAAATCCAAGAATTGATTGATCGATTTGTGCAACCGTTACAAACTTTTGCATTAAAATAAAATACTAAACACCAAAAAAAACAAAGTCAATTCCTTATCCTATCATCTGTTCAAATTTTCTAATAAAGCCCCAATTTCCCATTACATTGCATGTCACTCAGCGCCGCCCACTTGACCCCTGCTTCCCTCGCTTCCTGATTGGTCAGCCCATGTGCGTACGCGCAGTGTATAATTTCTGCAATTACGCTATTATGTCAATTGTATCAATATGGGCGCAGCTGTCGATTGACATGCTTGACATGCTTTTGTAATTTTGTTTTATGGAGTTGTTTACGACGGGTCAGCACAGCTAGGCTGATTGGCTATTTATTTTTTGTTAAAATGGAAGGGTGGCTGTTAATTGTATTACAATATTTTATAGATATTCTCACGAATTTTAGTATTTTTAGAACGCTTACCCGCGTGAGGGATATTCACAAATCATTTTTAGGGAAAGAAAAATGTTGGATCTAACACCAGGATTAGGATCTCTCCTGGTGTTCTAACCAATAGACGGAGATCCCAGGGCCGCCAAACCTTACTTATTTTGTCAATAACCAAATGTGTGGGAAATAGTAGTGCCTACGTACTAGTAACTTATGAATACCAGCTAACCTGTGCCGACGGCCAATTTTCAGCTACCAGGTTCTGAAGGTACTTCCAAAAATTACTCACTTGTCTTGAAGTCTGGCTGCTGATATCTTATAGAATGTAATTCATTAAATATATAAATTAATGATCAACAACGCCGGACACTCTCCGTCGGCTGTAATTTCGCAAGTAAATTATGCGATTATACCTACAATCTGAGCCGTGACTTTTGTATATGATGTTCAGGGAACTATAAAAATACTTTTTATAGCACCCAGACTTCAAGACAAGTGAGCAATTTTTGGAAGTACCTTCAGAACCTAGTAGCTGGAAATTAGCCGTCGGCCCAGGCTAGCTGGTATTCATATGTTAATAGTACACATTAGCACTACTCTTTCCTATACTTTTGGTTAATGAGAAAATAAGTAAGGTCTGGCGGCCCTGGGATCTTGGTCTAGAACTGAGCTTTCGTGCCTTCAAGTCAATTGACACTAAGCACAGTACGTCGTGCGTGTAGGTCCTTTCTTTCCTTAAAAAGTTATTAGTGAATTCCCACGGTACTTTTCAACTCTACCAAAGATAGCCAAAAACAAATAAATTCTGATATTAATAAGATATTTGACTTTCTAAATATATCTTACTGTAAGATCTCAAGTAAGATTTCTTAATCGCAAAATGCAACATTACAAAATAGAAGATCTTCATCTATGCGTTTTGTAAATTTTCTTTTTTAAGGTTGTATGGAGCAAATGCCGTCATTACTGAGAAATAACTCTAATAATTAAAACAAATTGTATCACCCCAGACATTTATCACTTATGATTATGACACTTAAACGGCTGAATCAATGTTTTACTATAATTAGCTAAAAACATTTCTGGATTACGTCAGAAAGAGCTAAAAATAATGGCATTCTCTTTAGAACTTTCTTTAAAAAATAAAAGACTGCGTCTGAATTACTGACAAAACAAAAAGTTCCATGTGCCTTACAGCCAGTATTATTACATTGCCACCTGGTCTTCAAGTGCCCTTAAACGCGCTAAAAATATAATATCAAAGGACATTTTGTTTAGTGATGAGTCCCTTGAAACAAAGAGGTAGCAAACATAAAAGTTTTGAGCTAAAAATAGTCGTGGTAAGTCAACGTAAGCGAGTAGATTATTATGAGTGAGTTTGAAGTGGTTATAAGTATACATATCAACACGGTCTAGGGATATTGCACGATTTTTCATATAAAATAGGTCTGTTTGAGAAGCTCCAGAGGTGGTCCCATATAAATTTTATCGAAAATGATTCAGCGCTTTTAAAAAAATCTACAAAAATAAAAAAATACTACAAACTAGAACATCATCTAAATAAATGAGTGACATTTTCGTTTGTGGTTATCTGCTAATAGGCATTGTAGTCTGCAAAAAATACTAGTTATCTACTTTGTGCGAAATGTTGTTGGGATTGAAGTTGGAGACTCATACGTTTTTAACGTGGAAAGTTATTATAGAAATTAATTGTGTGTACGATCAGTGGTTTCCCTAAAGATTTCTGCACCCATAATAAAATTCACGGGAACAACTTGAAAGAGGTACTTAGCCTTAAATAGGACAATTTAGTGGAAGAGTTCGTTTAGGTTCTCCTATACTCATTACAGGTCAGGGCAAAGACCTTTGACAAGAAGGGGAACTCCATAAACTCAAGAAAACGCAATTCCTGAAAGAATCAATATCTTGGAGTACTAAATTGAAGGCATAACTAACTAGAACACCATTTTTAGATGCAAACGAGGTCTGATAATCTTCTGGGTCTGCTAAAATTAAAAAGTTGTGGTTTTTAAGTATTTCAAACGTGTTGAGAATCCTCAAAAAATACAAAAAAATACGCATTTTCATAATATCATTCTTCTTAAAAAAATCTTATGAAATCAAGAGGTTTCCAAACAAAATTGTGTTGTTTACAAAAACGTGTTGAGAATCCTCAAAAAATACAAAAAAATACGCATTTTCATAATATCATTCTTCTTAAAAAATCTTATGAAATCAAGAGGTTTCCAAACAAAATTGTGTTGTTTACAAATTTGTGAGCCAGTTATCGCGAAACAGTAACTCCAGATAATATATCGCTAGCTTGTGTTGATTTAACGACAGGCATAAATATGAAAGATTTAATTGAGTTATGATTATGGCTAGGTATATTATAATCTCCGAATGGCCTGTGCTGTGACTAAGGATGTGACAAAGGAAGGATCTCATGTCGATAAAGATAGGTATTATAAGAAAAATATTTATTTTACTCATTAGGTATTTTTATTCACCAAATAAAACCTAATAAAAAATACAATTCACGAAACTAAAAAAAAATTGCGACATAATAATTATATTGTTGAGGTTTGTAACAAAATTTTTGTACTGTCTTCGTGCTAATATTATAAAATATATTTTTTTGTCCCTTATTAACACCAAAATTAAGTGACTTAAGTGAATTTTACTAGAGATAGTTGAAGGGCTAGTGGGAGGTTTTAATTTTTATATTATATTATTAGCGGAAAACTAGTAAGTAATAAATTAACGCCAAATTGTGCTCACAGCTATTGAAAGACATTAAGTAGAATAAGCTGCCAGGTATTCCTGTACACGAACCCCTAAACATACTTTTTGTTCGTTGTTCATTGAATCAGGGCCCCGACTCTGTAACTTTAGTTGTATGTCGATGGAATGGTCGCCATTTTATCCGTTTAGGTGGCAAAATTGAGAACTATCCTTTCATACATCTAATGACGGCTGCTTTGACTGGTGGCGCCACCGCCAACTGAATTTTCAGTTGCTAGATAGTTTGCAACTTTACGTTCTTAAAGTTGCAAACTATCTAGCAACTGAAAATTCTTTACTTTACTTTACGCTGCTAGTTGGGGTGGTTGTCAGAAAGTATATGAAAATTTAATAGTTCTCCATTTCGCCACCTGAACAGATAAAATGGCCTCCATTCCAGCGACACACAACTGAAGTTACAGAATCGGGGCCCTGACTGTAGACTGTATCTTTATGAACAGATTTAGAGTTGAAAAATATAAACTTTTATGCAAAAAATTGTAATTTTTATTTTATTTTTAATTTAACAAATTGGAAAACACTGCATTTGATAGATTTACCGGACATAGTAGGTTAATTATCACAGAAGCCAACTTATCTCCTTTGTGAAAACTTTTGAAAACCCCAAACTATCGACATCCTCTACCACATCACTGCGGCGACGTATTTCCGTCGCATCGCAAGCGCAGCTGCCGCAATTTGTCGCAGCGAGTGACAAGCTCACTGCCACTTCCACGATTCAGAAACTACATGTTAACAACATTGTTTTGACGGCCCGACTGTTTTCGGAATAGGGACATGGTCGAGCTGGAATAGCAGTGAAAATTAGATGTTTTCTAGGAAATTTTGGTGTATCACTGGCGCTTCACTGAGGTTTCTCAAAAGTATTATATTATAGTTTATACACATGTAGACCATGTCTACAAATGCGTATAAAACTTTATTAATATAGCCTAAATCCCCTTCGTTTTATACGTATACTTAATAAAATTGAGGGTCCTGCCACACTGACATAACAACTCTCAGCCTAAGGAAAGTTTAAATTCAGGAAGGAGTTTTATGATATTCCCGGGAATACTTTTATTCTCTGTACCGATAGGCCAGGCAACGAATGCTCAAAAAAAGGTATATAGGGAAACGCTTGGAACACAAGTTTTGACTTTGTAACTTTGTTAGGACTAGTTAGGAGGTGAACATATCACAACGGCTGTCCAAAAACAAAACACAGTAAGGGACTTTTGACAAATTTTACAGAACGCGCAAAAACATATTTTTTGATTGTACCGTATGATTATTTGAATCATAGACAAAAGTGTTATACATCAATCGACGCGGTTTGGAACAATGAATTGACGGATATCATTAAAATTTGTCTATTTGGAATAGTACACTCAAAATCTCACTTTTTAAGCTATTGAAATCTAGTATGTACAACTACAACGTACAACGTCAAACAAATACAAAACACAGTAACTCCAAATTCATACTCTGTTTTGATTTTGTTCTTGTGCCTTACTGTGTTTTGAATTTATTTTAAGTACGTGATTTTTTGTGACCATATTAGGTTTTTGATTTATCGATATCTCGGGTTCTAATAATCGTAGAACGACGTGGAACAGACCATTTTGTAGAGCGTTACTAAGTGACTCAGAAAATGGCGAAAACATTCTTTTTTTGCAGATGTCCCATACTGTGTTTTGATTTTGGACAGCCGACTGATACAAAAATGGCACGCTAAAACAAAATCAAAACCTAGTATTACAAAACACAGTAACTCCAAATTCATACTGTGTTTTGGTTTTGTTCTTGTGGCTTACTGTGTTTTGAATTTGTTTTACGTGATTTTTTGTGATCATACTAGGTTTTGATTTACCTTTATCTCGTGTTCTAATAATCGTAGAACGACGTGGAACAGACCATTTTGTAGAGCGTTACTAGGTGACTCAGAAAAGGCGAAAACATTTTTTTTTTTTGCAGATGTTCCATTCTGTGTTTTGATTTTGGAGAGCCGACAAGTCCCCGCCCGTAGCTGTTACCCCCCCTGGTTTGAAGGTCCCGTTTTTTGGTTTTTCGGATACATCTCTGAAACAGCTACGGGCGGAGACTTTTGATATGTTCACCTCCTTACTAGTCCAAACAAAGTTACAAAGTCAAAAATGTGTTCAAAGCGTTTCCTTCTATATCTTTTCGTTGACTGGCCTACTACTATGTAATTTTTTTGACAAAATAATTGTAAGTATTCTCTTTTTTATTTGCTGCCCTGTAGTACAAGCCTTGTTTAATTTGGGGTTAGATGGCGCTGCTTGAATTTCCTAAGATATTCATTTATTTTATATTCGGTTTTCATGTTCCATTAGACGCTGAAGGAAAAAAAACATCCCTAAGGCTTAAACTTCGTATTTCTAGTAGCCCTTAGGCAATTAATTTAACTGGAAAACACATAAATAAAATTACTTTTTTTATTAACAGCATCATTACTTTCTGAAATACGAGAAATTAAAGATTCAGAAAGCGAAGGCGAGTTATAAAAAATGTAACAAGGGCAATAACAATTTAATTTCACGCTGTTGTCTCTAAAAGGACCCTTTTTTCGGTGGTTAAATATTTAAATAGTACGTTCATTGCGAAATAATTCAAAAATCTTTATATGGGGTCTTCTTCTCCTTATCGTGTAGGTATAGTCAAGTGTGTGGCGAACTTTGCTAAACCATATTATCTCACGACATATTATCTCACGCGCTACCTCATGGTCACGTTTCAACCAATGAGATTACGAGAAAGCGTCACGTGACCATAAGATAGCGCGTGAGATAATATGTCGTGGCGATCATCATAGCCCCCCGGTGTCAGAGTTTTCAAACCACACAATAGCCTCTGACTTGGTTTTAACGACTGTAGTCAATCGACAACAGCCGGGATCGACAGCTTCACGTGCCCTCGGAAACACAAAAACCCTCGTGATAAAATGAAATTTTGGTCACTCATTCCCTGCCTCTGTGTACGTTACTTAACCTCACTGATCGATTGAGATCAGCGAGCGCCACTGGGCTGCGAGCGCTATATTTTAAATTAGTTAGTGAAACTTTAGGGAATCTAAACAATTTTACCTAAGAAATAGACTCCTCATACAAAGGCAATTCAGCTAATCTGACAAGTTGTATGTAGTGGTCTTCATCAGCCCGTATACGTCCCCACTGCTGGGGCACGGGCCTCCCTCAATAACATGAGGGGTAAATGCCATAGGTACTCACCACGCTTGGCAGACGGGTTGGCGAGGGTTTTGGTATAAATGCAGAGTATTCCTTCACTGTGTGCAGATAAAATTGCTTGCATATTTAGCTTAGTCGCCTTGTACGATACTTCGGTAAGAAAGAGGGTGGTCCTATTCTACTCTGCCGGGGACTCACACGGTAATGTATGTAGTGGTAATTTTTTTTAATATTTCGACTTTATGTTCCTTCCTTGGGGAAAATTGTTCAGTTTAATAAACTGCAGGCCGAGTACAATAGTGACAACGCCGCGACAACACAAAAATCCTATGTCAAAATGTCAACATTGACAACGCCAGAGGGCGAGCAAGCCTTTGCGCGGGGCCCTCGCGCAATCAAAGTGAAGTATCAGCGTGAGCCGAGCGCGAGTTTGTCGATATCGTGCTAGAGTTGCTGATTCATGATTCGAAGACACCCAATACAATCTTCCTTTTGTTGGGTACCATTATTGTAACTTCTTCTTACTGTGTAGGTATAGTCAAGTGTATGGCGAACTTGGTTAACCCTGGTGTCAGAGTTTTCAAACCACACAATGGCCTTTGACTTGGTTTTAACGACTGTAGTCAATCGGCAACAGCCGGAACCGACAGCTTAACGTGCCCTCCGAAGCACGGAAACGCTCGTGATAAAATGCCACTTTGGTCACCCATCAGGTTCCCTGCCTCTGTGTATGTTACTTAACGTCACTGATCGGTTGAGATCGGTTATTGTAACTGATTAGATAATTTTTAAATATGCTCAGCAATTGCTCACTCGCGAAAACAAGTGTAAAAAAAATTTGCCTTCTTATAATCAAATGAATGACAAAGCTTACTAACCCTAACTCAACACGATTTCACACAATTTACTTAAAACCGGCGTCGGTTCGACAGTTTCGATTCAGTTGTCAATTATGTGCAACACTCAAGAATCTTTTAATAGAAATATTCTCCTGGTATCAGAGTTTTCAGATCGCCAAAGGGCTAAAGGGCTAATCATGAAATATGAAAAGGACTGCAAAAGGAAACAAGAAGATGAGAAGAAGGAATCTTCATGTATAGCTACAATTAAGAATTGAAATACATAAGCTATAGTATCAAAGTCCTAGTAACTAAAACTCTTAGTAGGCAATTCCTAACAATTTAGAAAAACGCTGTGCTTGGGGATCGAACTTGTTATACCTCGATAAAGATTCTAGTCCACTGACCGTTACTCCATCATCGTGTCGAAACCGTGTTCTATTAGAGACAAAAGCGCCTCTTGTGAATGTGAATACTCTGTTGTGTTCAATAGGTTGTCAGCTGGGTCAGGCTTTTGTCCTTTACGTGAGCAGAATCTGTACTGAATGACCGCAGAGGCAAATTATTATTCACTGAAAAGTTCAGCGGTTCAGCGGACTTTTTTCTTCAGACGAAGATAAAAAGTTAATGGATATGCGAGTACAAATAGTGTCTAGGGATCACATGGCGTAATACAGTCATTTTGCAGCGGAGCGGAGACCTAGGGCTCTGCAAGCGCTCCACTAAAATCTATACTTAATAATATAATAAAGAGGAAAGATTTGATTGTTGGTTTGTTTGCATTGAACAGGCTCTGAAACTACTGGACTGATTTGAAAAATTCTTTCACCACTATAATCCTACGAGTACATTATCCGTGATGAACATAGGATTTTTCCAAATTCCCACGGGAACGAAGTTTCGGGCGGAAAGCTTGTCTTTGATACGAACAATAATTGTTGACAACCGATACAATTCAACTTTGGTGTAATTGACAACAATGTTAGTTGTTAGTCTATAAAACTCGAACTTCGTGTTTCATCAATCAGGACGATGACGATCACAAAGGTTCCTTAATAAATGACGATCACAAAGGGATTCCGGATTTGCTCTTGAAACAAACAAAAAACAAAGAATGAGGCCGCATTTTATGCCAAATTAGTTTTAATGTAAGTTTAAAGTAAAGATTGGAAGTTATTGGACCTATAGAATACAGACACTTGCATAGCTAGCACGGCCCGCGACAAGCCCAAGCGTCACGTCACTCAGCTGAAACTTCACTTTGATTGCGCGAGGACATCACGTAAAAGCTTGCTCGCATTGTCATTTCTATACTTTGCAGAGTAAACGAAATCCCAAATGCACCGCAAAAACCACAAAATTTCCGTCAATTGACAACACAGTTTACACTCGTATCACAGTCGACAGTCGTACAATTTTAGAAGGACTGGTGTGAATGGGCGACAAAATGTTTATTATTCGCCTATAAAAACCCGGACAACCGGCTCATGTTTATCACATAATAACCGTATTATATCCGGCAATTCATGAATAGCTCATATTTTCCTCTTATGGCTACCTTTTACCGTTTTCATGAATTTCATTGTAACTTTTTGCAAAAAAAATGGTAACATGTTTTATATTTAAACGATATGATTTCAGTACATTATAGTTAGAAATAGATTTCACTACACATACAAATGCTTCACCTTCTGTATGGTTTCCTTCACCCCCCGTTTGCTTGGAAGATATTGCTCTATAGAGATAAGGCCACTATAAGATAAACGTGTTTTTGTTTTTAAATTATGTTTTTTGGTGTACATACAATAAAGAGTATTGTATTATAAAAGCCTACCTTAGGATGTTAATACTATAAAGAAAATGCAAGTTTCGCTCCAGTAGTCATCCTTTTCGTATCTTTCTTCAATTTCACTTCCGCTTCGCCACTTATCATCATTACAAGTCACATTTTTCATAAAAATATAACTTTTTTGAATTGCTATGCTAATAAGCCATAGCAGTTAGCGGCGCCATTTCAGAATGTGATTTTCGATTCAATTATCTTTGATTTATAGAAATTGAATCTGTCAGAGTGAGAATTTAAAACTGTCATGAGTTTTCCCTGACGAAAGAAGCGTCAGACGTACTTAGTTTTATAAACCTTCATCCATTTTCGCAACCAAAATTTTATCCAGTTAGAAAATAAAAAAAAATCACTATTTCGTAACCGATTACGAAATATTATGTACGTTACCTGATTATTTTACTTTTGTAATTAGGTATGGGTTTATCTCACGACTTTCTTTATTCTTTTGTTTTACAGGTTTTTTTTTGATAAATTTTCATTATGAAGAGATTTTTTATTCATACCTATTTTTTCCGTTTTGATATTTATAAGAAACGGTAGTAACAAGTTTAATCGTAATAAGCAACAGTCCCCTTGTCTGTCGCAGAACCGACGAGCGTTGGAGTAGACAGGTTCTCGAATGGAGACCACGTCTTGGCAAACGTAGTGTAGGACGCCCCCCAGCCAGATGGTCAGATGACCTAAAGAAGATAGCGGGTAGTGGCTGGATGAAAACAGCGGAGGATCGTGCAAAGTGGCGCACCTTGGGGGAGGCCTATGTTCAGCAGTGGACTGCAATAGGCTCATATGATGATGATGAAGCAACAGTACTTAGTTAAAGCTTCTATCCGTTCCATAAAAACATCCCTAAGACTTCAACAAGTCTTTTTTTTAGGTTTAAAAAATTTAAGAGCTTGTTTAAAAGTTAAATAAGCTCTTAAATTTTTTAAACCTAAAAAAAGACTAAGTATAAGACAAGCTAAGGAGTATTAGGGACAGTATTTGTTGCTCAAAAGTTTTCACTATTGTGATAATCTAATTGTCAGCTAAATGAAAGTATGGTTAACTCAATTCACATAATTTCTTCAAATATTTTTTACACCAAAAGATTAAATCAAGGCCAGGTACAAAATTAATATCTCTGGTTAAATTGATAAAGCTTTGAGTATTAATGAAAATCCGTAACCAATTCGATTAGTCTCAGAGTCCTTAGGTATTGAATTTCTTCAATCTAATAATAACTCGATCTTCGAAAATTTTATTTCAAATTAGAAGCCCAATTTAGGAAAAGAACTTTAGACATTATGTTACTCGTATCGCGACATTATTTCAATACCTTAACAGTGTTCATTAGATTTTGTGCACCTTTAAAACATAACACCACCCCATTTCTTTCCGTGAGTGTCGTAAGAGGCGACTGAGGAAATAAAAATGAGACCTGCCTCCTATTAATCCACCCCAGGCAACGACACCTCAATTTGTTCTGAATATTAGGTGGCGTTCTATGGTCTCATTCGGTGTGGTAGGCTTTGTGAAGGGCCGTCTGGTTCGCGACCAGCCTCCTACCGAAATCCGACGCCAAACAGCTTGCTGTGTCTGTCGGTGCGTGGGAGTACCAGTGCCTTTATAGGCATTTTCTGTGTTAACTCGCTCCATCGTCGACCTCATCTACGGCCTTGGTCAAGATTGAGGGCAAGTGTAAACCAACCTTATGATAGAAAAAACGTAAACAAAATCTACTTGAATGTTAAAAACTTGAGCTTTTGTAAAAACCTACGTCAGATTGCAGATTTAATAACTTTACAAATTTAAAAAATATAATAGATAATCCTCGACATTCGGTTGCATATAACTTTTAAATGGCTAAATCAATTTGACCAAATATAGACCACAGAATAAATAATAGTACTACTAACGTTATAAACTAAGGATCATCTCAATCACGTCATATTTCAAACATAACCGCTTTGAAATCGGTCCATTCGTTTAGGAGCTGCGATGCCACAGACAGACACAGATACACAGAAATATAGATACATACGTCAAACTTTGGACACTCCTCTTATTATGTTGGGAGTTAAAAATTTAAGCAATACCTTTAATGCTACAACTGAGTGGCTGTTTGGTCGAGTGGTAGTGACGCTGCTTCTTGATCGGTGGGTCCTGGGTTCGATCCCCAGTCGGGGCAAACATTTGTGTAAAAAAAGCAGATGTTTGTTCTCGGGTCATGGGTGTTTGTGTTTGTCTTTGTGTGTTCCAAGGTACCCACGGTACAAGGGATAACCTTAATGTGGGCCTTTGAGTGTGTAGCGTTTATTTTTTTTCTGCTTTGTAGGTTCCTGGGTTCGGTTATTTGAGGGAAGCATCAATTAATTATGTCATTTCAGCAAAATCCTCTCATTTCTTACACTCGGTTATTTGAGTTACTCTCGGTTATTTGAGGGAAGCATCAATTAATTATGTCATTTCAGCAAAATCCTCTTGCTGCTTGGTGGGGGACGTATGTGGGCTGCTGGTGAATTATCATCTTAATGTAGATCCAGACTCACTGACTCACCAACGCCCAGCCCAAATCCTTGGACATAAAATACGAAAGTTTGGCGTAGAGTTTTACCGTAGGCACTAGGCAAAGAATAAAATGGATTTCACAAAATTCCCACGGCAACGAAATCCCGGCCTTTTTCTAGTTAAACTATCTATCTAATTTGCCGTGTGGTGATCGGTTAAGAATAACACCACCCCATCTCTTTCCGTGGGTGTCGTAAGAGGCGACTAAGGAAACACAAATGAGCCCTGCCTCCTAGTATTCCACCCCAGGCAACGACACTTCATTTTTTTCTGAATCTGAGGTGTCGCCCTATGGTCTCATACGGTGTGGTAGGCTCTGTAAAGGGCCGTCTGGTTCACGACCACCCTCTTACCGAAGTCTGACGCCAAACAGGTTGCTGTGTTCCGTCAGTGCGTGGGAGTGCCAGTGCCTTTATAGGCATTTTCTGGGTTAACTGACTCCATCCTCGACCTCATCTATGACCTTGGTCAAGAGTTAACCCATCTTATAATTAAAAATAATTAAAAATCCCGGGCTTTCTCTACTTTAACTATCTAATTAGGTAACAATTTTTTACTGCAATATTTTTTACAGTTCATATTTTTTATTTGTTACTTGTAAATATACAAGAGTCTGAAAGTACTGAAAAAAATCATCGCCTTTTGCAAGTCTTTATATCACATCAAATATTAAGCGAGAAAAGCGCCTAATAGTAAAACAGTGTAGACATGTCTCGCTGTTCCATTATTTTAGCTAAAATGTCTCCGTGTCAGCTCAGCATTACATATTCTCACAAGGTAATTATTTAACCTGTCATCATGTTAAGAGGTGGGTACACTGCGAATAATGGGCGTCAGGTATGCCGTACAAAGCTAGGTACTTTTTGACTAATTTACTTTAGGAGGTTTGTTTGTTTAGGAAGAAAACTTGCTAATATCTTATTTAGAATGTAACAAAGTAGAACAACTATCATTATTGATAACTTCGTTTCCGTGGGAATTTGAGAAAATTATGTAGCATAAGTGTTAATACAGGGTGTCAGTTTCCTCCACATCAAATTTTATCAAAATTGGTCCAGCCGTTTGAGCGTTAAAGAGTAACAAACATCCATACATCCATACATACAAACTTTCGCGTTTATAATATTAGTATGGCAAAACTTGGTTAATCGGTGTATTGAACTTTATTTTACAGAAAAATTGCGAAGTCAGAGTAAATTAATTTGCCCGCAACAGTATATGCCTAAAAATGTTGCAAATACTGTACTTTTCATAAAATAACATTTTATAATATAACATGCGACCTAAAATACAGGAAGAATTTAAACTATCACTCAATTACGGCATATCACCGACTAGCCAAATTTGCCCAAAGGGTAGCAGTTCAACGCGGCAACGCTGATGCTGCTTGCTTATTAAGTAGAGTTGGGAACAGTGGCTCAGTCGGGTACACTAACTCGCGCCAGAATTTCCTATGTAGAGCAACAATATCTATTTGTCTCTTTCATTCATCGGTAGCGCTCGATATTCAAACACCGATGAATGAAAGAGACAAATAGATATTGTTGCTCTACATAGGAAATGCAGGCGCGAGTCAGTGTACCCACTGAGCCACTGTTCCCAACTCGACCCTACAGACAGTTGCAGAGATACCTGACTACCCCTATGAAATAAGTATGAAGTTATTTCACGAAATGTTTTAGGTATTTCAATGATATTTTGTATATTAATATAGTTTTGTCAACTAAAAAATTACACTTAATTACGATTTTAAAATTTTATGTTTTATCATAGAAAACTTTATATTTATCTGATAGGGGTGGTCAGGTATCTCTGCAGCTGTCAGTACCTTTGGAACGCGGGCTAAACCCGGTTTGGGCTTTTTGATTAAAAAAAAAATACTTTTTCGTTTTAGTTTTATGTGTTTACTATTTTATTTTATACAAGTAACACTTTTACTAGTCTACATAAAAAGTGATTAGGATTTCCTTATTCCTTTTGTGTGGAAACTATCAGCTTTCTAGGTCCAAAGGTTAGCAGTGGATAAGTCAAGACTTCTTTTTTTTTAAATGCCATACACTCAAAGGCCCACACTAAAGTTTTCCCTTGTGTCGTGGGTCCCTCGGAACACACATAAAGACAGACACAAACATCAATGACCCGAGAACAAACATCTGCTTTTTACACAAATATTCGCCCCGACTGGGATTCGAACCCAAGACCCGTCGATCAAGAGGCAGCGCCACTACCACTCGACCAAATCGGCCGTCATCTTCCTACATATTAGATATTAAGCTATTGATGTTTTTTTATTATAATTTATTATTATGTTAACACTACCTCATTTAAATAGCCTCCACTTAAAATATGTAATTGTATTACAGTGAGCTGTACATAGTATAAGGGACAGTCTGGGACAGCTTAGCAAACTAATCTCAGTTAGATTCCACCTGTTAAATAGGCTAAGACATACAAAATCGTTCTTAAGTTGTACAATACCTACTTTATTATTGATGTAGCCATTTGATCACAAATGATCTCTCTGATTTATCTCTTAGAGATGCTGACATGAGCAGTTGTAGCTTAATTAACAGGAGGTAGATAACAGCAATCAAAAGCGCTTTCACGTCACCCACTGAAATAACCTGCGTCATAGACACAGACGAACCGTGTACCGTGTATGATCAATGATGTTAGTAATTAATACGTAGATAGGAGAAAGACATCATAAAACATCATCATACTAATACTTTTATAGTTTCTCTGGTAACTTAAACATGTGATCTCTTTTATTGACCTTTGATATATATAAAATACAAATAAGCACTCCTAACATTACGACTATATTATGGGAAGACACTGTATCCCGTAACACAGTTTTCAAACTAACACGGGATACAGAACATCTATGTAATTCGTGTTTTTATACGGAGTTGGCAAATAAATTGATAGTTATTATTATTTCATTTAACTATCGTGGATAAGCTGACAGAAAATTATTAAGCTTTTATAGGACATTTTATTCGAGCGAAAGAAGTGTAGCAAGCAAAACTGAATAAGTATGTGTGAGTGTCCAAAAGTTTTTCAGATCAATTTCAATTTGCACGTCAGTTTTTTATAAAATAAAATAAAACATATGGTGTGACTTTAAACTTTAGGGGGTAATTCTACCCATGAAACTGAACAACTTAATTCAAGAAACATATTTGAAATTCCAAAAAAATTCTAAAAAAAAGGTAAATGATCGCACAAGTTTTATGGAGAGACGAAATTTATTTCCATATTTCAACCTATGTTCCTCGGTTAAAGTAGTTTAGTTTCACGGGCTGATTTACTTTCAAAATTTTTTTAAAACTTTTTAAATTCATCCAGTATATTTCTTTAAACAGTATTCATCGTTCCATCGTTGAGATATAGCATTCAAAAGGCATTTAGCGTTTTTGAAAACTCTTCTTTTAGCCTTCGAGCGCCAAAGGTACACCTGCAGCTCTAGCACAATAACGACAAACTCGCGCTGAAACTTCATTTTGATTGCGCGAGGGTCTCGCGCAAAGGCTTGCTCTATGCTATGGCGTTGTCAATGTTGACATTTTGACATAGGACCGCGGTGTTGTCGCGGCGCTGTCACTATCGTACTCGGCTTGTGGTGTACGAGATTACTATCGCAAGCGGCGTCAACCATCGCGCGACGGGTTAATGAAAATACGGCTCTGCTTTCAACGATTATATCCACTGTTATTTCTTAAAATATCATTGAGTACGATAGAGGAATGCCACAAACGCGTGCGTAATTAGTTGCTATACAATAATTACTGCATGATACGTGGTAATGAGCACTTAGCAGGGGGCTTATGCTGTGGTCGTGGTTGGAATCTCTGCACTAAAACAATTTACTATAGGTATTTTGCTACAGAGTATTTTAGGTCAAAAATTCGATTTATTTTTGGAGAATTTCCAAAAGTAACACATAAAAAAACGAGGGCAGGCTTTTTCCTTGCATTGGGACAGAACTGGCTTACTAAAAATACATAGAGTCGAATATAGAACCTCATCCTTTTTTGAAGTCGGTTAAAAATACAAAAGACTGCGCCACCCAAATCACCTCGGCCATCCTCCTGGATGGCCCAGGACCTAATTCTGTATAAGTAACTATGGGAGAAACCAGCACCTTGTAACATAGAAAAGAAGATGCATTTGACATCATAATAGAAAAACATCAACATCCCTCTTTTCTTCATAATCGGGTAGGCATAATCACTATGTGGCGAACCCCACTAACCTTGGTGTCGGAGTTTTTAAACCGCCTAATGGCATCTGTCTTGTAGTCAATCGACAACAGCCGGATCCGACGGCTTAACGTGCCCTCCGAAGCTCGATTACACTCGTGATAAATTGACACTTTGGTCACCCATCAGGTTCCCTGTATACGTTTACATTGCTTAACCTCACTGATCGTTTGAGATCAGCGAGCGCCACTGGGCTACAAACGTAAAATATTGTCAAAACAAGTTAGTGGCCGTTTGGTGGGTTGAAAACTCTGACACCAAGCGATAAGGTCACCACTAACCTCCCTCATATGCAATACTCAATACTCAGAGGCGTAACTATAAGTTGGAAGGGCTTACAGAATGCCACGGGCCCTTAGGGGTCGGGGCCCCAGCCCGACAACCCGCGAGCTTAGAATTAACCTAACATTTTAACAAAATTTAGTAAAAATTATAAATTTTATAAAACTACTTAAATTAAATTAAATTTGGATAAAAGCTTTAGACCAATTCAAAACAATAATTAAGATTTAAATGATTAATGAGAAGATATAAGAAAAGGATGTCGATAAATTTTAGAACGCTTACACTGGTTGCTTTATTTAAGTTTTACTGTTTGGGTGGGGGGACCATCCAATGAATTTGCCTTAGATGGTATAGTTACGCAACTGCTCACATGATTAATTGGTATCACCTTAGACATGCGCCAGTTATGCTAGGGATGCACACTCCTGTCGAGTTACTGGACAGATAGTCTTCAAGTGGAGCGATTCCAAGAGCACACAATAGGTAAGTCTTACATAAACTTTAATGTACTGAGTATAAACTTCGATATTGCAATATAAGCTCTGCTTCCAAGGTAGAGATTACTGTGGACCGTCGAGATATTGTTATGGCACTTGGGACTTGTTAAGCAATGTTATGAGCCAGCACTTAACTGTAGTGAAAACTTGTAGAAAGTAGGGAAATGGGCGCTAAGGCTTCGTTAAATTTAAAAATAAAGTGGCAACACACTGCTCGATAATCTATGGATCAAATCAAGCATGACGTTTCATAAAAACATTGTTTTCGATTGCTTAATAAAATAATTTAAAACAAATCTTGTTTATTAACTGTCATACTAGAAAACTTATTAAATAGGTTCTCATTCTATTCTATTCTATTCTCCCGTAATCACTTGTATGTAGACAATGAATTCTTAAGCTAGACATCTGTGCAAAATGTAAAGACTTTTTGGAAAAAAAAATGTTTAAAAATCAAAGCTCAAATGATTTTTGCTCAAAGTCTTACCCCATCGAATATTGTTACAGCTGCACATTTTTTAAAGAATATATAATCTTTAGATACCTTCGGTAAATGTAATTATTGATTGCCATATTAAAAGCCATTTAAATACCAAATCCAGAGTAACTGAACCGAAATTTCGCCGGTAAATCTATTTGTATTTACTATTCAAAGCAAAACTTTTGCAAGGTAAAGACTCCAACGTAAATAGTAAATAAGCAGTCTCGAATTACATTAAAGCAATTTGCTTAACGAGCAAATATTTGCTGGAGCTACTGATACTGTATATTGGTTTCAGATATTTTATCAGATCTGTTTACGGCAAGCTTCCTCTAGTTGGGTGAAGTCCGTCTATTACACCGTTTTGTAACGCGAGAGACATTTGGAAGGAAGATATATGCAAACAGCAGCTCTAGCACGATAACGACAAACTCGCGCTCGGCTCACGCTGAAACTTCGCTATGATAGCGCGAGGGTCCCACGCAAAGGCTTGTTTGCCCTATGGCGTTGTCAATGTTGACATTTTGACATAGTACCGCGGTGTTTTCGCGGCGCTGTCACTATCGTACTCGACCTGCTGGGCGTATATTTCACTAATCAATGAGATCTCAATGAGGGTTGAATGACAGTGGTGATCATTTTATCCGTTCAGGTAGGGAAATTAAGAGTTATCGAAACCACAACCACTTCATGACAACTGCCCCGATCAGCAGCGACACCTCCAGCTTACTACTTGGCAAACTTAAGAAGCAGTTAGTCTTTCAATTATTAAGATTTCTACCATTTTTCCCGCAAGAATGGTTATATTGCACTCTCGAAAAATCTCTTCAAAATGTCGAGTAAATATCCCCGTACCTTAAGGCGACTACAGCACCCGATAAAGGCAGCACACTTAGGAATAGTGCTATCTCCGTCTCTCAACAGGCCTGGGCCGGCAGTGCGAACAGTGTCGATATACGAAGTTTATGGACTATGAAAGCGTGCTTGCGTAAAAACATGTTCGAAAGTTAGAAAAATGAGATTTATGGAAAGGTAACAGCTTTAATCGAAAAATGCGTTAACTACTTATCGAGAGTGTTCAATCACAAACATTTTGATAGCAAATTCAAGTTCATGTGTACATTTTACTATCGTTTTTACAGCTTATAAGATACACAATATTGGGTATTTAGAGGTGACTTTGTGAGGTTTTTCTATCAAACCAAAAGTGCTGATTCATGTTTTCAGCAAACTACTTATCTAGTTTATGTCCTGAATATTACCGTAGTATTTTTTTTCTACGATTTAATGCAGTGCGTCATGCTTATCTACGCATCATAAAATCGTAATTTGGATGCTGTAGTCGCCTTAAGCTGGGGTGATCAAAAGTCTCGATTTAATTTTGGAAAAAGACATAAACATCTGTTTGGCTGTTTAGGTTAGAAACTTTAAAGACGTAAAAAATTATTTTATCATATTTATAAAACTGTATGATGTATGAATTAGGAAGTTTCAAGTAAGAAATAGTCTTTAGAGTCTACGGTGTAACAGACATCCTCTGAAATGAATATTAGAGGGTAAAATTTTTGTTTGTTTGCTTTGCCCTATCCTTTAAAATCTGTTTATAGTCAATAAGTATTTAAGTTGAAAGCAATAAGTGTTTAGTCCAATAACAATTTCTCATCCTGTTTCCCTTGTTTAATGTTTACATTGTTATTTCCTCTCGTTTTAGTTCCTTTTATACTTTATTTCCGCTTTAGAACTGTTTATTTTTGAATGAAAGTAATTTTGGGAAATTACAATCACGTTCGGGAATGTGAAATCCAAATGTAATAAAATGTTGTGGGAAGGTTCCGTCAACATTATTAGGCTATACTTAGTTTATGAAAAGCGCCAATTTAAAAAAGTAAAACAAAAATACACACTATAACGGGCAATAAATCAAACAAGTTGTGTTTGCTCTTCATTATCAGTAAATAGATTAAAAGTGAAAAAAATAAAAATTTGTTCAAAATCTCAGTAATATGGCCAAGTTTTAAAATAAAAAAGAATTTTAGTAAAGTGACGCAATTAAAAAAAATCACAATAAATAAAACAAAGTCGGGTTTGTTTGAACACTTATAACTCGGGAACGACTAGACCGATTTTGATAAAATTTGGTATGGAGGTAGCTGATACCCTGGATTAATACATAAGTTACATAATTTACCCAGATTCCCACGGGAACGAAGTCCCGGTCGGAAAGATAGTGAAGAATAAAATAAACCTTGCAACCTTTCATTAAAATCTGATTCTGCTATACAAGCGACTGATTACGCAGACCAGCAGATAGATAAAGGAAGAGGAAGGGTTGTGAATGTAGTAATCAGACGGAAGGTGTGCACAATTTGCCTCCGATTAATGCCAGTTCTAATAATGCTGGTGTCGACGATTGCGGAGATTTGGACCGGCCTTTTGTATTCTAAGGTAGAAACTTTAGCGAATGGCAAATTAAAAGTTATATATTTATTTATTCAACAGTTTATTGTACACAGGAAAAAACACAAATATTAATACAGACAAATAGAAAAACGAACACAAAAGGCACAGTTTATTTCTTTAAGAAATTTCTTCCAGCAGACCTGGGACAGTGAGAGGCGTAAAATAAATAAAGACAGACGTGCACAATTAACCAATGAAATCTAAATACTAATATAAACTACATAAAAATACAACTACACATACATATAATATATAAATCAAAATTGAATAAAGCTTTTCTTTTCTATTTAGAATAGAAAAGAAAAGCTTTATTTAATTTTGACGGCCGGTTTGGTCAAGTGGTAGTGATGCTGCCTCTTGATCGGCGGGTCCTGGGTTCGATTCCCAGTCGGGGAAAACGTTTGTGTGAAAAGCAGATGTTTGTTCTCGGGTCATGGGCGTTCGTGTCTGTCTTTAAGTGTGTTCCAAGGGACCCACAACACAAGGGAAAACCTTAGTGTGGGCCTTTGAGTGTGTAGCGTTTATTTGTATCGCGAGATTCAGTACAAACGATTCTACTGACAAATAAGTAGCTTACAGTCAAAGACGAACTAATTGCTATGTAACATACCTTATATTTTAAAACAAAGAATTGTAAAATAAAATAATAAAACAAAAAAACGTCGACGTGTGTGCATGTTTGTGTGTGTGTGTGTGTGCGTGTGTGTGTGTGTGTGTGTGTGTGTGTGTGTATGTGAATGCTTTTGTGTATTCAATATATTAATTCACTGAATTCGCTTCATATATATGCTCTTCGGATTCGGGTACTCCTATCACGGCCTTTTCTCAGTACATCACCAATTTGGTCTAAGTACGTTCGCCTAGGGTGCCATCTCTTATTTTTCCGAAGTTCTACAGAATTATTTTTTTAATTAGGTATAATGTTAGACAGGAATTTTGAAAGTGATGTTAAGTCTATATTTTTTATTTAATTTAAAAGCTGTTTGGATTGGTTTTGGTCAGTTTGATGTTGTGTAGTCATCAGTAACTTGTCTACATACATACGCTTACGCCTGTTATCCGTAATGGGTAGGCAGAGTATCAGTGGTTCTAGTGAATCATTTGAAGCCAGTTTTGAGACAAATTGGGTATCAGGGTACCTACCACGATCGTTTAAAAGCATTTCTGTTTAGGATCCAACTTTGAACTGCTTCGCAATGAGGGATTTTCTTTTTTTTTTTTTAATTTTTCCCCAGTCGCCGGATAGATGGCGCTAAACTATGTACGTTACTGCAAGGAACGGAACGTTAAATTATTTTTGATTAATTCACTTGAACGTAATTTTGAGATCATAAAACCAAACGTTATAGTCATATCACATCAATATCACGTCTACCATATGTAGTTAGGCGATTTTACGAAAACAACGAAAAAACAAAACTGAATTATAACAAAGCGCGAGAAAACTAGGATGATTGGAAAGCCAAAACAAACTCAGAATATTTGATGCAATGTTTTTCTCCAAGCCTTTTGGCTTTGGCACCTAGTAACGGAGTCAGTTCAGCGCCATCTAGAGAGCTCTGGGGAACTACTTTTTTTTTTAATACCCAAAAAGAAAACCTCCCATTGGAATGTTTTTTTTTAAATGGTACCATGATGGCGCTGCTTTTGAACTGCTCGGTCGTTTATGGTCCATTTTAAATGTCTACATGAATTATCACTGGTCTACCTTTGAATTGCAAAGATTGTTGCTGGTCTACCATGATGGGTTATAAGCGATTCAATTTTGAGCGCCAAAATTGAATCGCTTATAAGCCATCATGGTACGAATAAGCGTTGCAGACTTGTTAAGGTCCTAAATTGGATCGCGCTAAGCGATCATGGTAAACCTCCAGGTGGAACATGTTGTAGAATGGTGAGAGGTTGTCAGTCTTTCGCCCGTGATACAGGAAAACCCTCGCATCCCACTTACAGACTTTTACAGAACGCCTGGGAAGAGTTGGCAGCTGGCACATTCTTAGTCCAGCATGGAAGTATCGCTAGTTGTTACCGCTTACGCCTCGCACCATATGCCGTACACACGCCTGCCGCGTTATGAGACACGTGTCCTGAATTTCAGAGGAGAACTGACCGAATTGACTATCTATAATGGCTTGCTAGTTAAATATTCAATCTTTTTCGGTGTGGAGTACAAGAAAAGGAACTTATTTAACAATCCCTACTTAATAATAAAAACGATAAAGTTTGTATGTCTGGATGTTTGTACTCTTTCCCACAAAAACTACTTAATGGATTTTAATGAAACTTTACAATAATATAGCTTATAAATCAGAACAACACATATAGGATCCATAATTTTCGAAAATTCCCACGGGAACTAAGTCCTGGGCGAACAGCTAGTCTTACATAAAATATTTAAATTTCCTTCACTTCTTGAAAATAATTATTGTGTAATAATTATTTCCAAAATAATTATTTTCAAGGAACAGTAAAAGTTACGCGTTAAACGCTCCACTTTCAAGTCAAGCGTTAAAGACCCAGATGAGACGGCTTTAAATTTAGTTTTTAATAGATTTAATGAAAAAACTTCGTTTTACTTTTTTTATGTTTTCAGAATATGAATTGTTTTCTTTTGGTTTTTCTGACATTACTTCGGTACTTGCTATACCAATTAAGCCAGAAGACAAAATTTGAAGATTTTAACAACTATCAATCAGCAGGCCGAGTACGATAGTGACAGCGCCGCGACAATACCGCGGTCCTATGTCAACATTGACAAGGCCATAGGGCGAGCAAGTCTTTGCGCGGGACCCTCGCGCAATCAAAGTGAAGTTTCAGCGTGAGCCGAGCGCAAGTTTGTCGTTATTGTGCTAGAGCTTCAGGAACTGATAAAAACCTCCTTGCTAAATTATCTGCCTAAAAATTGCATCAAGCATAGCTTTGAACATAAACATAAGGGTCACTCCGTCAAAAAACATTCTGGGATGCGTAATTTCACTTATTAATTCTTATCAGAAAGTTAAAAAGCTGTACAACTTTCATATTTCATTCTTAGTTCGATAACATACTAATGGGCTCAACAAACTTCTTTAAATCCAAGGAAATTACAGCGAAATTTTTAGGCCAGTAAACCACTTAAGTAGTTGCTCAGTTTGGGCCAGACTTCCAAAGTTTGGAGCTCAGACGTCAGTCTACGTCTAATTATAATTGATTTTAAGGTATCAACAAATTGTGAGACGCTAGGCTAAGTCCTCTCGAGCAATATTCTGACACAGAAGTAAAAATAAAATGGAATTTACTTGCAGCAACTTTATTACTTCCTCCTATGTAATTGAAAGTACTAGAGCTTTTGAGAATACATTGTAATTTCAGTTTCGTTATCCATAGATCCTCAATCAATGTTCACAAAATAAATTGCTAAGAAGATTACACGGCCACGGCCTGAAAACTAAAAAAATCCATACTAGTAAAATGATGAAACTGCTTTCTTACTTTTAAGGGGAAAAGGACGAAAGGTTGTGATTCGTGAGTGTCAGGATCGCTTTCTTTCTTTTGAAAGGAAAGATACAAGATACTTATTTTTATTCCTACTGCTGAGACCTTACCACCTGCAGGGCAATCGCGCTAAAAAAAGTGGATTGAATTGCAATTGAAACATAGCTGGGGGGCTACCACCTAAGCGATGCTGATGCTGATTGAACGAATGAATGATGTACATTGCTAAGTTTGGTTCATGTCGTTAATCAAGGTCTCCTTATAAAGAAGCAATCGACAACGTTCCATTCGTTTACCCAGCATCAGCTTCGCTTAGGTAGTAGCCCCCCAGCTACGTTTCAATTGCGATTCAATCCACTTTTTTTAGCGCGATTGCGCTGCTGGATATAGTCTTCCATGGCCGACATGGAAGTCGCTACACAGACTCCGGACCCAAGTCGGCCGTTGCGAGGAAAACATAAAGTACCGCGTACATTTAGTTTGCGAATTTGGAACTTCCCAGCATATAAGTACAGGGCTTTAGGTATCTCTTTTTCAACCTCTCGGGTGGTTAATCAGTCCATGAAACTGAACAACTTCCCCAAGGAACATAGGTCAAAATACGAAAAAAAAATTTGAGTTCCCATATAAACTTAATCAGCATAAAGCGCATTTTGTATGGGAGATCAAATTTTTTTTCGTATTTTGACCTATGTTCCTTGGGAAGTTGCTCAGTTTCATGGACTGATTAACCACCCGAGAGGTTGAAAGAGAGATACCTAAAGCCCTGTATAAGTCACGTGGTCAGTACAATCTTAATCTCTAGGATGTAACTTGCAAGGTGTTTGTGACATGACCATTTTATTAATGACGTTTTTTCTTCCTTTTGTAAGTCGACATGCTTAATTTTATTCTGAAATTGATTTCTGTTTTATTGTAAGGCATATTAATTCATTTTTCTTTCTCATTTATTTATTTATTTATATAAGGACTTAGATATTGTTGACATAAAACTATTTTTGACATTTTTAAATTACCTTCTATTTGCATTGCATGCCAATTCTGGCGCAACACGCTTGTACATTTGCTTTTATTTGTCACCATAATTTGTTACTGTGTTTTCCCGCAATAAAGATATTTCATTTCATTTCATTTCAACTTTGTTTATGGCTCCTAGGAAAATTTTTAGATGTCTTATCTAGAGAAAATACTTCTGTGTACCGAACTAACTTTTAATTAGTTCTTCATTAAGCCCCAGGGTATCGTCGACATTGTTTTTTTATTTACCAAACGGTTCTAACAATCCGCGAACCGTGGATTGTAAAGAATTCATTAATTTTCTTCGAATGCCTCAATGTTCCTCATTCTTGCTTATTACATTGTCTCTAGACTCTTGAATGAATTGAGTAATTTGCTGCATTTGTGATATAGACGGACATGTAATTTTTTTTTAAGCTTAGTAGGACTCTCTATTGACAATGGAAATGTCTTTTGGGAGGTGTCGGTATAGGGCCTCATTTCACGGAAAAGTGTGATCTGCGTATAGCTCCGTTGATAATATGGCTAGGATAGTGTTTGATAGCTCAAAAAATGCATATATTTAAGGGCTATATTATGCAAAAAAGAATTTTGAAAAATGTCAAAAATCAAAAAAGTTATGACGAAAAAACCGATTTTTTTGTGATTTTTTTTTCTTTTCGATTCCAATATCTCGCAAACTAAAAGAGATATCGAAATTTCGAAAAATTACCCTTGGGAACATAGATTGCGAACATTTTAAGTCCAAAAAAATGAAAATCGGTCGACTAGTTTTACCACAACGCTTACATATACGAGTAGGTGGTCGACTTTGCGTGAATTCTTAGTTCGCGCGGGGCTGAATCGTAAACACGTAAGATGAAAAAAATTTTTTCGTTTTATTTAAAATTTGAAATTAATTTCCAATGTACTCTAAAATCATGTATAGCATGAAATCTATGAATTTTTTAAATTAGTTAGCAAAACTATTAGGTGTGATTCTTCCCATGAAACTGACCAGCTTTCCCACAAAATATTAATTTACATTCCAAAAAAATTTGACTTGCGGTAAAAAGGCACTTATGTCCTATTAAGAGGGCAACATATGACGGCCGTTTGGTTGATTGGCAGTGTGATGGCCAGTTTTGTTGGTGCTGCCTCTTTATCGAAGCCAGGCAAACGTTTGTGTAGTAAAAAGAAAATGTTATGTGTGTTCGTGTTCCTGGATCTAAAGTCTTTGTGAGACTTCGTTCAAGATTGTGCCAAAAAGCATTGCATATAGTAAAATATTTAACTAACAAATAATCTTTCAAAGGCCACTAATACAAAAAATACCCTTTTGGATAGTTTAAGTACCTCAAAAATAGACTGTTTTTCAATCTATCTTGGAACATATTCCAACTTAAAACAAGAGCAAAGTCGTTATTCTTGTTATTTATTTATTAAAGACAATCTTCTAATCGCCGACTGAAACAGCCCCCAAATTACACGTCTCGCTTTGTCGCAATAACAAAATTAAGTCTTTTTCACAATTTAGTACGTTGTTGCGGCCTAAATGGGCGGCCATTTTGTTTCCCACACGGCCGCCTAATGGGTCATCCTGTAATGTACACGAGCATGTTAATCCGTATTAAATAATTGGATATGGTTCAAGCACTGCAGTAACCTAACACTATCATATTATACACGCAATGCCCACAACAGATTTAAAATTGCCTGCTGCAATATTGTGAGCTAAAACAGAATTTTAGAAAATCAATTTTTCTTCATAATTTAGCAAGGCACTTGATTTTATTTCTTGATGTTTTATTTTGTGTACACAGTATATGAAATCTTGCGCTTGTTGACTCTGTATGTTAAAATGTTTAAGGTTTATCTTTATAAAAAGTCAAAATCAAATTTTTATTAAAGAGGATTTTCACTGGAGGTTTATCCATACTTCCATACTAATATTATAAATGCGAAAGTAACTATGGCTGTCTGTCTGTCTGTCCGTCTTTCACGCCTAAACTACTGAACCGATTTTGATGATATTTGGTACAAAGATAGATTAGAGCCCGGGAAAGGACATAGGCTACATTTTATCCCACAGTTGGGCACGATATAACCTGTAGTCTACGCGGGCAGAGCCGCGGGCGGAAAGCTAGATGAAATATAAACCAAAAAAATGTGACGCACGAAAGAAATCGCGATATAATTTAATCGTAAGTACTATAAATTATCGGTGGTACTACCCTGTTTATTTATATTAACAGGGGCTCTTCAACTAGCAGACAGAAATTACAACTGTTAATACAGAATATTGCTGACATTCGCAGAGACACGCCTGTGAATATTCGGTGAGCAAATATTAAGTTGCGCGTAAGTTCCATAAATATTTGAGTTCTGTATTTGTGAAAATCTGGCTTTGGTAGAAATATACTATAATATTATAGACTACTACAACCAACAGAACTTCGGCTTACCAAATTATTTCAAAATAAACCTTTGCAAATTTTGGATTAATCAGTTTATTAAACTGAACAGCTTGCTTCAAAGAATGAAGATGGATTAAGGAAAAACTATTTTTATTTTTGCCATAGTACAGCTTATGCGATCCCGTAAGAATTAAAATTATTTACGAGAATTTTGTATGGGTTTCTTGAGAAAAGTTATTCAATTTCATGGAGAGAATGACTACCTGAAGTTTTGCCAAGTAATTTAAAGTCGTCCTATAGAGATGGTCTAGATAGGTACTCAGTACTAACTAGCTGACCCGGCCAACTTCGTAACGCCTTTTTTCCATATTTTCTCACCTTTTAAACCTTCCCTGGACTTCCACGACTATTTCAAGACTAAAATTAGCCAAATCGGTTCAGCCGTTCTCGAGTTTTAAAAAATAGCTAAATAGCGAGACTAACGAACAGCAATTCATTTTTATATATAAGAAGAAGAAGAAGAATAGAAGAAGAATAGAAGAAGAAGAAGAAGATATATTAGTTGCCGCTCTTATTTAATAATAATAATAATAAACGCTACACACTCAAAGGCCCACACTAATGTTTTCCCTTGTGTCGTGGGTCCCTTGGAAAACACATAAAGACAAACACAAACATCCATGACCCGAGAACAAACATCTGCTTTCTACACAAATGTTTGCCCCGACTTGGGATCGAAACCAGGACCCGCCGATCAAGAGGCAGCGTCACTGCCACTCGACCAAACCGCTCTTATTTCTTTTGTAATAGTGTCGATTTTCTAACCGTAACTCTGGAACTTCATTTATGTCCTGTTATTTGAACACTTATCCATACATTCACGCCTATAATCCATGACGAAGTAGGCAGAGGTGCGCATAACGCCACATTTAAACTACATTGTGAGTGTTATTAGAATAAACATGAGTTTATTGGTGTAGGTAGTCAGCCTTTCGCTCACGACACAGTGAAACCCTCGCTCCTCTTACCAGAAGCCTACGGTATACCTGGGAAAAGTTGGCAGCTGGCATATTCAAAATTTTTGTTTTATTCCCAGTCTAGATTGGAAGCTTAACAGTTACCTAAGGTTCGAGGAGCGTCTCAGTTTGGACTAACGTCTCAGTTGTTTCTCATGGTGCCTCGATTTCGATTACCCACCTCAGACTTGTGCGAAAGGGACAATTGCAGCTTTCCGGCGAAATGCCGAGTTTTATTTCCAGAATTATAAGTTTAGGCGTCAATGAATTCCTACCCCAAAAACTTTATGAAATCGTACGTTTTTGGTATCTATCGATTTGTAAGCGTATAAACGAGGTTCGTGTGTTTTGTTTTTCCCAAAATTGTTCTTAGTTTTTCACCAGTCACCTCTTAAATTTTGAGAATTTTTTTGGCGAAAAATGCTGAATTTTAGTCTCAAATATCTTTTTGTCTACTAAACATATCACAAAAATCAAAACGTACCGACCTAGTTTTTGGTGTTGCTGATACTAAACCAAAATTTCCCAGGGATCCCATGACATTTAGGGGATGGAATCCATTGACGCCGTTTGTATGGGAAAAAAACACTGAGACGATCCTCTTAAAATAAGGTTAACTTAACTTTAAACTAGCCTAGACCTAGGTAACTTGCCTATCTCATATAACTTTGTTTTGGCTCGAGGCGAGAAAACTCGATTTTCTTACGAAATTCTATATAAACAAAGAATTCGCCTTCCTGGATTTCAACGGGTTAATCTGAAAAACTTTGCCCGCTCTTGTACAACTAGTTTCAAACAAAGTATACACTTTTGAAAACATACGGATTACTTTGCTAACAGCTCTATTCGCCTATGTTTCGTCAAGTATTTTTATGTATCATTAATTCATAGGTATAATTACGCTAACGCTAACGCTACACACTCAAAGGCCCACACTAAGGTTTTCCCTTGTGTCGTGGGTCCCTCGGAACACACATAAAGACAAACACAAACACCCATGACCCGAGAACAAACATCTGCTTTTCACACAAATTTTTGCCCCGACTGGGGATCGAACCCAGGACCCGCCGATCAAGAGGCAGCGTCACTACCACTCGACCAAACCGGCCGTCAAATTTACAATAATTATTGAATTAGGCCCGTGTTCACCAAAAATATAACCAACGGTTAAACCGCGGTTAGAAGCTAATCAGACAAAATGTCAAAAAAAATGTATGAAAATGACATTGTCAAATCTCTGGTTAGCTGCTAATCGTTGGTTAAATTTTTGGTGAACAGTGGCCTTAGTCAAAATAAAAACTTATAATGTGCAATCTGCCTACTCATCCCAGGGATACTATAAAAGTCAGTAAGTGGGACGCGAGGGTTTTGCTGTGTTGTTTGCGAAAGGCTGACTGACAACCTCTCATCACTAAACATCATGTTTTATATAACAACCCTCTCTCACTAGACCAAATCAGCCGTTACTTACCTACCCAAACCGTCCGGCCGTAATCTATAGTATATATTTTTTTAACGCTTCACACTTAAAGACCCACATTAAGGTTTTCCCTTGTGTCGTGGGTCTCTTGGAACACACAAAGACAGACACAAACACGCATGACCCGAGAACAAACATCTGCTTTTAACACAAATATTTGCCCCGAATGGGAATTGAACCCAGGACCCGCCGATCAAGAGGCAGCGTCACTACAACTCGACCAAACCGGCCGTCATATGTTACCGTTACCGTTACACCGTTACAATGGCCACCCCGCCCAGCAGTTCTGCCACAAAGACTCAACGACGATATTCACTTCGGTCTGGCCACTGTGGCACGAATGCACAAATCCCACTATTCATGCTACATTTCTAAAATGTAATGGATTGAGTGATCCGACATTCGTACCAACTAGTACAGTCGATCTGTCTATCGCTGCGGTCAATGGTCGACGGGGCACCATAAGATAGAGTCTGTGACTGTATGGGGCTGTTGCAGCAGGATGTGGAGTGGATAGGAAAGGTGAGTCGACAAGAATACCAGCATCGAGCCAACGTAAGGAGGATAGATTCTATACTTGGTGTGTGATATATAAATGGGCGGGAATAGAGCTGCTGTAACTGATGGTCCAGGATTGTTTCTTCTTCCGACCGACGTGTCTTCGTTTTATCTTCTATTTTACAGTTTTTATTCTTGATTATTTGGTTGGAAGTAGAATACCTAAGTCTTCGGGTTTCGTTTCAATGTCAGTCTCTGTAACATTGTATATATTCTCGGCTTCTTATTTTATTTTGACCAAACCGGCCGTCATATGTTTTCATTTATTTAGTTCACACTTGATAATATTTGACAATATTCAGTAGGCTAACGAATCTTCTCACCTATGTTTCCCACAATGAAAATTTGCCTAGCAATTTAAATGCATGCAACTAGCTGTGGGCTATCCGTGAATTACCTGGGCCAATCGAAGTTTTCAATTTCATATTTGCAGAAAATGAAATCTTAATGAAATTGGATTTCCTTGGAAAACTTTTTAAGCACAATAATTTCAAATAACATAAAGAAAGTGGGAAATATCACAAAGAATAACTCTCAGCTAGGCCTACTAGTAGGTACCCAAATATATAAGTAAAATAATATTACACATTATATACGCTGACGCCTGCAATCCCATACGGGGTAAGCAGAGCATCAGTAGTTCAGAACCACTTGGTGCCACGTTTGACATATGTATTGTTCCATATATTGATGAATAATTTTATTTCAAGAAGAGAGAAAGCTTTAAAAATTGGACTTTGACTGCGTCTGAGCTAGAGCCCAGAGGATAAGTCTTGCCAGGCCAATCCTGCTTGGCTCTATACATCTATTCGAGACGCACTAAAAAAAATGATACTTTGTTATATCACAATCATTCACGCACAATGGCCCAATTGAGAGGCTAAGTGCGGAAAACGCCCGACAAACATACATACATGTCACAATCATCATTATCATGTCAGCAGTAAGACGCCCACTGCTGGACATAGGCCTCCCCAAGAATATCAAAATCGAAAGATCCTGTGTCACTCGCTTCCACCGGTACCCGCTATCTTTGCCAGATGGTCGGTCCACTTGGAGATGTGAAACGTGTTAATGTTTAATTATAAGCGTATAGGACGATTTTTTTATCACCATCCAAATTTTTTGTACGTTAACTTTATGAAAATTTAACAGACCCGTATTTTTTTGTTTCTATGTTTCACATAAATATTTCAAGCTAGATCGTCTGAAGCATGAAAATAACTCAAAATTTTTGTATGGAAAAGAAAATAACATCGTCCAATTAATTGACTTGAAACTTGGTAAGTAATAGTACTCTTCAACACAATTTGTGACACCCGTGTTTCTGCGTTTTACAAAATTCATCCATCCTCTAAGACGTTAAAAAGGGGTACCAAAATCTGAAAATTTTGGAAAAAATATATTCTTTCCTCCTTATTTACGTTCTATCAACGTTACTGTCACCGTAAGAAAAATTTGGCTGGTGATAAAAAAGCCACCTGTATAAATAAGTGTAAGATAATAGTTTGTGTAGGATAAATACTTAAATATAATATTTTATTAAATAAAATACTATCGTTCACCTAAGTAGCTTTACAAGTTGTTATACCAGACAAACACACGAAAAATAGCGTCACTTAAGCAGATTTATATGGGTCAGTATCTTTCTCACGCCTTATGGAACAAAAGAAATCTTGCACTTAATAAAAAATCCTAACATGGGAACGTTTCCCATTTCAAGGGAGCTTGACTGATGGATGGTCTTATTAGAGGGTCGAGCTCTCACCGTCCGGACAGATACCAGTATGAAATGAGCTGAGACATTTCTAGCTTTTATGGACCTACAGAAGTAACCAAAGGAATCTGTCTATGTGGTCAGTTACAGATGCAAAGGCATACGGGCATGGCTTATCAGATGAGGCGCAATTGTCATGGCATAATAAATGATGTGAGCAATGGAAACCATCGTAAAAAAAATTAGAATTAGACTAACACTAGATTTCAAACAGCAGCTTCTTCTTATTGTGTACTTATAGTTTAATCGAACTTGACTAAACCTAATGTCTGAGTCGATATCCTGATGTTCTGTCCTGATCCTCAAAACAGCTGTCTTTTCATAAGTGCTCAGCTGTCTTCAGTTTTTTTAAATTATATTTTGTGGTTTTTTTTCAGGGAATGCCCCCTGCATTCAAGGTGCAGTACCTACAATAAGTTATGAAAACGTTATGGTTTGACGGTTAACAGCCAATTTAGGTATTTAGAAACACCACAATCATCATCATCATCATCAGCCTGTATCAGTCCACTGCTGGACATAGGCCTCTCCTATGGCACGCCACTGAGCTCGGTCTTCAGCTCTCCTCCTCCAACCACTGCCCGCTACTTTACGAATATCGTCACCCCACCTAGTAACAGGGCGCCTTACGCTACGATTGCCGATTCGTGGTCTCCATTCTAGAACTTTTCTGCCCCAACGGCCATCGGTTCTACGACAGATATGACCAGCCCACTGCCACTTAAGCTTGCTAATTCGCCGGGCTATGTCGGTAACTTTGGTTTTCTGACCACAATGCTCGTGATGAAATGCGCCCCAATCAAATATCAAAAAGTGTCATAATGCAAACGCCGCAGGGCGAGCAACTTTTTATTACTTTCTTGTTATGATAATTGATCAATTTATAATCAATTTATCAAAGATGATTCGGTTAATTGATTATAAGTTATAATAACCAAGAAAATAATAGAAAACCTAGCAAGGCGAGTAAATTAAATGCAGTGCCAACAATATATGATTGGTACTTAGCTTTTTTACATCGATTTGTTTGCACACGAATGTGTCAAGGGTTCTAAAATAATGGAGGGAATTTCGTGGATTTGGAAAAACAACGACGGGCAAAAGACAAACGCGATTCATCATTGTCGATTAAACATTGACTTTTGTGGCTGTCAAGTTTGGTAGCCATGTTTATCTGATTTCAGGCACATTTTATTTACTGATCAAAATTATCTGGATTCATCACAGTAGGTATGTCAGACAAGATATCAAAGCAATCGGACAGCAGAAAATGGAACTTACGAGTAACTTTGAAGTAATTATGTCTGATAATGATAATTAATGGAAAAATCCGTTCGTAAAACCAAAAAGACGAATTTAATTTAGTGGTGGCCCGCACCAGGGTTTGAGCTTGCAACCGTCCGATTACAAGTCCGCATGCCCAATCGAAAGACAAGCGGTCTACCAACACTATGGCCTAAATCCCAGACGTGTTTCGAAGGGAGGCCCTAGCCCCTTGGAAGGAAAGTAATATGGACTGAAAAAAAAAGAAATTATATAAGAAGTCAATAAAGTACCTACTTCTAAATTGTATTTAATTATACATCACTAGAACCGAAGTCAAACATTAAAATCGACCCGTAGTGTTTTGCCATAATAATTCATAAGTTATACCCTAGAGTGTTTGGCCATAAATCCTTGTAAGTACTTTTGGTACCGCCATATAAACAAGTAAGTACGAGCATACGGTAAACGCTTGGAAGGGTTATCCGTATAAAGCAAAATTGAAGTGCCTTTAATATCATCCCCTCGATGAACAAGATTCGAAGGGCACAGCCATCGATGGATTATACAGTAAGTTACCTCAGCTACTTGCATTAATTGGGAAGGTGTATTTTTATGATTATTTATTGTTAAATATTAAAATGAAGAAGAAAAGTTCGTCTCTTTCAAGACTCTGTCATCAATCTTTTAGCTGTCGTTGTCTGTATTTGTGATGTAGGAGACCGAGCGGTTGTTCCAGATATCAAGGATGTCTCAAAGGCAGTGAAATGACAGTGGTGAACGTTTCATCCGTTTAGGTCGTAAAATTTAAAACTATTGAAAACTCATAAATCTGATGACGGTGTTTGACTGCCAGCGCCACCGTCAAGTGAATCTTAAGTTGCTAGATAGTTTGCAACTCAACTTTCGGTTGGCGGTGGCGCTAATGGTCGAGGCGGCTGTTATGAAATGTATGAAGTTTCAATAGTTCTCAATTTTGCTACCTGAAAGGATAACACGGTCACTATTTTCATTCCAATGTCATTTAAACGCCATTGATTAGTGAAATGGCCACCCTAGTGTCCTGTGTCGTTAGATGAGTTTTAAGGAGTTCCTGGATAGCCCTGGTGAAGTAATAGGTAATTTAGTTTACTGATTAACAATATGATTGTATTTTATCACAAACTCACTGCAAATGTACCTAATCAACGGCGTACTCAAGCACTTCCATTCGTTAGACCGCCTATAGATAAACTGGACATCAATTATGTAAGCCTACGACCGATACTTTTGTGGTATCGGCGGATGTCACCAAGTTTTTTTTGCGATATACTGAATACAGTGACAGGTGGCCTGTTTAAGCATGGGCAAGATATCATTATGCGAAAGCTTAAAGAAATAGCTTCTCGGGATTTGTTACAGAATAAGAAATATGTATGATTTTTTTTATTTAAAAAAATAATCCTCATTCATGTTATAAACAGTTTAGTAACTATTTTTCGAATAACTATAAAATTAAAAAAGTTATAAGCCATCGAAGATTTCTTTCTATCTCTTTCTAGCAAAATGAAATTTAACACGGAGTTTATATGGACGTAGTGACATGTGACGTCACAGTCCATGTCGGATCTCTCTGTCTAATCGGTGCGTAATTAATAGTTTTAAATGCGTATATCGGCCGTATTTCTTGGCCGATTTTAATTTTTATTTCACTTTTTGTCATCTCAACTACGGTATTTTCATATTTTGTTAATCAATGTAATAAAAAATATTCATGCATATTCCCTATTGTTAAATTTACCTATTGAAACTGTTCCAAAAAAATCAAAGTGACGTTTTGAAACGAAAGAATGAAACTTCATTGTTCAATGCATATACGGTGTTCATGACCATACGTTTTTATGGATAACCAGTAAAAACTTATTGCGTTTCCTTTACCCACAGAATCCCATAGTTTGCATCCGTTCAGGATTATGCGGCCTTATGAAAATATTTTACGCTTTTAGGGTTCCGTTTGATAGTTTTCCCGGGAAGTTCCTTCCTACCAGATAAGCTGGTTGGTGTAATTAGAGAAAATGGCGACGGAATTTGGACCTAAATGCTTAGCTTAACTGTATGAAGAAGCTTTTACGTTTTAGGTATACTTAAGTTATTTATTATATATTCTTTATTGTACACACATAGTTTGATACTTAATTACTAAAAAATGTTACAAAGGCGAGCTTAACTCTATAAGAGATCTCTTCCAGCCAACCCATCCGGTGTCAGAAAAGCTAAAAGAAAAGTTATTTAAGAAATGGTGAAAAGTATGAATTCTTGCTTGCTCTAAGATCGAGGTATGGTAATTAATTTTAGTAAATACAGATAGCAGTACGTCAGGTTACCCATTTGCACTCCGAAAGCCGACGCTATTATGAACGAGAAAGAGTGACGTCAAGGTCAGTACAACTGATGTACAACCAAGTGTTCAATTTTACAAATGCTCAAAATTAACGAACACAGTGTACACGTATTTCTTTTTCATCGTCTTCCTAAGTATCCCATGGTAATTTCTGGAAATCCTTTCTTAGCGCGTCCCTACGCTACTTAAAGAAGAAAATATTGATATACAACCTACGGAACCTTACAAACCATTTCCAAGTGACACTTTTAAATATATTTTTTCTGTGTGTAATGGTATTAAGAGATTAGGGCCCATAATTCAGCTGAGTACCATAAAATTTAATGGAATTAGCCACAATGGGGGACGGGGAGGTATGGTTTTTGTATTTTGATTTTAAAAACGAGTTTACCATGGTAATTAAGGGGACATTAGTCGCACGTGCTCTTAAGTGGCTGAGATCCTGTCTTCCTTGTTTTTATGAAACCTACTTGTACTCGTAGGTATAATCACAAGCAAATAGAAATAGAAAAAATCTTTATTGCCACTTTAAATGAGTCAAGATTACATTGAATGCATACAAAAATATATTAAAGGGTTTAAATACATACATACACATTCATTCTTATGACCCTACTGTCTCTACGCCTATTCGCAAAGATGCAGTCTTCCCCAAAGAAGAATAGGCAAGAAAACCTGGCATCACAGGTTTTTTAAACAGCAAACGGCCGTCGACTGCCGGGACCAAAGCTTTGATGTGCCCTTCGAAGCACGGAGACACTTGTGGTTTATACATATATCAAAGTATCATTCCCCGTACAAGTTACTTAACTTCATTGATCGACTCTGAATTTCTTGGTGCTATTATAATAAAAATTCAACTAATTTATTATAGAATACTACCTTTCCGCCCGCGGCTCCGCCCGCGTGGACTTCAAGTTATATTGTGACCAACTGTGGAATAAAATGTAGCCTATGTCCTTTCCCAGGTTCTAATCTATCTCTGTACCAAATTTCATCAAAATCGGTTCAGTAGTTTAGGCGTGAAAGACGGACAGACAGACAGACTTACTTTCGCATTTATAATATTAAGTAAGGATTGGGTAACTTTATATTTAAATAATAATAATAAAATCATTTATTATCAGGCATCTAAGGCCCATAGATACCTTACAGACTAACATGAATTATAAAAAAAAATTAAAGGGCCAAATATAAGTCAAAAAGGGGGTAAAATTATTGGGCGACTTATTAGTTAGCAAAAAATGGAGGTGAATCAGCCCATGAAACAGCATATCTTACAAAACAACTTTCCTAAAGAAACATACGTCGAAAAATGAAAAAATGTTTAGCCTCTCCAACTCTCCATACAATTTCTGTAAACAGCTGATTTGCCTTTTCATGGTTAGTCAAATCATCATAATGAAGGTTTCTCGGAAAAAGTTGTTCAGTTACGTGGAGAGAATCACCCCTTATAGTTACGTTAACATATGTCCTCGTTAACGAAATTCACGGTACAGTGTGGCGAATACAAAATGTCGTACAATAAAAAACCTAAAATCGCCAAATTCTAATTTTGAATTCTGCCCCAACAGTCGTAAACCCGCCTGCAGACGGTACCGGTGTGTATTAGGTAGAGATGTACTGTGTTAAGTATAAAAAATGTAGCTAATATTGTAACAGGTGATCCCTGTAACAGCCTCAACTCTTAATCTAAGACCCATAAACTTTTTTTTTTACTTTCAGGCTGGCTGGGAGTAACAGAAAAACTTAGAATGTGCCAGCTATCTATTCTTCCTAGGTTAAAGTGCGTTAGTACTATTATTTATTCTGTGGTTAAAGCAGGGGGGTGTCACTCCGCAGTTTAGGCATGTTAGCGCGTTGATCGCGTGTTGAACTAAATAATAAGTGTACCTACTTATTAACAATATTAAAACCTGACAGAAACACGTTTTGCCATAATAATAGTCTAAATGTGTCTGTAATTAGTAGGTACGTAGGCTAGGTATCAAATAACATGGTTGGTTATGTTAACTTGTGTTTTTACTTACTACACTTCCTAACTAAAGTTACTCTTGATTTTATAAGCATTGTTATCTTACATATATTAATTTTAATAATAATTTTACCTCTAAATCGGCGGTGAGTGTTAACCCTGAGCTCTCGCCGCGAACGCGGCATCGAGTCGGCGGTGCGCATTAGAATATGAACGCTAGCGGCCGACTATAAGTTTCAATTTCTCTTGCAAGCCTGTGCCGCTTGCAATAGTAGGCAAATTTTTATGCCTAAAGTTGACTTTTGTTAGGGAGTGAGACTTCTGTACGTTAGTACTATTATTTATTCTGTGGTTAAAGTCTGTAAGTGGAATACGAAGATTTTGCTGTATAGTGGGCGAAAGGCTGCACAATCTCTCACCATTCTACCTATAGGTACATCATGTTTCATCTAATAACTCTCAGGATTTGTCAAACATGGCATGAAGTAATTCAGAACCATGATATTCTGCCTACCGGGAGTACAGGTGTAGGCGTAAATCTTTTTTTATTTTTTATAACGACATTTAGCCCACCTGGACCTTAGTCTTGACCAAGGTCATAGATAAAGTCAATGATGGAGCAAAATAAATGCCTGTTATGGCACTTGTACGACTCTCCACTTAAGTACTTTCCTGCCCCATCTCTGGCCATTTCTCCGAAGTATGTGGCTTACCCATTTCCATTTTCTCGTTTCTCTATAGTTTTCTTAACTAGTATTAACGTTCTCAGCACTAGCATATTAAACGTTTTATGAATTTTGGCTAGCTCACAGATGTCGCAGAGCCTTATTAAATTTAGACACATTTTAGTTGCGTATGTGATCCTAATGGCAAATAATTTTAGGTTGATTCTATTGAGGTTCCATATTGGATTTTGGATCTCAAGGGATCGGGTCTAGCCCTACTATGAAGGCTCCTAAATATAATTTTATGTGTTATGTATTATACTTTATTTGCACACAAGGATACATAACACAAAACATATAGGTAACTCAGAACATAGTATACAACAAGGCTTTATTGCTTGAAAGCAATTTCTTCCAGGTAACTTTAGGGTAGAAATTTCACAACTAAGATTTATGAGCAGGCAGTGCATTTACAAAATATACTACACTCTTCTTCTTCTTATCGTGTAGGTATAGTCAAGTGTGTGGCGAACTTGACTAACCCTGGTGTCAGAGTTTTCAAACTGCACTATGGCCTCTGACTTGGTTTTAACGACTGTAGTCAATCGACAACAGCCGGGACCGACAGCTTAACGTGCCCTCCGAAGCACGGAAACGCTCGTGGTAAATTGCCACTTTGGTCACCCATCAGGTTCCCTGCCTCTGTGTACGTTGCTTAACCTCATTGATCGGTTAAGATCAGCGAGAGCCACTACACTAGCACCCCGCTCGGGACTTCGTTGCCGTGGGAATTCGGGAAAATTATGTAGAACATAGGCTACAGGGATAATTTAGGATTAGGAATGGTGGAAGAATTTTTCAAATCGATCCAGTAGTTTCGGAGCCTATTCGTTACAACTAAAAATACAAATCTTTCCTCTTTATAATATTAGTACAAAAAAAAAACGCTTCACACTCAAAGGCCCACATTAAGGTTTTCCCTTGTGTCGTCGGTCCCTTGGAACACACAAAGACAGACACAAAAACCCATGACCCAAAACAAACATCTGCTTTTTACACAAATATTTGCCCCGACTGGGAATCGAACCCAGGACCCGCCGATCGAGAGGCAGCATCACTACCACTCGACCAAACCGGCCGTCACCGGAGTACAGATAATAATAATAATAATAATAGTTTTTATTAGCCTGTGCTGTTTCACTACTGCGCAAATGCCCCCCCCCCCCCCCTCCACATCCTTCCCGTCTTCGCACTGGATCGAGAGAAGTAAATAAATAAACGCTACACACTCAAAAAGTCAAAGGATACTTTTAAAAAAGTCAGTGAAAGAATTCTTATGTTAAAATACTAGCATCCCGCCCGGGACTCTGTTCCCGTAAGAATTCGGGAAAATTATGTAGCCTAATAAGGGAATTATGTTCATCAGGGATAATGTAGAATTGTAATGGTGAAAGAATTTTTCAAATCGGTCCAGTAGTTTCGGAGCCTATTCAATGCAAACAAACAAATAATCAAAATATTAGTATTGATATAGAAGAGCATAGTTGACAAGAGATTCAAAATGTATCTATCCGTACACTTACGTCTACAGGAAGATTTTTTTATTACCATCCAAATTTTTGTACATAAACTTTGTAAAAATTTAACAGACCCGTATTTTTTTGCTTCTACTTTTCATATAAATATTTCAAGCTAGGATCGTCTGAAGCATAAAAATAATTCAAAATTTTTGTACTTATGGAAAAAAAAACATCATCCAATTGACTTGAAACTTGGTAATTGGTAATAGTACTCTTCAACACAATTTGTGACACAATTTGTTCATCAAAGAAGCAGAGGCGGCTGGCAGGGAAAAAGTGGTCAATTACAACCTCAGAATGGCGATCAAAAGTCGAGACAGAGCCGTCATGGATGCTTTGAGGTCTGGATGCAACAGCGGGGAACCGTCACTGGTTTAGAAAAATACATTATGTAATATATAAATATATATGTTTATTATAGCTATTTATCTACCTACTGTAAACTACTATGAAAAGTATAGTAAAATATTTTTAAAAGAAAAAGCAAGTATTAACAATAAAACACTTAATCTAGACAAGGGCACGGACATCAAGTCTGTGGATGCTAATATCTTTATTATAAAAAAAAAAAAAAAAAAAAAAACACAATTTGTGACACCCGTGTTTCTGCGTTTTGCAAAATTCATCCTCTAAGACGTTAAAAAGGGGTATCATAATCAATTTGTCAGCCTTTTGCCTATGATACGGCAAAACCCTTACTGGCTTCTGTAGTATGCCTAAGAAGAGTTGGCAGCTGGCACATTCAAAGTTTTTCTTTCATTCCTAGTCCAGTGTTGAATAAATTACAAGATGCTCTGTCTACTATGTCAGGGATTATGGGCAGGTCTGATGACTGGAAAGTGCTTAAATATCTACAAACGTGTAAAGAGGCCCAGAATCGGGTACTATCGTCAATTTAAAAAAGGAAATTCGATTTCCCTAAACCGTGAACGCACCAGATTGTCTCGACGCCATTGTCGCCTTGTTCGAGAAATGTCTTTATTTTTAAAGAAAATAAAGAACCTTATTCACTATCACTCGTAGACCCAGAAAAGATTTACAATGGCACTAAAGAAAAATTCTTCGGGGCTAAAGGCATTAAACACAGTTAAAATAACTAGGCACCGTGTTTCAAAAGTGGTTATAATTTTCCCGCGTCCACGGAAAGTAATATTTTCATCAACCCACATGAAATTCTCAAAATGTTTCCGACTTTCCATATAAGGCATTAAGCTCATCGCCCAAGTGTTGTAGTATTACACCTAGGCTTTAGGATATTATAGTAGAGTCCTAGGTGAACGCTGTATTCTTTATACAATAGACGTTACGAAGGTAAAGCTTCTTACCGTGTGGTGATCGGTTGTGAATAACACCACCCCATCTCTTTCCGTGGGTGTCTTATGAGGCGGCTAAGGAAACACAAATGAGACCTGCCTCCAAGTAATCCATCCCAGGCAACGACTTTTCATTTTTTTCTGGATCTGAGGTGTCGTCCTATGGTCTCACGCGGTGTGGTAGGCTCTGTAAAGGGCCGTCTGCTTCACGACCACCCTCCTACCGATGTCCGACGCCAAACAGCTTGCTGTGTTCCGTCGGTGCGTGGGAGTACCAGTGCCTTTATAGGCATTTTCTGGGTTAACTCGTTCCATCGTTGACCTCTTCTTTGACCTTTATGGTCAAGATTGAGGTCAAGAGTTAACTCATCTTATAATAAAATAAATAAAAATATGTATGTCTTGTAACATTTATACCTATGCTAATTGTTTTTAACTTATCATAAATCAGATTTTTGAAGTGAAAACTTCTTTAGCATCGTTGTGATTTTAAAGTCGATAAAACGAAAAAGCGGCAGTAAAAAGAGACAGACACTTACATTCAGTGGGAGAAAATGAGATAGTACGTTTGTGAAGGTTTCACTTCTACCACGTGTGAATTGCACTGCGCACATGTTTTTTTGTTTAATTTAAAGTCTTCTTTTCAGTAGTACCTAATTATAGAATAAAAGTTTTTATTTTTTACCCAAAGGGAAAAAACGGGACCCTATTACAAAGGCTCCGCTGTCCGTCCGTCCGTCTGTCACCAGGCTGTATCTCATGAACCGTGATAGTTAGACAGTTGAAATTTTCACAGATGATGTATTTCTGTTGCCGCTATAATAAAAATACTAAAAAACATAATAAAATAAATACATAAGGGGGCTCCCATACAACAAACGTGATTTTTTGCTGTTTTTATTGAGATAATGGTACGGAACCCTTGGTGCGCGAGTCCGACTCGCACTTGGCCAGTTTTTTTATACAAAAACGGAACAAAATGTTAAGAAGAAGCAAAATCATCATAACCTTTTTTTTGTTCTCAGCAGCAAGACAGACCAAGTGGAAAGGGACCCTTATCTTAACTTTATTAACAAATTATCGCGAGACTCCATTTCAAGATGAAATTGAATTGAAATCGTAATAGAGAATTATACTGGGCATTGTACAGCGTTTGACAGTGACATAATATTAATGGATCGTACCTATTTAATCAAGCGACAAATAGCGTAAAATGACCCAATCAAAAAAAAGTTAGCATCATAATTAATTGGTCGGGTCAAAACAATCAAGAACTGGGACCTATAAATTTTTTTCTTGAGGTAACTTTTAATTTTAAACTGGCATCGAAATTAATGTTTTGGCGACAAAATGATGGCAGCAAAATAGTTGACTTGGGCTTTTAAAAATTTTGAAAATGGGGTATAGTTTACTAGCAGCATTCAAAAACTTACTAAAATTTATTAGAGATTCTAGGATAGGTGGGATAATATAGAGAATATCATCCACTTTTTGATTCAAGATCCAAAATAATAATTCAGCGGGCTTTTTTTATAATTCAAACGGCACGGCACGGCACTTCAAAATTTGAATTACCATTGCCCCCTATTTTCTCAGCTTCTAGTATTACTATTACATAGGAGGCAATGGTAATACAATTTTGGCGTGCCGTTTTTGAATTATAAAAAGGCCCAGCGGGTGACTGCAAAAATCTGAAAAAAGTTGTACGTCAGAATGTCAGGGGTTGATACAAAATGTTGAATTAGAGTTATACTATTTAAGTAACAAAAACACTAGATTTTCGGGAAATCCTACAGGAAAGAAATCTCGAACCGTCTTCAACAGTTTTTTTTTATTATTATAGGATGGGTTAACTCTTGACCTCAATCTTGACCATAAAGGTCAAAGATGAGATCGACGATGGAGTGAGTTAACCTAGAAAATGCCTATAAAGGCACTGGTACTTCCACGCACCGACGGAACACAGCAGGCTGTTTGGCGTCGGACTTCGGTAGGAGGGTGGTCGCCAACCAGACGGCCTTTTACAGAGGCTACCACACCGCATGAGACCATAAGACGACACCTCAGATTCAGAAAAAAAATGAAGTGTCCTTGCCTGGGATGGATTACTAGGAGGCAGGTCTCATTTGTGTTTCCTTAGTCGCCTCTTACGACACCTACGGAAAGAGATGGGGTGGTGTTATTCTAAACCGATCACCACACGGCAAACATAACAGAACAGAACATAAACATGACTCCAAACCCAATGAACTTATAGGCACAAGTTTCTCGCAGTGAATAGCTGTAGGTGTAACACAATATAATTTCGATTTAGTCTGGAAATTCCCAATAGATTCCACACAAAGGAGTTAGTTCGACGCCCCTACTTCACACCAACCTTTTACCTACAATGCTTAAAAAAACCGGTCAAGGGTGACTCGAGGAGCTTAGCTCGGGGTTCTTTTTGCTGATTTTACATTTTTTGAGAAACACCGCTTTCGGTCTCGTTTTCATCAACTAATAATTTAAATTATGATGCTCTTTTGTAGTGTGACACGCAGGTTTACATGAATTTCCCTAAGGGGAACTTTTCCGGCCGGCCGACGGCCGGTTTTGTCGAGTAGTAGCGCTGCCTCTTGTTCGAATCCCAGTCGGGGCAAATATTTGTGTAAAAAGCAGATATTTGTTCTCGGGTCATGGGTGTTTGTGTCTGTCTTTATGTGTGTTCCGAGGGACCCACGATACAAGGGAAAACCTTAATGTGGGCCATTGAGTGTATGGTAAAAGTTACAACATATTTTTTTATAACTTCCTTCTTTATCATGTGGCGAACTTGAATAGCCCTGGCGGCAGAGTTTTCAAACCGCCAAATGGCCAATGGCCTCTTGCAATCGATCGCTGACAGCCCGGACCGATGGCTTAACATGATATTTTTAATAGGGTTGGTAGAGTTGAACACTTGTATAACCGCTTACTTTCAGATGGTCAACTTTAATCTATATGAAGTCTGTTCTTTCAATTGAGTATACACTCGTGTTTCTTGTCAGTGGCGACACGGTTCAAAATTAGAATGAACTTGACCCTTAGTATGCTCATTAATATGATGAAGAATTTGGAATCGTAAAGAAGGAACTAGGCCAAACCAAATAGGTACTTTTAAAACTATCTTTCCAAATGTAACTCTAGACAAGCTGATCCCTAAAAATACGAAAGGAAACAGAATTAATCAATGTTTGCTCTTGCGACGTTCGATCACACTTTTCCATTAAACCCCTTTGGATGTAGAGCTTTGAACTGTACAATTCTAAGATGAGCTGTTTGAGCTCCATCTATATACTCGTCGAATTCTAAGAAGGCGTAGTTGAAAGTCAACAAGTTACTCAAGAATGTGCCTCTTCGCGAGGAATCTAAATGTGTCTCATGTTTTCTCTGTGAAAAGACGGTTTAAAAAAAAACAATTTCTATGTTCTATGTTCGATTGTACGCACCTTTTTATATGTTCACCGGTTTCGCGATGTAATATGGTTCTATAATAAGATTCCCATGTGTATTCAAAATTTACCTTTGGACAAATTTAAGACAGTAATTAAACAAAAACTTTGCAAAAAGGGCTATTACAAAATTTCTGATTATCTATCAGACAGGCAGCCGTGGGAATGAACTGCTCAGCTCTAGAGTTATTTCAGATTTAGTTAAAATGAGTAAATAAGAAAATTTGTAATGCGATTTAAAAGAGCAACCTCAGAATGTATGTATTTAAATCGTTTAATGTATGTTTGTATGTATTTCATTGTAATCTTGACTTGTTTAAAGTGACATCCTGAATGTCCTATAAAATAAAGATTTTTTCTATTCTATTCTATTCTATTCGCCGCCATTTGTAAACTGATTTTGAAAATATTTCTTCTGTTCAAAAGAAAATACTTTTGAGGTTATTCCATTGTCACCAAGACAGGATCTGATGAGGGAATTCTAGGGAAACCGAGGGCAATTATGTACTCTATGTCATGCGCTGTTAAGAGAGCTTTCTATTGGTGAACGATTTTTTGAACTCAATCCTGTATTATTTGAGTTTATTTGCAAAAATACAAATCTTTCCTCTTTCTAATAAACTTGCTTTCCGCTCGGGACTTCGTTACCGGGGGAATTCTGATAAATTATGTAACTTATGTTACTTACTGCCGTACTCAGAGACGTCAATTAAAGTTAAGTACTGTTAAACTCTGATGTTGTTTCACTCTTGTTGATATAAACAAGGATAACATGACATTTAATTACTTCTTAACTTTAATTTACGTCTCTGAGTACGGCAGTTAGGGATAATGTTGCATGTTAATGGTAAAAGAATTTTTGAAATCAGTGTAGTCGTTTTTACTCAAAAAAAACGAATAATCTCTTATTCGTTACAAACATTTTGTATGTTTCCCCAAATCTTTTCTCTTTATAATGGTTAGACTTAAACACGTTTATTATTAAAAATTTGTGCAATAATCGCTACGGTAAACTCGCCCTGCAAATTCTTTTCGTGCAGTTCTATTTAAACTGGATGTAAGTAATGTTGACTGAGGCAAAGCACACAATTTTGACCTATCTGCCAGGGAAGAGGTAGAGTTCGACAAACATGATCGAGTAGTAGCGCTATTGAGATTGTATGCGGGCGATCAGAGTTTTGGAATGAAAGATTTCTGTACTATTTCACTTTGAATAGTTTTTGGAAAGTTCTGAATCGACAATAAATAGCGTAGTTTAATGACTGCAGTCAATCAATAACATCTGGGACCAACGGCTTAAGGTGCCCTTTGAAGCTTGGAAACGCTCGTGATAAATTACCACATTAGTAACCCATTAGGTTCCCTGCAGGTAATTACAGTAAAATAATTGTCATATAAATTTGGTTATCCTGCTCATTTGTTAAAATTACCATCTAGCAGCCTTCAGGGGAACCCCACCAGATTGGATTATAGTTTTGCATAGTCTGAAAGTGCAAGTTTTCTCACCATGTTTAAAAGAATTGCTACTTAAATGCTTCTGTGTGGGAGAAGATAAACAATTTAATTTGTGAAACATAAATTAATTTAAATGTTTAAACAGGTTAGTTTTTAAATTTAGCGTCGGCTGAAGAAGGTGGGTGAAGATTCGCGCTGGACCGTTCTTGGTGCAGAGGCTCTATAGCCATACAGCGCTTTATTGCAGCAGCTGTAATGGGCACCTTTGCACCGGGAACGATTAGGGGCGCCCGCATTTAATTAATTTATATTTCACAAATTAATATGTTTATCTTCTCCCACACAGAAGCATCTAAGTAGCAATTCTTTCAAACATCATGAGGAAACTTGCAATTTCAGACCATGCGAAACTAAAATCCAATCTGGTCGGGTTAATAATATTTGACATTAGATTTAATATATTTTTTATGACTGTTTTGTAAAATAATTTATTTTCTCATAAGTTTCGAAGGTGATCTAAGTTTTAAATTAAAAATTTGGTTATAAGCTTGGTCTGTGTAAACAGTGTCTCCCTCTGTAGTAAATAACAGCAAGTTACCTGCCTACTCGACGCTCGTCCCTTAATAAACTGTAGGCGCTTTGTTAAACAAATATCATTGACTGAGTGCTTGTCCCAAGCCTTTATGCTGGGATTCGAATCAGGAGCTATTCCAAATGAAGGCGATTACACAACATACACTACATACGCTCACGCCTATAATCCCTATCGGGGTAGGCAGAGCATTAGTGGTTCTAAAAGGACCAAGTATTATTTGCCGAATAAAAAATTTTATATTCTAAAACCACTTGATACCACATCCTACTAATATTATAAATGCGGTAGTTTGTGAGAATGTATGGATGTTCGTTACTCTTTCACGATCAAACGGCTGGACCAATTTTGAGAAAATTTGGTATGGAGGTAGCTAACATCCTGGGTTAACATAGGCTACATAATTTTCCGAAATTCACGAGAACGAAGTACCGGGCGGATAGCTAGCTCGACATAAATTCCTAGGGTTATTAGATGAAACATGATGTTGTCATCCTTTCACCCATAAAACAGCAAAACCCTCCTGACTTTTACAGTTTGCATGGGAAGAGTTGGCAGCTGGTACATTCTAAGTTTTTCTTTTACTCCCAGTCCAGCATGGAAGGTGATAACGTTTGAATGATATGGATTTTTCGTACAATGTTGCGTTTGGTTTACATCTCTACTAACCTCTACTGAAAGATCAATTTGCATAGATATACATCTACTAACCTCTAATGAAAGATCAATTTGCACAGATATACATTGAGTAGCGAACCGCACTTCGCCGCAGACTTTTCTTACGATTTCAACAGATTTACACCGAACTTTAATGGGCCATGTATGACATTTTAAAAATAGTTATAATTTCGTTCGATTTATTATTTAACATACAGGAATAAGGTCCCGTTTCTTTAAGAAAATATGTAAAAATCTATCTTTTGAAATAAAAATATAATAATTAAAAGATTATCAGTACGGCAAAATAATCTTAAGTACGGCATTATATGCAATTGTATTCCTTTGCCAAACTGTCATGTCAATTTTAAAAAAAAACATAACCTGTTTCATATTTTATTGTCGATTTCCGAGTTTGGTTGGTTGTTACTTCAGGCAAGTTGGTAGAATCAGCTCTAAGGAACCGAGCGGTATCCATAGTGTCAGAATCCAGCGTATTGCGAAAGTTCGAAAGTCCAGGAAGCAAAGCCAAGTCGTCAGTAAATATCAATCCAAATAATCAAAACCACAAAACAGAAGGTAACAATAGAGTCCAGGTAGCAAAACCAAGTCGTCAGTAAATATCCAAATAATCAAAACCACGAAACACGAACAAACTCAACAACCAAAAACCCAAAACACAATGGTTAGGTTATGTGTCAACAAACTGTCAAACGTCTTTTTTTTACTTTGGCAAAAGAAATTAAACCGTATAGAATGCTGTAGTAAGCAACAAATCGTAACCAAAATTTTAAAAATGTATAGGTAATTTTTTTATGTATAATCCACAGACTTCCAATATTATTAGAAGTCTGTGTGTGGTATAATCAAAATTATTTGATACTTTTTTTGATTAATTTATTGATATCTTTTTTATTTGAATGTGGGACCTTAAATCTGCTTAAAATAAAAAAAATCACATAATATTAAAAAACTTGCACATAGCCCATTGTACACCTTCCACTTCAACGCTGGACTTGGAGTGAAAAAAAACATAGAATGTACCAGCAGCCATACTGTAAAAGTCAGTACGTGGGACGCGAGAGTTTTGCTGATTTATGCGCGAACGGCTGACAATCTTTCACTAAGTACTATACATTCATGTTTCATCGAATAACCCTTAGAATTTATGTCAAATGTGGCATCAAGCGGTCGTAGAACCACTGATGGACTGCAATAGGCTGATATGATGATGATGATTTCATGAAGGGAATACAATGTATGTATTTGTGTCCATGTTCATGTTCTATAACTGTAACATATCTCACAATTAAAAAATTACATGGTTTTAAAATAATCATTTATTGAAGTCTGACGTAGGGAGAGGTAAGGATGGCGCAGGCGGAGGGTGCCGGATTATTGGATGTGTCGGTCTATTGAAGTGCCGGATTAGTTAGATTCTACTGTATATGTTTTATAATATTTAGTAATATTCAGTGACGTACATTGATGAACACTGATATAAATTGGAGACCAATCGTAATCGTCATGTCCATCTGGAATAGGACCCCAGCAAGTTTTGGTAAAGGGTCGTCTCGTCGGGGCGACTTTATAGACCGGGTTCGAGTTACAGAGGGGCCCGTATGCTAATAAGAGGGCTGCACTTGTAATTACAAACAGGTGGACCTGTCATTTCGGGGGAGATTGCGCTTTGGTACCATAACACTCTCTATTCTAGTACCTACAGCATGAGTACAGGCACCGCGGTGAACATAGGTATACCATTGCCTTTATAGGCATTTTCTGGGGTAACTCGCTCCATTGTCGACCTCGTCTTTGACCTTATGGTCAAGATTGAGGTCAAGAGTTAACCCATCTTATAATTTAAAAAAAAGGTTGAGATTTGGAAAAAAAAATTTTATTCGATACTAGCTTTCCGCCCGCGGCTCCGCCCGCGTCCTAATTTTTTTTTAAATAAAAAGTATCCTATAAACCTCACGGAGCCCGAGATCTTTCCAACGAATAAAAAACCGTGGAAATCGGTTCGTGCGTTCTGGAGTTATAGCGTCAGGAAGGAAAACCCGACTTATTTTTATATAGTAGATAATTGAATAGCGATAAGTACTAAATTATCGATACTAATAATAAGCCCTAGTCCAGTAGAACCACGAGTACATAGTAGTAGGTATACCGTGGTCCTTCAAATCGGTAGGTCCACGGGCCCGTTACGAAAAAATACTCCATACAACTTGTGCGATCAGCTGATTTGCCTTTGTATCGGTAGTGGAATATTTTTGACATTGGAAATGTCTTTCGGTCGCTCCAGTATAGGCTCCGATTTCACGTAAAAGGGCTATCTCCTTATATCTCGGAGAGTTGTGAAGATATGATATTGAAAAAAATGCTAAAAAAACGCGTATTTATGAGAGCTGTAAGTTGCAAAAAGAATTATTTGATAAAGTCAAAAACAAAAAAGTTCTGGCTGAAATAGTGAAAAAAAAATCATTTTTTCCGGAATTTTATTTTGGCGGTCGATGTTTTGGAAACGAAGAATAATATCAAAAATTTGAGAAATATCCTCTAGACAATTTAGTCAGCTACAATTTGAGCCTAAAATAATGACAATCGGTTTAAGGGTTTGCCCTGTAGCCTAATCTTTTTGAAAGAAAGTCAAAAAGTCAAAACGACATTTTTCACATGAATATTTTTTCGAATTCTGTAGATTCATTTCCAATGTGCTCGACAGTCGTGTGAGACACGAAATCTGTGAACTTTTTTTGAAAGTTTCATACAGGTTCCTTTGGGAAAGTTGTTCAGTTTTGTGGACTAATGTAAATCCTTAATTTTCGCTAAATTTAAAGCCTTATAATTAAGAGTAGGTATTTAAAGCTGTGTATGGCCTATGTCCAGCAGTGGACGTCTTGCGGCTGACATGATGATGATGATGATTGAAAGCTGTTAGTTGAAGGTTAAGATTTCTTTTGTTGTTGTGTTGTTATTTTTTCACGCAATCTGTTCCTGTTTTGTTTTGTGTTACTTAAATCAAGGGATTTATCTGTATTTTGAGCAATTTTTTTTGTTTCTATTCAATACTTCTACAAAAATCAAACAAAAAAAATTAAAGTTGTGAAAATAATTTTCAGAATCGCAACAACAAAAAAGACAGAACGTTTTCTTTCAAAACGTCGACAGAAGGGGTCCGTAATGAAATTTGGAAACCTTAAAACTGCGACAGCGCGTCAGTGGCTGTTTCATCTCTGTCACAGTCACATTGAGATGACACGGTGATGACGGGAAACTTTACACTCGCTGTAAAGGTTTCAGATTCAATCCAATTTAGATACCTACTTAAAATTGGTTGAGTAGCTATGAGTTGAAAACGTAACAGAGTAACTTTTTCATTTATTTTCACATTTATAGCATCACATATAACACTAGTATAGCTTAGTCTTTTTAAAGTTTGATAGATACATAAACTTTTAATTCACTACACGGTGCTACACAAACACAAAATCTAAATATATAAAAGGAGAAACTGACTGACTGACTGACATATCAACGCACAGCCTAAATGGCTAAACGTAGGCACTTAAAAATTTGGAAGGGACGTAGCTTAGGTACCGTAGAGGTGTACTAAGAAAGGAATTCCCGAAATTCCCACGGGAACAGGAATTAGCGGGAAAATCCTTTTGTATGAAAAATCTAAACCGCTTAAGTTAGACGCTTGAAATTTGGCATGCAGATACCTTAGTAAACTTAAAGCTTAGCTGCAACAGGATATTGCAAAATTCTTACGGGAACGGGAGTTAGCGGGAAAAAACTTCACGCGGTTCCCGAAGTTCACGCGGGCGAAGCCGCGGGCGGAAAGCTAGTACAATTATGTATTTATGGTTAACAGAAAACAAAACAGTATAGAAGCTAATAGCTTTTCGAGTGTGCATTGTGTCAATGAAAGGGCCCTGACTCAGCCAGACGCTGCTGCGACGCTCCTTCTGAGTGAGCTTGCTACGTCCTTGATCACATCTTCACCCTTGAGTTAGATTGTGGTCAAAAGCAACCCCATTCTCTATAAATAATCCTACTAATATTATAAATGCGAAAGTTTGTGAGAATGTATGGATGTACGGATGTTTATTACTCTTTCACGCTCAAACTGCTGGACCAAGTTTGATTTTGCTATGGAGGTAGCTCTGACACCCTGGATTAACACACAGGCTACATAATTTACCCAAATTCCCACGGGAACGTAGTGCCGGGCGGAAAGCTAGTAATAAAATAAGTTACAATGAGCGTCTACAGCTCAAGACATTACCTCGAGTGACTCCCCACATCCCATTTCAACCACATCGCGCTCCGTTGCTCCTCCCGCATTTTTGGGCCAAAACTAATTTTGTGCTTTGTTGACTTCTCTTGTGTTAGATTTTTATTTCGATACTTACGTGGTGCTAGCTCGTGTGTGCTCTATTATTGAGTTTAGAAAATATTTATAGGTAATGATTATGAGAATTGGCCCGTTTACGAAATGACGACGTCATTTTACAAAAAATAATCCTTACTAACATTATAAATGCGAAAGTAACTCTGTCTGTCTGTCTGTCCGTCTTTCACGCCTAAACTACTGAATCTATTTTGATGAAATTTGGTACAGAGATAGCTTAGAGCCTGGGAAAGGTAGGCTACATTTTATCCCACAGTTGGGCACAATATAACCTGTAGTACACGCGGGCGGAGCCGCGGGCGGAAAGCCAGTTGTATATAAAACATTGGATGGAATTTTACTAAAATTGAAAATTCATCTGAGTCCTCTACGCAGTGTGAAGTTCTTCGAATAATTAATGACTATTTTAAGGTATGAAAGAAATTAAATGGTTAGGTAATTATCTAAATGATATTATTATATAAAACCCCCCCGCAAAAAAGTAAAGCGGCCATTTAAAAAGTAAAAAATAATACCTTTCGTTGAGCCATCAAATTCATTTCAGAAATACCTATATATATTTTAATTATCGAAATCGATGGATGGCACGATAGGGTTTGCTCATTAAAATGGCGCTATAATGTCGCGTCGGGGTACCGCTTTAGTGAATCAGACCCTTCATTTGATTGACTATCTATTATTTACTAGTATTTCCGACCAACTTGCGACGACGATCAACTTTTGTAACAAATCTAGTAACATTGGGTGTTATGAGTCTGGGAGCGTTATGAGTTTGAAAGTTCTCTATTTTAGCTATGTATTTTATTATATTTGGGAAGTTAGCAGCCTCATTCACAAAATACTAGTTATTGCTTTAAACTTAGCGGTACCCCGACGCGACATTATAGCGCCATTTTAATGAGCAAACCCTATCGTGCCATCCATCGATTTCGATAATTAAAATATATATAGGTATTTCTGAAATGAATTTGATGGCTCAACGAAAGGTATTATTTTTTACTTTTTAAATGTCCGCTTTACTTTTTTGCGGGGGGGGTTTTTTAAATTTTTAATTTAATTTTTATTTCAAAATTTTTAAGAGCTTTAGATGATGCATTATATCAAAATTTTAACGGATTTTAACAACATCAGCTCACCGTGTTGCCACCATTGCATTGTATTCAGAATCAAATACTGATCAAAACGAGTCCAAACACGACATATCTGCTATTATTTTTTCAAGGATGTGCTAGTGTTCGGGATATCCTGGCCGCAGCATCAGCTCACCGTGTTGCCACCATTGCATTGTATGCAGAATCAAATACTGAACAAAACGAGTCCAAACACGACATATCTGCTATTATTTTTTTAAGAGTGTGCTAGTGTTCTGGATATCCTGGCTGCAGCATCAGATCAAGAGTTCCATAATCCTGCATAGTTATTAAGCATACATGAGTGTTTCAAGTTTTAGGTCACATGTATGTTTGAAAGTAAAGTAAATACACATTAAGAGTCTAATAACCCTACCGCAGCTAACAAAAGAGCTGATGACCTTGAAACGGCTGAACCGATTTTGATAAAACGTATCTAAGAACCATCGCCAAAAAACCTGCTTGTAAATAAAAAAAAACGCATCCAAATCGGTTCATCCGTTTGAGAGCTACGGTGCCACAGACAGACACACAGACACACACACACACACACACACATAGCGGTCAAACTTATAACACCCCTCTTTTTGCGTCGGGGGTTAAAAAGGAGAAACTGACTGACTGACTGACTGACTGACATATCAACGCACAGCCTAAACGGCTAAACGTAGGCACTTGAAATTTTGAAGGAACGTAGCTTAGGTACAGTAGAGGTGCACTAAGAAAGGAATTCCCGAAATTCCCACGGGAACGGGAATTAGCGGGAAAATCCTTTTGTATGAAAAAACTAAACCGCTTAAGTTAGACGCTTGAAATTTGGCATGCAGGAACCTTAGTAAACTTAAAGCTTAGTTGCAACAGGATATTGCAAAATAAACGGTATCCGCCAAATCCCATAGAAAAAACCCCAGGCTCGGCGCTACAAAACTGTATCTCAGACTTTAGACAAATAATAGTAAAAACAATGTGAATTGTCGTTATTACAAAATTCGGTGGCTAACATGGTTTAGTGTTACATGTAAAAATGACAATTTTTAGGAAAAACTTTATCCTACATACTGTATTAATTAACTCTTTAAGAACATATGTCACTCTGCAAAAAATGAATATACTTAACCTTTTTTTTTTTCTCCGGAAAAAAAACTATGTTAGCCACCGAATTTTGAAATAGCGACACTTCAGATTGTTTCTAGTATTATTTGCTAAATGCTGAGATATCATTGTTTAGCGCCGGGCCTGCAGCAATTTTTTTTTAATTTTTTTAATTTTATTTTTTTCTCCGAAAAAAAAACCATGTTAGCCACCGAATTTTGAAATACCGACAATTCATGTACTTTTTCGTAAATATATTACACCCGGATTACACACATCATTGAATTCCATCATTGATTCCATTCCACAGATAAATCATAGAAAATAATTATGATTTTGAAGTTTAAGAGTTATACATAATCTTATATATAAAAATGAATCTCTATTTCCCTTGGTCACGGCATCACGGGTGAACGGCTGGACCGATTTGGATAATTCTTTTTTTGTTGTGTTCCTTATTGTCAGGAGAAGGTTCTTATGAAAGAAAAAAGGCTCTGTAAAAGGCCGTCTGGTTCGCGACCACCCTTATACCGAAGTCCGACGTCAAACAGCTTTCTGTGTTCCGTCGGTGCGTGGGAGTACCAGTGCCTTTATAGGCATTTTCTGGGTTAACTCGCTCCATCGTCGACCTCATCTTTGACCTTATGGTCAAGATTGAGGTCAAGAATTAATCCATCTTATATGTTAATAAAAAAGTAAGGCATGAAATAATACCTATGCCTACTTTAAAATTGCTGGAATATTTCAAAAGTTTCAGAGCGCGCGCCCCTTTTCTCATATTTCAAGGGGAAAATAAAAATTTCGGTCATAAATAGGGAATACAAGTAAATAAATACTGTACAGAGTCTCAAAGTAATATTAGGCAGGTTTTGGTATATTAAGAATTACTTTTTTATTAAGTTATCTTTAGTTTTAAAGTTTTGAAACCTAAGGTACGCATTACATAACGCAACTCAGACTCTGATACTTGTATGTATACTTTTGTAGTTATTTATTTAAGTACACATTGTCTATTTATATATTATAATAATTATTATATTCCATTAAACTATTATTTTTCATAAGTATTATTCTACACTACTCTCGATTTCTTAAAGTTGTCCCTAAAACAAGGGTTGCCTGGAAGAGATTGCTCTTAGCGATAAGGCCGCCTTCGCGCACTTTTTTTTATTTAGTTTTGTATATATTTTTTTTGTGACTGTGTGCAATAAAGAATTTCTATCTATATATCTAGCTGATCTATACTTAAGTAGCAGTCGTCTTTGTGATTTTGATAGTGAGAGAAAGAGACAATCAATACTTAAGTATAGATCAAGACTTGAGTCTCCTTCTGTAATAGTACGGGCCTTAGACTTCTTACCAGTGGATTTCGGAAAAAATATGTAAGTAGCCGTTAAGTTACTCAGGGATTATGTAGCATTCTAATGGAGGAGACGGAAAGAAAGAGTTTTAGTAGTTTTTCAGTACAATCGTTACAAACGTAGAAAAATACAAATCTTTCTTCTTCATAATATCAGTGTATATATAGATCAGTATGATCTACCTAGTCTGTGATATAGATGAATGTAGGAGGTGATTTTTTTATTTTTAAGTTCTCTGACTTCGAGGTACCAAGCTTATTACAAAAACAGCCATAGCTAATGAATTTGAAAAGCTGTTATAACCACCTAAAAAGTGTATCAAAAAGCCCCCTCACGCAATTTTCACCGGTTAAAATTCCGCGAATGTCGCCGCCATTAATTTTGTTTGAACATCCACAGAGAAATACAGCCGCAGTATTGTTCTGTGTACTTAAACGAACGTGTTTACCGCTTACACGCACTGATGGTCCAAGTTATAAAAGAAGTAGGTAATACACAAGAAGTACCTAGTACAATAAATGGAAAATTCGTAAGTAGGTAACAGTGATTCATAGTAACAGCGCGAATAATAAGCAAACCTTAGTGGCAGGCAGCGCACTGCACTGCAGCAGGAATCGGTACCTTGGAGGCCACAACTTGTCCTACCAAGATATTAAGAATGTGCCCGCTAAGGACATAGCCAGATTCGCGGTTGGCATAGGACTCCAGGATGTACTGTGATATAGAAGGGTACTGTTACAATAGATCTGTCAAGGTCGCAGTGACACGGGGGCCTGCGTACAAGCTTGACCCCAACCCTTCGAACTCTTTAAATAATAATAATAATAGTGGCAGGCAGGGCACATACCTATTGCTCGAAGGACTGATGGCCGGGGACATATAATTACTGGAATGACAACCGAGTACCTTAAGGCGCAGCGTAGGAAGCCTACCACAAGGTGGACCGACGATCTGGTAACGATTGCGGGAAGCTGCTAGACGCGGGTGGCACAGGACCGATCGATGTGGAGATCCTTGGGGGAGGCCTATGCAGTGGACGTCTTATGGCTGACATGATGATGATGACGACAGAAGCGAGTGATCTTGGTGCCTGAAATTAACCTTGCGGTGTGCGATGGTTATTTACTGCTTGAAAGTTTAGAACAGGCAATAGTAATGGAGGCATCAAATCTTTCCGAAAGTTCTGCTCTTATTCTGTCGTAGGTGTTGCTATGATATTAATATTCTGGGTTGAATCAGGAACTTTAGTTTTTGTACTATTATTTTTAAGAGAGTCTCTTGTCATACAGTGCCTGGGACATTTAGGTTAAGTTAAGAAAATATAATTTAAATAAAAAGTTTTAAATCTGATGGAGCCATCCAATACATTCAAGTAGACGAAGCGCTTCTACCTCGCACCAAAGCAAAAAAGGGCGAACCGGCCGACATAATTAAAGGATATTTTGTGTAGACAATAGGTAAATGCTTCGCATACAGAATTTTAATTCTAACTGTTCGGCCATTTAGATTTGTCGCGGGCGCGCTACGTGTTTTGAATAAGGGACACCTCCGAAATTTTCATGAGAAGGACCGTGAATGTCCTATAATAGCGAAGTTTAAAATGTAATTTGGGGTTCAGGGTCCCGTCACTCATTGTCTCGCGGCATTTAGAGGGTAGATATAGATTAAAAAGCTTAGTAACCATTATGTTTTTGTACGACTGATAGGTACCGACTTCGGAGCGTTAGACATCAATAGGTAGGTACAGTACAATTCTTTGCCAACGTCTGTATTTCCAAGCTCATACAACGGTGATCGGTTGAGAATAACACCAGCCCATCTCTATCCGTGGGTGTCGTAAGAGGCGACTAAGGAAACACAAATGAGACCTGCCTCCTATCATCCATCTTAGGAGACGACACCTCTAGTGCCTGGCGTTACGGAAAACACAGTTCGCTTCCGGAAACCAGCACCAAATTTTTATGTGTGGTTAGGCATGTCACCTAGACCCCAAAACTGCCGGGAGACACTTCGTGAGGTGTCAAGGTCACCAGTTATGACATCATCAATGTAGCCGCCGCCGCGTTTTGAAAAATGTAAATTACTCATAAATTACGCAGTGCACATGTACGTGTGGGGTATCAAATGAAAGGATATTAAATATGCTGCATTGTTTTTATTGAATGTAACTGCGTAAATATGAAAATAACAAGAATATAGGACAAATAAGACAAATTACAAAAAAAATAATACATATTTATTTTTATAGCTAGAGAACCATTTATATTACAGAGAAAAAATGTAGGGTACAAATAATTATACGTTATTCGTCTACAGTTTACAATTTAAATCATCACAATCGGGCGAAAAAAGCCACAGTTACGCTGGTTTAACTAAAGCGCGGCGGATGCCATATATTCAACCGACGACGTCGCCGGCGTGTTTTGAAAAATGTTAATTATACTTAAATTACGCAGTGCATATGAATGCTTGGGGTATCAAATGAAAGGATATTAAATTTTCTGCATTGTTTTCATTAAATGTAACTGCGTAAATATGAAAACAACAAAAATATAGGACAAATAATACAAATTACAAAAAAAAATACATATTTATTTTTATAACTAGATAACCATTTGTATTACAGAGAAATAATGTAGCGTACAAATAATTCTACGTTATTCGCCTATAGTATAAAATTTAAATCATCACAATCGGGTGAAAATAGACATAGTTATGCTGGTTTAACATAAAGCGCGGCGGATGCCATATATTCAACCGACGTCGCCGGCGCGTTTTGAAGAGTCTAAATACACTGAACTGCGCAACACACATGTATGTATGTATACATTCGGACATGAAATGAAAGCATATTTAATATGCTCTAATTTTCTAATGTAATGTACTCTGCGTAAATATATAAATAAGAAAAATGTGTAACAAATAAATCGAATTAGAGAAAAAAATATGTTTATTTATTTCTATAGCCAGAGAACCATTACATTAGAGACAAAAAATGATTTCTTTTCGTATAATGTTATGTTATTTTTCTATAGTTTAAAATTTAAATCATATAAATCGGTAAAAACAGACATAGTTCTGTCAGTTTAAAGATAGTTCGGCGGACGCTAACAACGCGACATGGGTAAGGCTCACGAGCGTTTTGTCCGCCCGTTCCAGTGTGTTATGAATATTGATGCATACTAACGATGGCCGTTTCTACTAATAATCAGGATGAAGACTTCACTTGGAAGAGAAACTACTTGCATCAATGCTTATGCATCAATATTCATAATACACTGGAACGGGCGGGCAAAACGTTTGTGAGCCTTGACCCACATTTATGCCCATGAGTTAACTAGTGTTTCAAGCTCTTTCTGATGAACTAAATTTTATATAGCCTCGTAAAGGGTAATTTTAAATTACATACTTTCAAACTAGTGTGCAGCTTTCAATTAACGCTAGGTGCAAAGAGGATTAAGTGTGTTACATTTTTAATTTTCATCTATCTAACTTATAAAAATCAGCCTTCATATATAATCTAAAAATAAAAGGACGGTCTACGCTCTCGAGCATGCAGCTTCACACGCACAAAGGAGAGTGCAATTTTAATCGTTTTTCACGCATCGGCACCTGGAACACCTCTCCTTGCACTTGCATGACACAAGTTCTTTGCAGCTCAAGCTAGCATCCGGAATTGTTTTCCAGACTGGTGTGTAGGCAGGACCGTTGTCTTTTTTTGCCAACCCCAGTTGCACGGATCTAAATGCTGTGGGTTGTCCAAGAGGCAAATAGTCCAAGTTTTTGTTTGAAGAATTGCCCTCTTGATATGTTGAATCAGTGCATCTCGCGTTGGTGGGATATTTTCGATAGCTTTATTTTTCTTAGTGAAAAGAATCCTTCTTGCTACATGTATATCGTTAGTTTCACTTGCAGGATAATACATGTGCACAACAAATGATTCTATAAGTGCAAAGATGGCATTATCTTGGCAAGGTACAGCCTCACAAGAATATGTATGAAATGCGACATCGACTTCTCTCGATGATGCCCATGTTTTACACGACGTTTTTTTACCGATTCCAAAGAACGCTGGGGTTGGCAAAAAAAAAGACAACGGTCCTGCCTACACACCAGTCTGGAAAACAATTCCGGATGCTAGCTTGAGCTGCAAAGAACTTGTGTCATGCAAGTGCAAGGAGAGGTGTTCCAGGTGCCGATGCGTGAAAAACGATTTAAATTGCACTCTCCTTTGTGCGTGTGAAGGTGCATGCTCGAGAGCGTAGACCGTCCTTTTATTTTTAGATTATAATAATATGAAGGCTGATTTTTATAAGTTAGATAGATGAAAATTAACAATGTAACACACTTAATCCTCTTTGCACTTAGCGTTAATTGAAAGCTGCACACTAGTTTGAAAGTATGTAATTTAAAATTACCCTTTACGAGGCTATATAAAATTTAGTTCATCAGAAAGAGCTTGAAACACTAGTTAACTCATGGGCATAAATGTGGGTTAAGGCTTACAAACGTTTTGCCCGCCCGTTCCAGTGTGTTATGAATATTGATGCATAAGCATTGATGCAAGTAGTTTCTCTTCCAAGTGAAGTCTTCATCCTCATTATTAGTAGAAACGGCCATCGTTAGTATGCATCAATATTCATAACACACTGGAACGGGCGGACAAAACGCTCGTGAGCCTTACCCATGTCGCGTTGTTAGCGTCCGCCGAACTATCTTTAAACTGGCAGAACTATGTCTGTTTTTTACCGATTTAGATGATTTAAATTTTAAACTATAGAAAAATAACATAACATTATACGAAGAAATAATTTTTTGTCTCTAATGTAATGGTTCTCTGGCTATAGAAATAAATAAACATATTTTTTTCTCTAATTCGATTTATTTGTTACACATTTTTCTTATTTCTATATTTACGCAGAGTACATTACATTAGAAAATTAGAGCATATTAAATATGCTTTCATTTCATGTCCGAATGTGTACATACATACATGTGTGTTGCGCAGTTCAGTGTATTTAGACTCTTCAAAACGCGCCGGCGACGTCGGTTGAATATATGGCATCCGCCGCGCTTTATGTTAAACCAGCATAACTATGTCTATTTTCACCCGATTGTGATGATTTAAATTTTATACTATAGGCGAATAACGTAGAATTATTTGTACGCTACATTATTTCTCTGTAATACAAATGGTTATCTGGTTATAAAAATAAATATGTATTTTTTTTTGTAATTTGTATTATTTGTCCTATATTTTTGTTGTTTTCATATTTACGCAGTCACATTTAATGAAAACAATGCAGCAAATTTAATATCCTTTCATTTGATACCCCAAACATTCATATGCACTGCGTAATTTAAGTATAATTAACATTTTTCAAAACACGCCGGCGACGTCGGTTGAATATATGGCATCCGCCGCGCTTTAGTTAAACCAGCATAACTGTGGCTTTTTTCACCCGATTGTGATGATTTAAATTGTAAACTATAGACGAATAACGTAGAATTATTTGTACCCTACATTTTTTCTCTGTAATATAAATGGTTCTCTAGCTATAAAAATAAATATGTATTATTTTTTTTGTAATTTGTCTTATTTGTCCTATATTCTTGTTATTTTCATATTTACGCAGTTACATTCAATAAAAACAATGCAGCATATTTAATATCCTTTCATTTGATACCCCACACGTACATGTGCACTGCGTAATTTATGAGTAATTTACATTTTTCAAAACGCGGCGGCGGCCACATTGATGACGTCATAACTGGTGACCTTGACACCTCACGAAGTGTCTCCCGGCAGTTTTGGGGTCCAGGTGACATGCCTAATCACACATAAAAATTTGGTGCTGGTTTCAGGAAGCGAAATGTTCCGGCCTTTTTTGGACGTAAGGCAGAGCACTACTCAGTTTGTTTTTAATCTGAGGGGGCGGCCTATGGTCTCATGCGGTGTGGAAGGCTCTGTAAGGGGCCATCTGGTTCGCGACCACCTCGACCTCCGTATTACAGAAAGCAGCACGTCAGGTACCCATTTGCACTACGAAAGCTGCCGCTATTATGAGCGAGATAAGGGCGACGTCAAGGTCAACATGTTTCGCCTGATGTGCTGCCGTGTGTACATACTCGTACTTACCTATGACGAATTTTGTATCTAACAAAATTGGTCTCACCTTCCATCATAACGTACCTAACATAAATGATACACTAAGTAGGTAGGTACCTACATAAGTATACAGGGTGTAATGTAAAGGACAGCTTAGCAAATACTGCGACCCTGGCGGGCCTAAGAAACACTGCGACTGCGACGCTGGCGGGCCTAAGAAGAAACACTGCGACCCTGGCGGGCCTAAGTTACTTGACCTCGAGTTTATGTCAATAATAATAGATAAAACAGCTAACGTTAACAGTCAAGAAATAACAAAAATATCAACAACAAAAACTTCACAAAAGATAACAACTTAAACTTCTTCACGGTGACAAACCGACTGATTTGACCGGCCAGTCTAACATAAGCGCGGTGAAAAAGCTCCTCTACTCATGCTGTCTTATTAATTCTTTATTAAAACGAATGTGACAGCATGCGTACAGAATCTTAGTCACGCCTTTCTGGCGCGGTAAAGAACAGCCCTGTGGTATATTGACAGTGGTGAAGAAGGGGACGGGAAGAGATGCGGCTCGTGACACTTATCCCCTCACCTCATACTCTTCGCGCCGCATTAATCTATGACATTTTTAAGTACTGATGGATGACTCAGGCTTATAAGGATTTTGTTTGATATTGATTTCACCGAAAACATATTTCACATCTAATAGGTATTTTTTTGCATTTTATCCTACCTATTATTTTAGTATTACCTACAGGAATCCAATTTAATGCTAGTTGTGACGCGGTATGCTTAAAAATGATGATAATGGACTTTTAAATCAGTTTAAACGATGATTTTCTTTTAATTATATTTTGCATTTTCAAACTGAAATTACTCAGAAAGTAACTACCTATATCACTTAGTTACGACATTTTGTCAATCAGTAGGTATTTGTAGTTTGGAGGTAATTTTTTTCTCTTTCGATTGGCATATGTTTCATACGTGTACCTACATTAAAAACGCGACTTTCTATGTACTTGCAACTTTAGGCAAGCCACAGAGGTTCGATGCTCTTTGTTAAGATATATATTTTAAAGGACACCGGTTTGGTTCACTGTTTAATAACTTACCTACAAAATAGGTGGGTAATATCTACGTATAATTTCGAAGTGTGCCTAGGCCTAGCAATCTGTGATACCAAATATTAGTACTTAATCCATGCTATGTTTTATTTTGGAAGTAAGTTACTAGGTATTTTGTGTGAAACTCCTCAAGAACAGACAGACAGCCCCCGAAATAAGTATCTAATTCTCTGTCGTCAGAGAATACTTGTACTTAATTACCAGAGAATACTTGGTATAATAAAAAGCAAGATGTCTCCTTTCTTGTTTATAGAACTTTCATATAAAATATTTACCTGTAATGTTTAGGAACTTCGATCAACTATATAAAACTAGATACACAGTCCCATACAAAATGAAATTTAAAAGTGTCCTAACTACAATACGTACTTAGATAGTTGTATACCACTTCATGTATTATGAAAGAGTTCTAAAGTGTCAAACATTTTAATCTAATTTAAACCTTAACGTAATATTATAAGATCGAAAATAAAATCTGTTTAATTTGTAAAATACCACTTTTGGTTTTGAACAAAGGATAACGTAAGACAATTTGATGACACTGGCTGTCACGTAGAACATGGGAGGAGTGGAGTTGCCTTTGTTAATTTTAAAAATATATTAGTTGGGTCGATTTCACATAAAAAAATCTTCGTCTAAACTTTATAACAAATTCAAAATGCTACGAAATGGTGTGGTTTTCTTTTTAACCCCTGATTGTGTTGTGTATGTATAGGAGCATCATAGCTCTTAAACGGATGATGTTAATGGTGCAGTTTATTTTATTCGAAAGCTTCTTCTTGCGCTGGATTTCAGATATGATTTATCAAAATTGGTTCAGCCGCTTACTTTTATGTTAGTTTTTATGGTTTTTTTATTATTAAAAAAATCACATTCATTTCAAATTAACCGACGATTAATATACATTACAATTGATAATCACAGCCGCCGCCATTCTTCTTAATTATTGCTTATAAACATAATATTCTATGCTTATTTTTTATGAAATATGAAATAACTTATAAAAAAAGAAAAGAACTGTGTCTTTCCCGATTACACATATATTATGTTTTGCTTATTTAAAACTTAGTATAATTTTTTGAACAGAAATGACCTATTGAGATTTAAGAGAGGAAATTAGCTATGAAACTAAATAGATATTTAAGTACAAGTAATAATTTATTTTAAAAACAGCAAATAACTCAAAAAAAAAACATTTGTCTTCTTCGCTGTCATCATCTTTGTCCTGAAGATGAAACATATTTTTTTTTTTATTCAATACAAGAAACTCCAAATCAAAAGTGATAAAAAGGTACATACTATTTGAGGTGCAGCTGTTTTGTGTAACCTTTTGACTCCTTTTGTAATGACATACGAGTCACTTTCTAAAAAATGCTTGGAGCAAAAGACACTACTTTGCGACGGCTAGAAAAAATCTTCACATCTTTGACGTGCGACCACGGATGTCCACTGTCCACATCGCACAGGATCTCTAGGAAAACTAAAAATCCAATAAAACTTTATGTTTGTAAACGTCACGCACGTTAATTTTTTTATAAATTCAATTTTATATGATTAATGGTTTTGCCATAATATCTTTAATGTAAGTATAGAAAACAGAATTAATATATATACTCTTTACACTTAAATTTTATAACACAGATGAAAATGAAAAAAAATAAACAATAGAAAAAAAAAGCGTCTCTATTTGTTTTAGAACAGAGTCACTGCATAACCCGAACAAATGATGTTGAAATACAACGGTATGGATTTGTAAGTTCCGCTAGTGTCTATTCAATTTAAAGGGTTATACTCTCGCCGAATGTTATTAAATTAAACTAAAAAAATGTTTTATAACCTTTTCTTGGCCAAATACCAAGATAATTTCAATTCACATATAATAATTACAAAACTACTTATTTAAAAAATGTCATTCCATATTCCTTTAATGTTCTGGAGGTGTGATTTTTACAATTTTTCACTGCGCACCGAGGCATGGTTACTTTCGGAACGAACGAATACTACTAAACGAAAAGACAACCCAAAACGTCAAGTGGGTGATCATTTAGCGAGGGAACTTTTTTGTTGTGGATTGTGTATCTAGTTCTTTATAGTTGATCGAAGTTTAGGAATAAATTAATAATAATAATTCACAGAACACAGGCACGACAACAATATCGCACTTTTACAAATCTTCAATTCTATATTCTTGCTGTGTGTAACGAAACGCTTGTATAATCCGACTTAATCAAGTAGTAAATACCAACATGAAGAAAGAATACTTTATCACAGTGTATTAAGGTTCATTCTTCAAAAGCATAATATGTATTCGGTCTCCACTAGATTTCAACGGGGAGGCAAAAATCACATTGTCATTAATGTCATTGTTGTCGTGGCATTTTATGGTGTTTTGACTTTATTTTCACAATAAAAATCGCCAGAAATTAAGCACAGATACTTATTAAAATGTCTGAAGATGAGTGGTTAGAGACAGTGTATTTCGACGTTAACAAGTTTTTGGAAGAATACGAGAAGTACCCGTGTCTTTGGGATCGTAATCACCCAAAATTTAGAGATAGGAAAGAGAGGTTATTACGCGAAGAAAATTTAGGTGAAATCCTAGGAATTACTGATCTAAAAACGTTGAGAAGAAAGATAAGGAGTGTTCGAGGGACTTATAACACGGAGATTCGGAAACTGAAGGTTGCAATTGAAAGTGGATATGAAATATATGCGCCCAGATTGAGTTGGTTTCCCTTGGCTGATAGGTTTTTGAGAGTCACTACGGATCTGACATTTGAAGAGGTAAGTACGGCTTACCATATCCTAGATCGGCGTGTCGGAAAAGGGGCAGCCCACATGTTTGAGTTCCCTCTTGACCACCATCTAGCTTAGGGGCGAAAATGCCTATTTCAACTCTTTCACTTACAATCATAATTTTGTTTCAGTTTCCGTTGTTAGAATGGGACAAAAGTTCATTGTTACTTCCAAAAAATAAAAAGCTAAAACATTCTAAAGCCAAAGATGTGACACTTAACTTAGAAGCACCTAATGGGTTAAAACGGCAGGTGAGTTAATGGTTTTTTATTCATAAATTAAATTAATCTTTATTTCAGACAATAATTATCAAACTCAAAGTCTAAAATAGCTTTATTTCATAGAACATTCAGGACGACTTGCACCAAAGAGCTAAACATATTTAGCGAGACTAATTTTTATTAATTTGACAGATTTTGTTGCTTTGACAACCAAGTTAAATGTGTTTAAGCTATTAAATGTACTATCAACCCCAGTTCTGCCTGACCAATTTCAAATGTTTATCCCTTGCAAGAGAAGAGCAAGACAACCCCACCCTCATCATAAATTGAGCAATCACAGGACTGGACATTTTTTTTTGTTGCTAAACAAAGAAACTTCTCGTTTTTTTGGTGAACAAAAAACAATTAACAAGAAAGGAATAGTTTTTTCAACCCGCCTTTTATGATCTGAGCAAAGCACTATTAGTTGCCGAAAACGAACAATTGGGGCAAGGCGCCGAACGCTGCAAACAAAACTGATCCTTAAGGTGGTCAGGCGGAACTGGGGTTGATAGTACCTGTTTAAGGATTTGGTGCAAGTTGCCCTTAAAATGTTACTTAATATAAGTAATAAGTTTAATTTTGCGAATGTCTATGAAGATGAGTCTATGAGATGAATGTCTTGTGATTGCAAGTATATTTACACTAATATTATGAAGAGGAATGATTTGTGTGTTTGTTTGTCTGTAAAATACAATGGTATGAGTATTTACACGTACACTTAGTATTTACTTCACACATCGTCGCACTTAAATGGAAATGTACCTTGCTTAAATACTTGGGAGAAAATGGTGGTCACAGCGTTGCCTTCCAAGTTACAGTAGAAAATTACTAATCTCATATTCACTCGCGCAAGTCAAATTGATTGAAATCTCTATTTTAATTACTTACATTATTCACAGAAAATTATGTATTAGGTGCTCTGTTAAAATACCTCTCTGTTAAATAGTCATTAAATTAGTACCTTTTTATTTTCTATTAATCATAGGGTTAAATGAACAATAATGATGTTTAACAGGTACAGACAACGTCATAGAATCCGATACCATTGGTGCTACTTTGCTTCGGTTAAGGTGATATTGGTTTCTATGACGCTTTGTCTGTGCATCCCTTTAAAGATAGATAATCAAAGTATCTGGTGTACTTTACAAATTCTAAATAGACAAGTAGGCGTAAATTAATAATTTCACTTATTAATTTCAGAAACTAAGCAATAGAGAAGATACTTATCAACATGAGTCAAGCGTAAGTATTGAAATTCAAAATAAATTTTTAAAGGCGCCTGTCGCGCGAAATGTTTTGATTTTCTTGGTTTAAAAAAACAAAAAGGTTTTTAATACACTGTAGCCCAGTAGTGCCAAATGATCTCAACCGATCAGTGAGGTTAAGCAACGTACACAGAGGCAGGGAACCTGATTGGTGACCAAAGTGGCGATTTATCACGAGTGTTTCCGTGCTTCGGAGGGCACGTTAAGCTGTCGGTCCCGGCTGTTGTCGATTGTTGTAGTTGTCGTCGTTAAAACCAAGTCAGAGGTCAATGTGCAGTTTGAAAACTCTGACACAAGTTCGCCACACATTTGACTATACCTACACGATAAGAAGAATACACTGTTTAGTGTACTTAGGTAAACGTAGTATAAGGCGCCCCCCAGCCAGATGGTCAGATGACCTAAAGAAGATAGCGGGTAGTGGCTGGATGAAAACAGCGGAGGATCGTGCAAAGTGGCGCACCTTGGGGGAGGCCTATGTTCAGCAGTGGACTGTAATAGGCTGATATGACGATATGATGAGTGTACTTAGTGCACTGTTTAGGGTTTTTAATATACATTCACTGCGTCACTCCTAAATCTTAAAGAATTTTTGATTTTATTATAATTTACACTGGTTGTTGCGTCTCAAGCTGTAAGAATTTCAATGTATGTCTAATAACTGGTGGCACAAATTAAATAAAATTACATTTAATAAATTACATAATTTTCTACAGACTACTCAAGAATTTGATGAAGCATTTCAAGAATTTGATGAATTGGAATCTGAAGTAGATAATTGCGTGAAATACGAAGTCCTAGACGATTTTGGGTCAGAGCAAGAAGAAATTGAAGAGAGTGCTGCATCTACTGCTAGCAGACCGGCTGATCCCAGTAAAGCAAAGGATCAAAATACTTCTAAAACAGTTGTAGAATATTTAAAAAACTTAACCAAAGCGAATGAAAACGAGTTCATGGCATTTGGTCGTTCCATTGGTGTTCAACTACAGACATTGCCTTTAGAAGTAGCTTTACAACTTCAAATGGACATACAAGCTCATATAACCAAAAGTAGGCTACAATATTTGAGATCGAAAATGTCTGAAGATCAGAGCTGATGGGTCTTCATAGATAAATAGATTAGGAACTGGAGGAGGCTGGAACGTAAATACAGGTATCTATCAATACGGAGTTAATGTACATTTGTCGCCGTTTAGCTAATCTAAGACTTAGTTTTTTTAAACAATGATGAATGAGTTAACATGAATTTGTTAATCATAAAAATCTACAGAAAATTTTATACAATACTAGCTTTCCGCCCGCGGCTCCGCCCGCGTGGACTACAGGTTATATCGTGCCCAACTGTGGGATAAAATGTAGCCTATGTCCTTTCCCAGGCTCTAATCTATCTCTGTACCAAAATTCATCAAAATCGGTTCAGCGGTTTAGGCGTGAAAAGGTAACAGACAGACAGACAGACAGACAGAGTTACTTTCGCATTTATAATATTAGTAGGGATATATGTATTGTATTGAATTATATATGTATGTACCTATATATTAAATATATGTTTATATTTTTAATAACGTTATTTAAGTATTGTATAGTTCTTCACTGTTTATTTGTCTTTCTGTATCTATTCTATTAATTTTTCTAATTCCTTTTTGTACTTTACGCATACTCATAAAGATTTCTTCTCAATGTTCGTTAGGTTGACTGGAGATCCCCTAGTGGGATAAGTCCGCCTTTGTATGTACCTTAAATGTATTCTAACTTTAAGTACCATATTTTGCTCCTGTAAGAATATTTATTGTACAATAAAGGATTTACATACATACATACATACAATAATCAAACTCATTTATCGCAACAACACCATTGGCATCAGTCGGATGTCCTGCATATTTAATATTGTTTTATGTTTTGTCAATCAGTCTATTTCTTTTACTCTCTGCACTGATAATGATAAAACATGAACTACTTGCGCTTGAAACATCTGTAGACCTTCGTTCTGGTAGTTAGAGCATTCATGTCATGAGACAGTGATCAGTCTTTTCACTACGCCGTTGTTGTTCTTGTTCTTGTAACTTGTTTAGACTTCACCGTCTCACTGGTTATCTTTATACCTACTGGAGTTCTCCAATGCCATTATAAATGGGTCCTAGTTTGATGTGAGCACAATCACCGCTATGAATTCATCATCTAATTTGTACCCGATGTCTTCAAGCTGTTGCCCCAGCTCAGACATTCTTGATAGGTAACTCGACATGCCACCATCTCACATAACTTCACCCAAAACAAATATCTCAGTAGCAGCCTCCTGCACAGACACTTGTCTGCATAAGCCCTTTGTAAAATGGTCCACTTCTCTAATGGTGTCTTCGCATTGCGAATGTGAGACAGTGCCGATGGGCCGACCGACAAGCTGATCTTCGCCAGTGCCTTCCGCATATTTTTCTCGTCCTTGCCGTCGAAATCCGGTAGAATGCATTCGTATAGATCCTCGTGCATAAGGATCATCTTCATAGTAAATTTCTAAGTAGTCTTCAATACCTTTGAGTTTTTCTACGGGTAATCCAACCGGAGCTGTCGTAACCATCTCGGAGGAGCTTCCAGGCCGACTTTCAAACACGACGAACAAGGTGAGAAGAAGAGGGAGTGAAAGAGATAGCAATACCTATTGATATATATGTAGATTTGAAATCTACATTTCATCCAAAACCACGGGACACATTTACCATGTGAAATTGAAGTATTTGTTAAGTATATAATATTAATTTTCTTAGATAAAGAGAAATTATGTTTTCACAAATGGTTTCTTATTTTTCTGCTCCTTAACTAAATTATTTAAATGCAGTTAAGGTAGAAAATATCTGATTATCTAGATGTTGCCACTTTTTAGTATCACAGATTCAAAGACCCACACAAAATGTTCCATTCTATCGTGGATCATTTTTGGCACACATACAAGATAATAACTATGTTTCGAGAACGAACAGCCACTTTTTACAAGAATGTTGCCATTAATGACCTATGTTCCTTGGGGAAAGTTGTTCAGTTTCATGGACTAATTTAGCTCCCAAGAGGTTGAAAGAGATTTACCTAAAGGCCTGTATACTTACCATTCTAAAATGCCATTACGATGCGATATACTTACATTGCACTAATACTAAGTATAAGTATTTATCTCATAACGCAATGTAAGCCGAATTGTATTCTACAATTATATGTACATTTTATTAAATAGTAAATCACGAGAAAAAAATGAGTATGACAATAAAAATATCAATAGCACCTGTAAAATAAACTTCATAAAGTTCTTTTTAACAACTTCAAGCTGAGATGTAGCCTGAAGTGGCATCAGCAGCAGAAATGCAATTTAAAGATGCAATGGCCTTATTAAGTGCAATTTTCGCGGCGGCTGCATCTGACGTGTTGAGTCATGGATGTGATAAGAAAAAGGTGAAGATAGTGAGAACATACGACTTTTCAGAGGTGATATAGACTTCGGACACAGACTGGCCGTAGCATAGACAACATGGCCCGGTGGGGTTTTCCAAAAACACAGACCTGTAAATCTACTCTTTGTAAAAGGTGTCTAGCTCATCCCACAGCGCTTCCTCGGACGTCCCCGGCCTTGACGCCGATTCGGTGTCCAATCTGTGGTAACCCTTGCCTTGCCCACTTGGTAGGTAGGTATAGATAATGTAATTAAAATAATATTTTACTGTTCATTTAAAAATAAATTGTATACACTCTGCGGACAACGGAGCTGATTTCACAATTATCAAACACAACTATGCTGTTATACTAATAATTCACAAAACCAGTACAATTAAAACGAGACCCCTCAGTTTTCATACAAAGTAGTTTAGTTCATTATTATTGAAAAGGATGTGGCCAATACTTAAGAACAGTTTAAATCGGAAATATGACTAAAATATAAATTACATTAAAACATTATTTACTCAAAAAATGTAATTAATGTTTCACTAAGAAGACATGACATCAATCGAATACGATGGTGATAGCGCGCGTAATGTGCCGCGGTCCTATGTCGACATTGACAACGCCAGAGGGCGAGCAAGCCTTTGCGTGGGGCCCTCGCGCAATCAAGGTGAAGTTTCAGCGTCAACCGAGTGGCGCGCCGAGCGAGTTCCATCGTGCTCGAGCTTCCTGTTGGGCTTCTAAAAACAACACTCTTTTGTTTTTAGAAGCCCAACTAACGCGATTTTGAGCACACTTGAAGCAATATCCAGAGTAAAATCTAGTTACTGTATTATACCACAATCTTTCTTGTATTATATCTACGGTAATTCAGTATCATATCGTAGCGCAAAGTCTACGTCGAGTCAGCTAGGATTTATATCTCGCTCACGGCTATTATTCATCTACACGATTCTTAGCCGAGTTTCGTGCTGGTTTTTGTGGTTTTGTAGGTCTACCTTCTTGAATCCTTGGGTTTTTATAAGTATTAAAAAAATTAAATGCAGGATATATGTATAGCAAAACTTCAGGGTGTCATTCTCCCCGTGAAACTTGCCTCAAAGAACTATACGAACTTTAAGAAAAAAAAATCCAATCTAATGACCCTTATGAAAAATCAGTCGATGATACCATAACTTGTTATTTTTTTCGTTATTAGAGGTGAATTTTATTTGACCTGTGTTCCTTGGGAAAAGTTGCTTAGTTCCGTGAACTGTTTCACTCGCATCCTTAATTTTTTTCATCTCAGTGCTGAGTAATGCTGAGCATGAGGATTTGCTCACGTGACTTACGTATAGTCCTTTTGACTTACGTTTACGTCCCTAAAAAGAGAATACAACATTCGCACCCGTCTGTCACGTCGCCTTGCCATATTTTCTCCCTAATTTACACCGCAGTATTACCTAACCCTAATAACTACTAACCTACACGACCTACCTACTTAAACTCCCACTCAAAGAATGCCCTTGACAAGATTAAAGGCGAACATTCCGTAATTCCGTGAGCCCTGATTGCACCTTGTAGTGTCACACTGACACGGCACGCCTTTTGCTCATTCCATGCGAGACTGCGGTACGAAGCCTGTATTTGTGACATCCCTTAATTAACTCTGCTCTACGTACAAAGGCTCTTGTGCTGTGGTTTCTTAGTGTGAGATATCACTCAAGATGACTGACTGGGTTTAATTAAGTACGCTACTAGCTTTTACTATCAATCGTAAGTCGTGTATATCATGCGAACATCATCTTCGTCTGTTTATATTCGTAGACGCCGGCGCCGTAACAATTAGGTTCTTCTGTTTTTCGTTTCAGTCGTTTATCCTCAACCACAACATTCCAATCCGTACAAGACTGGTCTTATGATAATTTTGTAAGCTTTCCTTTTTTAATGGAGCAATTCGGGAGTGACATGTTATCGATTTTTACTTATAATGTAGGTACTCGTACCACTACCCATTTATACTTTCCTTAAGAGGATCATCTCAGTGTTTTTTTCCCATACAAACGGCGTCAATGGATTCCATCCCCTAAATTTCAACGGATCCCTGTGAAATTTTGGTATAGTGTCAGGAACACCAAAAACGTACGTTTAGATTTTTTTGATATTTTTAGTAGACAAAAAGATCTTTGAGACTAAAATTCAGCATTTTTCGCCAAAAAAATTATCAACATTTAAGAGGTGACTGTTGAAAAACTAAGAACAATTTTGGAAAAAACAAAACGTACGAACCTCGTTCATACGCTTACAAATCGATAGAGACTAAAAACGTACGATTTTATTAAGTTTTTAGGGTAGGAATTCATTGACGCCTAAACTCATAATTTTGGAAATAAAACTCGGCATTTCGCCGGAAAACTGCAATTGTCCCTTTCGCACAAGTCTGAGGTGGGTGGTCGACATCGAGACAGCATGAAAAACAACTGAGACGCTCGTCCAAACTGAGACGCTCCTCTTAAGTTTCACACATTTTGTGGCGACAATACCAAAGTAAAACTATCACAAAATCAACAACTTCAATTGCCTTTTCCGATGACCACAGAATACCCCTTTGGGAAAATTGTTTATAGACACGATCATCTCCTTGTGTGTGTCTATTGTTTTAGGGTAGACACTTTGCTAAGGTATTCTGTAGATCCTGTAAATACTGAGCCTCTGTTAGTGCTTCAACATTAAACCCTTTGTCAGAACAAACTGTCCAACATCCAAAATGGAACATTTTGTCTTAACGTTACACATTGTGACACAAATGGGCAGTCTTTTTAACAAGGGTCCTACAATTAATTCCAAAGAGCATTTCGGAGGGCACAGCCAAAATTTGATGTACATTTTTAAAGACATTAAAACATTTAGATCTCATTCAATTATCCGTTTTTAAACGCTTTTTGCAAGCTAATGGCGTACGGTTAAGGAAAATGTATTTTTTGTGATTTTACGTTTCCGAGAATTCTATTCATGGACTTTCCACGTCCATTTTTCTACGAAGGTTTGAGTCGTTTATAAAAGCTTCATAATAACGAATAGATACTTACCTTTGACACCTCTTTTGATGTGATATACTTAACCTAATGCGTTAATTTACCTAAACGATTTCCTGAATGTGGTTGTTTCCTCACGATCTTCGCGCACTATTACAAAAAAAAATAGATTTAATATAAACAACAAATTTTCTATCGGGAGAAAACCCATAACCGTGGAAAATGACAAATGTTTCCAATCCAACTTTGTCGTGATAAAGTTCTGCGATTTCAATTGAACAGGTACAAAGTAATATAACAATTCATTTGACTTGAATTGCTTTCGGATAGGCTGGTAAATACGACTGTGTTTCAAATAAATTCTTTATCTATCTATCCTTATCTAATTTACCTTTGAGGACATGTATTTACAGGTTGTTGTATGGTTACAACACCGCCTCTTACTTATTGAATAAAACCATACCAGTGGCTCTCTGTAAGTGGTAGATCTCGTGAGTTAACACTTTCCGAAATATCTGAAAAATAGTTTTTAAGATTTTCAACCACCGTGGCTCAGCTATTTAAAAAAATGCTGCTCTGAAAAGAATCCATTCACGGGAAAATTGAGAAATAATTGTGAAAAATGGTCACCCATCCATTTGGCCTCCAATGGCGTTTGATCGCGATTTCATACTGCACTACTACAAGGCAACTGCTACACTAACGCGCAGATGACCTTCGGTTTCCTATTCCGTTAACTGGGGTGACTTTAAATTATTTAAGAAAACTCTAGCGGATGATTCTTACCATATAACTGAAATTCTCGAAAAAAAAAAATACTTTTTCTAAGGCAATCAGGTTCAAGTTGTCCATGTCCATACAATACCACCTCCGGGCGAAATTTTTTATGTTTTCCATTTCCTTTGGAAAAAGATGTCCAGTTTAGTGGGCGTGACCTAAACCGCTAGCTAATTTAAGGTCAAGAGCGGTGATAGCCCAGTTGGTAATGAGCCAAACTAGTAACCGGATGTTGCGAGCACAAATTCTGGTGCGGGCCGGTACCGTAAAATTTGCCGTTTCGGATTTATGTATGGAATTTTTATTAATTATCACTTGCTCAGCGGGGAAGGAAAACATCGTGATGAAACCGGCACGTCTAAGAAAATTCGTTTTCAAAAGGCGCGCGAGCAATGGGCTAGCGTGGTTGACAGTTACCTAAATCCCCTTCGTGTTTCGTAGGGAGGCCCATGACTCTCGTTGGGGACGTATATAGGCTGATTTAAAAAAAAATTAGGTAACCCAGTATAAGAAAACCAAAATTCTTGTAGGTACCTCTTAATCTGCTCGTGTTCGTGTCAACACAAAGTAAATCTTTCCCTCGGAACTTATTTCCGAACATAGATTGATCAAGTTTCTGATCAATCAGCCGTCCCATTTTCTGTTACAAGTAACAATTTTCTCCTTCGATTGTACAGTCAAGAGCACGTCAAGCTTGACAAAAGTGAAATTGTAACCGTAATACCAAGAGATAAACCTGTATTTTTTTTTACAAGAACATACAAACACGTGGACTTTTTTTTTCTTTTACACATAAAGGCCCACACTAAGGTTTTCCTTTGTATCGTAGGTCCCTCGAAAACACCCGAGACAAACATCTGCTTTCTACACAAATGCATGCCCCGACCGACTGGGGATCGAACCCAGGACCCGCCAATCAAGAGGCAGCGGTGACCCACTACCACTCGACCAAACCGGCCGTCAACATTGAACATGGTGTACAATACAGCAAGGCGGCAATACAAAATAAGCTTTTGAAAATTCTAATAAAAGTAAATAGTCAGCTTCTGGGTAATAAACTTTACATCTTCGACTAGAAACGGGACTCGTATCCGTGGGAATTTCGTATACTCCCTCATAATTTCTTGCCTACGTTATAAAAGGAGTCTTTTGGCGAATTTCAGCTTTCTAGGTCCTCGGGTTTGGTCTGGGCGTTGATGAGTCAGTGAGTCAGTACCTGCAATTTTATGTATTACTAGTTTTCCACCCGGGACTTCGTTCCCGTGGGAATTCTGGAAAATTATGTAACCTAAGTTCATCAGGGATAATGTAGGGTTGAACGGTGAAAGAATTTTTCAAATCGGTTCAGTATAGTTTCGGAGCCTTTCAATGCAAACAAACAACCAATCAAATCTTTCCTCTTTGTAATATTAGTGTAGAAGATACACGAGTCCCCTCTTTCACTTGACGTTTCCAGGGAAAAATAAACTTTTAGCCAATCATACATATGTATGGGTAGATTCCACCTTTTACTGCCGTACTCAGAGACGCCAATTAAAGTTGAGAAGTAATTAAATGTCATGCTATCCTTGTTTATATCAACAAGAGTGAAAGAGACAACATCAGAGTTTAACAGTACTTAACTTTAATTGACGTCTCTGAGTACGGCAGTTAAGTAGACGTCTCTGAGTACGGCGACGGCCGGTTTGGTCGAGTGGTAGTGACGCTGCCTCTTGATCGGCGGGTCCTGGGTTCGATCCCCAGTCGGTGCAAACATTTGTGTGAAAAGCAGATGTTTGTTCTCGGGTCATGGGTGTTTGTGTTTGTCTTAATGTGTGTTCCGAGGGACCCACGACACAAGGGAAAACCTTAGTGTGGGCCTTTGAGTGTGTAGCGTTTATTTATTTATTATTTATATTATATTTGCTAAGCTGTCCCTTAGACCCTGCATGTTAAAGCACATAACTCTATAATTGGGTGCTTTTAAATTAGTTGGCGAGAAATAAGTGAGTTAGTCTAAATCGAACAACTTTCCCCATGAAGGTTGAAACATGAAAAAAAATCTCCTTACTATGGTAACTTGAACAAAATATGAGGTTCAGATTCATGGAGAGAATCACCTCCTAAAATTTTGCCTACTGAAGTCACCTCATATTTATTATATTTATACTTACCTTGTTTCTGTTTTAAACTTTTCCTCTAACATTATTTCAGTTTTCCGCAGCTTAGTCTTCGATCAACTATAAAGAACTAGATACACAATCCACAACAAAAAAGTTCCCTCACTAAATGATCACCCACTTGACGTTTTGGGTTGTCTTTTCGTTTAGTAGCATTCGTTCGTTCCGAAAGTAACCATGCCTCAGTGCGCAGTGAAAAATTGTAAAAATCACACCTCCAGAACATTAAAGGAATATGGAATGACATTTTTTAAATAAGTAGTTTTGTAATTATTATATGTGAATTGAAATTATCTTGGTATTTGGCCCAGAAAAGGTTATAAAACATTTTTTTAGTTTAATTTAATAACATTCGGCGAGAGTATAACCCTTTAAATTGAATAGACACTAGCGGAACTTACAAATCCATACCGTTGTATTTCAACATCATTTGTTCGGGTTATGCAGTAACTCTGTTCTAAAACAAATAGAGACGCTTTTTTTTCTATTGTTTTTTTTTCATTTTCATCTGTGTTATAAAATTTAAGTGTAAAGAGTATATATATTAATTCTGTTTTCTATACTTACATTAAAGGTATTATGGCAAAACCATTAATCATATAAAATTGAATTTATAAAAAATTTAACGTGCGTGACGTTTAAAAACATAAAGTTTTATTGGATTTTTAGTTTTCCTAGAGATCCTGTGCGATGTGGACAGTGGACATACGTGGTCGCACGTCAAAGATGTGAAGATTTTTTCTAGCCGTCGCAAAGTAGTGTCTTTTGCTCCAAGCATTTTTTAGAAAGTGACTCGTATGTCATTACAAAAGGAGTCAAAAGGTTACACGAAACAGCTGCACCTCAAATAGTATGTACCTTTTTATCACTTTTAATTTGGAGTTTCTTGTATTGAATAAAATAAAAAAATATGTTTCATCTTCAGGACAAAGATGATGACAGCGAAGAAGACAATTTTTTTTTTGAGTTAGTTGCTTTTTTTTAAAATAAATTGTTACTTGTACTTAAATATCTAAGTATTTAGTTTCATAGCTAATTTCCTCTCTTAAATCTCAATAGGTCATTTCTGTTCAAAAAATTATACTAAGTTTTAAATAAGCAAAACATAATATATGTGTAATAGGGAAAGACACAGTTCTTTTCTTTTTTTATAAGTTATTTCATATTTCATAAAAAAATAAGCATAGAATATTAGGTTTATAAGCAATAATTAAGAAGAATGGCGGCGGCTGTGATTATCAATTGTAATGTATATTAATCGTCGGTTAATTTGAAATGAATGTGATTTTTTTAATAATAAAAAACCATAAAAACTAACATAAAAGTAAGCGGCTGAACCAATTTTGATAAATCATATCTGAAATCATCAAGAAGAAGCTTTCGAATAAAATAAACTGCACAATTAACATCATCCGTTTAAGAGCTATCATGCTCCTATACATACACAACACGATCAGGGGTTAAAAAGAAAACCACACCATTTCGTAGCATTTTGAATTTGTTATAAAGTTTAGACGAAGATTTTTTTATGTGAAATCGACCCAACTAATATATTTTTAAAATTAACAAAGGCAACTCCACTCCTCCCATGTTCTACGTGACAGCCAGTGTCATCAAATTGTCTTACGTTATCCTTTGTTCAAAACCAAAAGTGGTATTTTACAAACTAAACAGATTTTATTTTCGACCTTATAATATTACGTTGAGGTTTAAATTAGATTAAAATGTTTGACACTTTAGAACTTTGTCATAATACATGAAGTGGTATACAACTATCTAAGTACGTATTGTAGTTAGGACACTTTTAAATTTCATTTTGTATGGGACTGTGTATCTAGTTTTATATAGTTGATCGAAGAGCTTAGTGCATAAACCAGAAACTTTCCACAAATGTACACGAAGAGGATTATGACTAAATGAGTTTTTTGCCAAAAAAGAGCTATGAATAAAAAAGTTCTTTTTGTTTGTGGGACTACATGTTTCCGGATCATGTACCAAGCTTTTTGATTTATTCAGTAGGTTAGTATGTACAGGGATTTTTGTTTTAACTTTTTGTGGACATTCTAGACATAACACATAACATACCTAATAATAAAATAAAAACATTCGCCGATATATATTCCTGGGATATACAGAGCACCAATTAAGCATGATGTTAAGAACATTCAATTAAAGTTAGTTTCAGTCAGGGTTCTATATAAAATCCCCTTTGCCTTTGCCCTGTGCCTTTATACTGTTTTTCTGAAAATGTGACTTTGAGACTTATGCTCATGTACACACGGCAGCACTGTTAACGTTAGCTGTTTTATCTATTACAAGCTTTACGCCCGGGACTTCGTTCCCGTGGGAATTTCGGAAAATTATGTAGCCTATGTGTTAATCCAGGGTATCAGCTACCTCCACACCAAATTTTATCAAAATCGGTCCAGCCGTTCTCGAGTTATAAGTGTTGTAACAAACACGACTGTCTTTTATATATATAAGAATTGACATTAACTCGAGGTCAAGTAACTTAGGCCCGCCAGGGTCGCAGATTTTCTTCTTAGGCCCGCCAGCGTCGCAGTGTTTCTTAGGCCCGCCAGGGTCGCAGTGTTTCTTCTTAGGCCCGCCAGCGTCGCAATGTTTCTTACGCCTGCCAGGGTCGCAGTGTTTCTTCTTAGGCCCGCCAGCGTCGCAGTGTTTCTTAGGCCCGCCAGGGTCGCAGTGTTTCTTCTTAGGCCCGCCAGCGTCGCAGTGTTTCTTAGGCCCGCCAGGGTCGTAGTGTTTCTTCTTAGGCCCGCCAGCGTCGCAGTGTTTCTTACGCCCGCCAGGGTCGCAGTGTTTCTTCTTAGGCCCGCCAGCGTCGCAGTGTTTCTTAGGCCCGCCAGGGTCGCAGTGTTTCTTCTTAGGCGCGCCAGCGTCGCAGTGTTTCTTAGGCCCGCCAGGGTCGCAGTATTTGCTAAGCTGTCCTTTACACCCTGTATACTTATGTAGGTACCTACTTAGTGTATCATTTATGTTAGGTACGTTATGACGGAAGGTGAGACCAATTTTGTTAGATATAAAATTCGTCATAGGTAAGTACGGGTATGTACACACGGCAGCACATCAGGCGAAACATGTTGACCTTGACGTAGCCCTTATCTAGCTTGTAATAGCGTCGGCTTTCGTAGTGCAAATGGGTAACTTGACGTGCTGTTTGTCTGTACAATAAATAATAAATACATACATACATGCTAACGAGACGAGACGAGGACTCTACGCTGACAAAAGGACAATTATCCTAAAACTAGCCAAATGTTTTCCAAATTATGTTTTCAAATCAAATCAATCGTTTATTTGTTAGAATATATGTCATTTACAATTAGGATGATGTCAAATAGTTACAATGGTTAGGTCACAATATATTCTACTGAAGAATTCGGTGTACAAATTTTACATTCGAATGCGTTCAGCTGTTTACATAAAAAGCAAGAGATTGTCTAAGAATTTTTATCCCTTAGGTCTTTGTAATCCACAAAACGAATGTTCATGTCTGTAAGTATTTGTACATGTCTAATGTGGCATCGTAACTCCTGGGCCTCAATTCTGTAACCTAAGTTGTGTGTCGATGGAATGGTCGCCATTTTATCCGTTCAGGTGGCGAAATTGAGAACTATCCAAATTTCATAGATCTAATGACGGCTTCTTTGACTAGTGGCGCCACCGCCAACTGAATGTTCAGTTGCTGGTAGTTTGCAACTTTACGTTCGGTTGGTGGTGACGCTGCTTGTCGGGGTGGTTGTCAGCAAGAATATGAACATTAAATAGTTCTCAATTTCGCCACCTGAACAGATAAAATGGTCTCCATTCCATCGACACTCAACTTAAGTTATAGAATCGGGACCCTGAACAGATGTTTTTTCGCCGTGTGGTGATCTGTAGAGAATAACACCACCCCATCTCTTTCCGTGGGTGTCGTAAGAGGCGACTAAGGAAACAAAAATGAGACCTGCCTCCTAGTAATCCATCTTAGGCAACGACATCTCAGTTTGTTTTCAATCTGAGGTGGCGTCTTATGGTTTCATACGGTGTGGTGGGCTTTGTAAAGGGTCGTCTGGTTCGCGACCACCCTCCTACCGAAGTCCGACGCCAAACAGCTTGCTGTGCTCCTTCGGTGCATGGGAGTACCAGTGCCTTAATTGGCATTTTCTGGGTTAACTCGCTCCATCGTCGACCTCATCTATGACCTTGGTCAAGATTGGGGTCAAAAGTTCACACATCTCATAATAAAAATAAAAATAAAGTAGGGCCGATTTTGGTGCAGTTTTTTTTTGTTTGAAATCTTAAGTAATAGTGATAGTTCTTAGCTATATTTAATCAAAATTGGTTTAGCGATTGAAGAGCGATGGGCGTGATAATTTAAGAGTTGTTTTTCGTTTTGTATAATTAGGTATATTAAATAAAAGAAGTGATCACGATGTAAATGCCTATATTTCAAATAAAATAAGTAGATTAACAGAATCTAATATCGGTATACTAATACAAGTGTTACTGGTACGAAAGCTCGAAACAGACTGCCGCTCCTCGATCCATTTTAAAACTCAACGGTTCGGTCGTTCGTTCGCGTCGATATTCGAACGGTGGGGGGGCGTTTGCGTTCGCATTCGCAACGAACTTCAGTGCCAACTCTAAACTACAGGAAATGAACTCAAGTACTTTTAAGTTTTTAAAACAATTTGGAATGCTTAAATCAACTAACAAAAATTAATAATACTTGTTATCGAGTGCGACAACAGGTATAGTAGCAAACTTGACTAACCCTAACCCTAGTGACCGGTGCGGTGTCCCTGTGGTGACCAATCAGAATTAATGAAACAATCTCAGTTGCTTTACCTCGATGATTGATTCTATACAGCGAACGCTACTTGACTATGAGCGCTCCCGAGCAACGGGATAGAAAATTGCTTGTCATTTATTAAATAAGTGAGGGGGGCGGGAAAATCCCTGGGCACATCAAAAAGGAGGTCACTGCATTGCAAGTATTCATGCCAAAAGACTGAACTAACGCAATAAGGGCGAGCCAGGGGCTGTCAAGTTGACCAGGCTGAGGTTCGCAAGAAATCCAAAACAATTGAAAAAAAAATCTATATCGTAAGTGAAAGGACAGATCTATAACCACTGGAACTATGGAATTGAAGCGTTATATGTTTACTAGCTTTCCGCCCGGGACTTCGTTCTCGTGGGAATTAGGGAAAATTATGTAGTCTACGTGTTAATTCAGGGTGTCAACTACCTTCATACCAAATTTTATCAAAATTGGTCCATTAGCTGTTTGAGCGTGAAAAAGTAACAAATATCCGTACATTCATACAAACTTTCACATTTAGAATTGGAGTATAGGATGTAAGTTAATCTGTGATCAAGTTATAGAAATATCTTAGCAAGTAACACGCGTAATTCTAGGTATTAGTTACTTCTAATTGGTATTGGTTCACGTAATAAGAGAAAAACTATTGGAAGTAATGAATTTATTCTAATCGAAAAGATAAATATTGTTTCTAAAATCTAGAACAACTCAGCTCGTGTTAGCTATATTCTATCCACGCAAAATGTTACAAAAATAGACCGGAAAAAACGTTAGCTTGATATTCCCTGAAGTAAACCGTGCGTGATGAAGAATAATGCCCCAATATCCGTTATAGCTGGCCCCAGCGGAGCCCTGCGGAGCCCCTGCATATGGATGGGGACCCAATTTGGTAGGTTATTAAGCCTTTAGTGTTTACCTCGTTAAGGCAAGACGGCCTTGATTGAATTGATTTGCGATATAAGACTGAGAATAGGTAGCTACATAAATACACGTAGGTATTATCGGTTAATATGGCTATTACGCCAGGAAATGGTGGGCACGATTCTTGTTTACTATTTTATTACAGTACAATGCTCATGTAGTTTGGTAGGATTATACTGTACTTATTACCCAAATGAAATTAAATCCTAGTGTTTATATTATCTTTGATTAAACCTATGTGATAGTGAAATACTATACAGTGCTTCTACATATTTTATTAATGTCTCTCGGGAAACAGTATCTGCCTCGTTCTTCTTATTTGAAAATCATCTTACTTAATCAAAATTTGCCGTACAATATAAATGAAAAAAGAAAATGTTTATTTGTTCTAAACTTAACATTAAATGGCTAGGCATCTTCTTGTAAGTTTATAAAACCTGTATCAGGAGACCCCGTTCTTCTACCACATAATAACAATACACAATTAAGTTAGAACAGAAGACATTTAGAAAGTAAATAAAAATAAATTTTAAATATGTAGAAAGTAAGTATGTATGTTTAAAACAAAAAAGAGTAATATATGAAAGTTATCGTGCGTTATTTGAGTGTTTTTGAGTGTGTGTGTGTGTGTGTGTGTGTATGTGTATGCGTGTTTGGGTGTGATGTATGTTTGTGAAGTAATAAGGGACCATCCATAAATTACGTCACACGTTAAGGGGAGGGGAGGGGGTCGACAAAGTGTGACATTGTGTGACAAGGGGGTGGGAGGGGTCATAAGTTTCGTGACGTCGCATTTCAAAATGTGTTATGAGTATCAAAACGCGTTAACTATTAACGACAAACTTAACTTCCTTAGTCCCAAGCACTCTTTTTACGTTTTTACTTTGGTTGAGACAGTGAGTTTTGAGTTCCCAAAAAAATAACAACACTTAAGTACTGCTTTCATTAAAAAATTACAAAAAATGGAAAATATGCAAAATATGTGACGTCACACTAGGGAGGGGGGGGTATTACAAATGTGACCAGCTGTGAAAAAGAGGGGGGAGGGGTCAAAAAATCATGAAATTCGTGTGACGTAATTTATGGATGGCCCCTAAGATAAGAAAACAGAAGCACTGTACTACGCTTGTAGGCAGAGAATCAGTGGTTCTAGAACAACTTGATGCCATATTTGACATAAATTCTGAGGGTTATTAGAAAAATATGATACATAATGGTGAGAGGCTGTCAGCTTTTCGCCCATAATACAGCAAAACTCTCGCGTCCCGCCGCCTTTTACAGTGTGCCTGGTTGACAAGAACTGTTAATTTAAGTAGATTTAATTTCAGCAAAAAAAAAAAAACATTTCACTTGAAATAGGTACTTTTACACATTGGGGTGAGTTGTTGAAACTTGTTGTACTCGGCACGACATGCTTGTCCATTATGCGCATATCTCATTCTACATTCGCCAACCAACAAAGCTTCTATTTAGGTATCAATAGGTATTTACTTCAGCATGAGGAAACGTTTGGGACTTGGGACACATAGTTTACTGAATGTACGTATACTATCTACGTACTTACGTACCACGTACACACCGCAACCTCACAGTAGACGTAACAAACAGTAGATTGACACTATAATAATAACAATAAGGTATTTGACAACTTTCGAACGTTTGTTAAATTTTACGTCAAATGGTTCAAGATGCCTATCCGAACATGAATTTTGAGCGTGTGAGAAAATTTAAAAAGGTTAGGTACAATTCGAAAAGGTTGTTATTGAAAAATAAACCTTAACCATTTTAATTTAGGACAGAACATAGAACGCGCACTTGACGAGTTCCTGTATCTAATAATATACGGCGATGATTGGCGGGTGTTTGCGCAAAATAAAATGACCCCGCTTCAGAGGGTAAGTAGGTACTGTAGCGTAGCTCTTAAGGAGTTGGTATTGGGGATTGTCTGATGGAGACCAGGAAAAGGCAGAGAATCACTTTAATGGTATTTATTGATTCATAGAGAAACCTGACTCGCGCGGCCGAAGCTACTGGAGAGACTGGTCACATACGTATTTCTGCGCCAAAAGCTGCGAATCAGTTTGTTTATGGAACCTTCTACTAAAGGCGTTCAAAGTAGATTATTATCCTGGGGATAGAATCTCTACAGTACTTACTGCCTTCCAAAACATGTAGTGCGTCAGGGTGTACATATCACAGCCTCCGTTCCCTCGGTTAACTACGTATCAGTGATTCTCCTGGGGCGAGTGAATAATTGAACATGTCTAAGTGAGGCTGAGTAATGCCGTACAGAGTCTTAGTACAGGCATCTATTCTGTTAGTCTACGAAGGAGACTCCGGAAAATCGGATGTCATTACATCTCTCTCATACGCTATACAGATGACAGTGACAATAAAGTAAAAGGTACCGGGTTTATGTCGGTCGCAGATTTACGTAATATATGCCCAGTACCTTTAGCCGTTGCTATTACCCATGCACAAACTAACAGCCGTCTTAGCATAGGTAGGTTTCCTGTGATTTCTTTGATTTAAGCAATTCCTATCGCGCTGAATAAATTATTTTTTCGTAAAAATACCTTTTCAATAGAGTTGCTCGAAAAATAAACATTGTATGGCTATAAACATAAACAGAAAGTAGCTCATTGTAGCACTAGTGCTTTTTACTTTGTAGTTTTTTCTTTTCACTATCAAATTAATTTACCAGCAAGGAGGTTTGCATACTGAGAATAAAATCATAAAATAATATAAATAAGCAAATAATTTTCAAATTTGGTATAAAATATTCTTTTGCGTATATTTAATTACATTTAATTTGAAATATTTTATTTACCGAGAAAAATAAGAAGGCTGAATATTGGAATTCTTTGCCCGATAATTTTGATACCTACACAAAAAACATAATCTACGCATGTGCAGTGCACAAATTACAATAAAAACTTACAAAAAGGCGCCATTTTCGTAAATTTTGCATTATTTATATTGTGAAATAAATTAATATGACTTCGTCTAGTGAGGACAGTGATATTATAGTCTTGAAACCACCTGACATTTTAAACACGGCGAAAACCGCGCAAGATTGTCTTCTTCCTGCAAATTCCCGTAGGTAACAAATAGGTATTTGGTTGCTAACATTTGTTTTTTATTTATGACTTTTCTTACAAATGTATTGAAAAATTTCGTGTGACACACGGGTGTATAAAGGTTAGTGTCCTTCACACCCTTGTATCATAATGTACTATTTTTAGTCTAAATTCTGACGAGGCTTTGGACGTCTAATTACGCTCACAGGAGACTTCAAAAATGATAGGTCTGGAAATCAAGGAGCATTCCTAATTTCCAAGACTTTCGTGACATCAAGATAAAAACATTTTGCTATACTTATCTGCAAGAGGCTGGCTCAGAGTAAATATATTATCTCCATTTATTTTTCAAGCAATTCAAGTTCATCTTGAAGGTCAGATTCTTTACTATGTTTACGCGATTGAAAAAAGAATGTTGTCTACCAGAAACTCTTTTCCGAAACACAATTCACAAACACCTTACCCCATTTAGACACCCATCACGGGACTGAACCTCGCCGAAAGTTGCTTAACTACACTTATCAAAGTCTTCTTGCACTCTTCGTGGCGCTATTTAATACTTCGTAAGACTTAATACGCTCAATATATCAGGCGTAGTAGCGATAAAGAAAGAGCCTATTCCATAATAGAGTATCAATGGAGGCCATTTACGTTATCGACGAGGTAATGGCATCCATTCCGGTCGAGCTTGTAAGTTTATCAATCAGTTTGGATGATTTTTTTGGTGTTGCATTATACATGACTTCAAATTAGGTAGCAACACTTTAGGAGGTGATTTTCCCCATGAAACTGAACAACCTGTACTAAGAAACCTATATGAAATTATCGAAAAACAATTCGACCTCCCATACAAAAGCCAAAGGAAAAAAATCAGCTAATCGCACAAGTTTTATGAAGAGGCGATTTTTTTTAAATATTTTGACTTATGTTACTGGGGGAAAGTTGCTCATTTCCGTGGGCTAATTTACACCCTTAATTTTCGCTAGGTAATTTAAAGTGACCCGAATTAGAAAATTAATCTGTATCTGCACTAATATTGTAAAGAGGAAAGATTTGATTGCGTATTTTTTTTGCATTGAATAGGCTCCGAAACTACTTGTCCGATTTGAAAAAATCTTTGACCATAATTAGAATGATACATTATCCTTAAGTAACATCTACATAATTTTCCCGACTTCCCACGGGAAGGAAGTCTCGGGTGGAATGCTATTTTGTAGTAAACATGGTAATCTCAGATGGAATATTATATTGGATAGAAAATCGAGGAAAATTAAACCTAATACAAAATTTGATATGTAACTGAGTAAATTAATTAACTAATTAAAATTTAAAACTAATTTAGCTTTTCAAACACTAAACTGTGACCATAACTGCATTAAGTTTTAATAGCTTGTTTTAGAATTTATTATTAGAGTCATTACTCATTTTAGTATCCAATAACCATGCAGTATGCAGGAGGATGTATGTTATAGAGTGATGCCACAGAATAATGAGTATTTGATGTATTTCATTTTTCCCGTTAGCTTATCTTACTCTATCGTCGACCTCATCTATGACCTTGGTCAAGATTGAGGTCATGAGTTATCCCATATCGTAAAAAATAAATAAAAAATTTATTTATCAATATTTTTGGGTTTTTTGGACCATGTTTCTTAATACTGAAGCTTATTTTAGAAATTAATTTATCTCTGAAAGGAAATACGGGGAAGAAGCCAAGAAACGGTGAGATTACATTTCTACGAAAACTTTTCATTGACTCGAATATTTAATTACCGACGTGAAACCATTACGTTTACCTTTCTCGTTTCGTAATAATTACTGTTGAAGCCAGTTGAAAGAATGTGTAAATATTCTTTGAAAATGTATAAGGTGCCATTCAAACCCAAACTTAGCAAGCAAGGCTTGTACGATGCGTGCTAGAAAACTGAAATACAACTTAAATTATATTTTTTTTTTGTAAATACATTCACATTATATTTAAACACCCAAACCCCTCGCAAATATACTTGAAAATACGATTTTCAAATATTTATGTTGGTCGGGATTCAAACCCGCAACCTTCAGATAGGTTGTATTACCAACTGAGCTATTAGACCAAAATAAATCTGTACTAAAAGTTTATGTATTTGAATATTTGTATTTATTGCGTGTCCTTCACTTCAAAACAGAGCAACAGATTTTTTTGCATAGAGGTAGAGGGCTGGAGACTGATATAGGCTACTTTTTACGACATTAAAGTTTCTTTGAATTACTTAAAAAGCCTCAAATCAGAAAGCAAACCTATTCTTTAAGGCTCGTAAAATGAACTGAGATCCCAAGGCCGCCAGACCTTACTTATTTTCTCAGTAAGCAAAAGTGTGGGAAAGAGTTGTGCTATTATGTACCTGTTAGCCTGGGCTGACGGCCAATTTTCAGCTACCAGGTTCTAAAGGTACTTCCAAAAATTATTCACTTGTCTTGAAGCTGGGTGCTAAATTCCTGCCAAACGCTTTACAGTTCGCAAGTAAATACAATCTGAGCCTTGATTTTTTTATATGATGTTCAGGGAACTATAACAATACTTTTTATAGTACCCAGACTTCAGGACAAGTGAGTAATTTTTGGAAGTACCTTCACAACCTGGAAGCTGAAAATTGGCCGTCGGCCTAGGCTAGCAAGGATTAACATGTTAATAGTACATATTAGCACTACTCTTTCCTACACTTTTGGTTACTGAGAAAATAAGTACGGTCTGGCGGCGGCTCTGGGATCTTGGTCTAAATTAATTCATTCGGTTAAGAAGGTTTGCTTTTGTTACGTAGTGATGAGAATTTAAGAACCTTTTTTATGTAATGTGTTATGCGAGGGCCGACCCCAAGGTCCTTACAGAATACCAACGTCACACTTGAGCTGTGACATATGCTGAGTCAGGACCATTTTGCTAGCACAGTACATATCAAACTAATGAAAGAGAATTATTGTGACTATAATTTATAGCATTGTGTACCTATCTGTAAGAATTCTTTTGTAAATTTGTTATGTTCTGTTTTAGCAAATAAATGAGTAAATAAATAAATAAAGAAAAAAATCTGGTTTGAGTAGATTCCTGTTACAGTATAATACATAAACAAATCTGCTGATCTGACAAGTATCTTAGGTTTATTGGGATCATTCCTTTCTACAAAAAGATTTATTATTGAAACTCAAAAACAACAAAAATATCAGCAGCATACATCTCATATCCTTAGGTCCAAAAAAATGGCACCCATATAGTGTCCATAAGAAAGGATGGTAGACGTTGAGTAAGTCAGGCACGGAACATTAAAGAGAGAAGATGTTTAGGTTTATCAACTCGACCGTGCCTTTCATAAATGAACCTTCTTAATACACGCCAAATATATAAATTCGTTTATCGTAATTCAAATTACATAATATTTTTTAAGGTGAAAACTTCTTTAGCGGCGTTGTGTACTTTGAAGTATGGGTGAAAAATGTTGAACTCGCGTCAGGAAAAGTGACCAGATCGAAAATTCTTAAGACGGAGGGAGAGTGAAAACTTCTTTAGCGACGTTCTTTTTGGGATGGGTAAAAAATGTTAAACTCGCTTCAGGACACGTGACCAGATCGAAAATTCGTAAGACGGAGGGAGAGTAGACCGCAAGGAAGTAATATATTATGTTCAAGTTTTCACTTCTGCCGACACTCCCGGAGTGCATCCCGTTGTTTTTTTTTATTTTTATTTTTTAAGTCCGTCAGTTAAAAACTATTAGGGCTTCCAATACCGGGCTCCCGGTATTGGCTAATACCGGGATCCCGGACTTTTTAGGCATTTTCAATACTGGTATTGAAATGTCTAATACCGGGATCCCGGTATTATTGATTTCATTTTATTTTTAGTACAGAACTCGTTGCAATAGACAATCACTGCCGCAGAAACACATTAATTATATTATTTCGAAAATTTCCAAATCGATATTTTGATTACTTAACGACTTAGTGGCAATTACAACAAAATTAAGTCATTTTAAGAGTCCTTGCCAGTTTGAGGTGACACTAGCGCCACGGCGCCTGGTAGCGGAGGGAAAATTACCAACACGCCCCGCCTCAGGTGCAAGGCGAAGCAGTTAGTCATCAAACAGTAAGCAGTGGAATAGCACGCGTTATCATATCAGTGTTTTGGCTGGCTCTGATCTGTGACTTTGTGTTGTACGTGCTTTATAACTGGATGGATACGATACGACATAAAAATGTAAGTTATGACTTGTATGAGATCTAATATTTTTTATGTATTTTACGCTAAATTTTGATTTTGATACTTATGTACTCAAAACCGTTCCACAGCACAAGAATATCGATATTTGGTGAACACCATGCTTCGTAATAGCTTTCTGACAAGAACTAAACTTACAAATCAGTTTCGACGCCCCGGAGGAAGTAACCCAAGCGCATGGACTGTAAGACGACGACTTGCTGAGGCTAACTTGAAACCACTAAGACCTGCAAACGGCCCTAAATTGGAGCGTGGGTATCGTATTTCAAGACTAAGGTATGCCTAAAACCAGTTGAATTGGAATATTGAAGATTGGTCAAAAGTTATGTTCTCCGTCGAATCTAAATGTATGCTCTATGAGCACGATGGAAGACACAGAAGACCAGGGGAAAGGTTCAAGCAAGCATGCATCGAAGAAAAAGTAGCCTAAGGCGGTGGGTTTGTACTTATGTGGGCCGGAATTTCTTCTGAGAGTCGCACAGAACTGGTGTTCATAGAAAACGGCTCTTTAACTAGCGAAAGATATGTGGAAGAAATCCTAAATGAACACGTTGGTCCATTTATGGTCAATTTGAGTGAGGATGCCATTTTTATGCATGACAGTGCCCGACCTCACACAGGTCAGATTGTTAATGACAATCTTCAAGAGATGAACATTACTCGTATGAACTCCATACTATGTAGTGGCCAGGACGCAGCCTGGATATCAACCCATTCGAGCATGCTTGGGACGAGCTAGGGAGATTCGTAAAACAACGAAACCCTCCCCCAGCCACACTTCGTGAGCTCACAATTGCTCTCACAGAGGAATGGGAGAATATTCCCCAAAATCGTATCAGGAACTTGATGTACAGTATGCCGAACCGCGTAAACGCTTTTTTTGGAAGCACGAGGAGGCAATACGAAATATATAAATTCAAAAAATTCGTAATGTTATTCAAAAATGTCATGTTTTCTGTTTTTGTTTTATGGCAAGATCAGCAGTTTTTTTCTTATGTAATTTTTTGTAAATAAAATGTAGTAAATCATTAATTTTATTACTTTCATTTAAGGGGTATTAAATGGTCTATTAAACACAATTTTATTAATATCATTAATTTAATAGAGACTGGTTATATGGCCGAAATTTTCGATCATAATTTTTTTAGTACGAATTATTGTATACAAAAAGACTGATCTGTCTGAATGTGACGTAATAAATATTATTACATAAATATGATTATATAAATAAAAGGTTTTTCATGGCAAACTTATTTGTTTTATTTAGTGGAGAAAATACCTTCTACAAACACCTTCGGAAAGAATGATAAATCTGAAAAAAATAACTTTTTTTTTCAATACCGGTATCCCGGGATCCCGGTATTGAGAATTTTTTTTCGGTATTAATACCGGTATTCAAAAAATCCGGTATTCGAAAGCCCTAAAAACTATATTACCAAAACCAAACATAACTAGGGGTAGCACCTTGAAGTTCCAAAATCGTCATCCTCACCTGCTAGCGGCACACTCTGCTGGTCAACAGACGAAGCTCTGGCGTATTACAATCCTTAAAAGGTATCCTTACTTGATATTATCTATTTATTCTCTATTTTAATCTAGAATGGTACAGTGATTCTGTTTTATTATTGTAATTCAGCAAATTTCGTGTTTTGAAAAAGTAAGTGTATTTTCAAAAGATAAGTACGAGACAGGCGAAAATAGAAGACTTTAATAGGTCCATGATTTTAATACTCATTAAAATACTCTGACACTAGCATTCCGCCTGGGACTTCGTTCCTGTGGGAATTCGGGAAAATTATGTAGCCTATGTTATTCAGGAATAATGTAGCATTCTAATGTCGAAAGAATTTTTCAAATCGGTCCAGCAGTTTTTGAGTTTATTCGTTACATACAAAAATTACAAATCTTTCCTCTTTATAATATTAGTGTAGATTGGCAAAATTACGAAAATTGTGGATGCTAGTTTACAAATAATTGGATGAGCTCTTGTCCTAGGTATGCCATTGGCAAGTCCTTTCGCTTATTGCTCTGTGGAGCCAAAGACGTGACATCTACCTACGTCCATAAGGTTAGCGACGTGACCTTATGAAGGCGGCCATATTTCATACACAAATAACCTCTACTGCTGCGAAACAATATAGCGATCTCTTCGAATTTATTTTGTCCTAGTACATACCCGTTTGCGTTTGCACCTTACGTGGGTGTATTATTTTATAGCAAGCTATTTCCGCAGAGCCTTTTAAAGACATTTCTAAGAAACCGGGATATTTCCATAATCATTAACCATGTTATTTATATTTTTTCTGTACGTCTATTTTTTATCATAATATATTCCTTTTTCGGGACACAGCATGATAAAAAACTACTACAACTAAACATTTCATGTAATTGCTTCAAGCAATTAGGGCCCCGATTCTGTAAATTCAGTTGTGTGTCGATAGAATGGAGGTCATTTTATATGTTCAGGTGGCGAAATTGAGAATTATTTAATTTTCATATATTTGCTGACAACCCTACCCCGACCAACAGCGCCACCGCCAACCGAACGTAAAGTTGCAATTGCATTGCAACTTAAAATTCAGTTGGCAGTGGCGCCACCAGTCAAAACAGCCGTCATTAGATGTATGAAATTTGGATAGTTCTCAATTTCGCCATCTGAACTGATAAAATGACGACCATTCCATCGACACACAACTGAAGTTACAGAATCGGGGCCAAGATGGTGTTATTGTGCACATTTTCTTTCTTAAATACGTAAATCCGTGTATAGGCATCAACTGTATCCTTATTTCCTTATATCCTTACTAATATTATACACGCGAAAGTTTGTATGGATGTTTGTTACTCTTTCTCTTTCACACTCAAACGGCTAGACCAATTTTACTAAAAATTGGTCTGGATGTAGCTGACACCCTGGCTTAACATATAGGCTATATAATTTTTCCGAATTCCCATGGGAACGAAGTTCTGGGCGGAAAGCTAGTGTTAAATAAACGTCTCAATTTAATTGAATTTCTAAGTTTTTCAAATGTGATACTGTAATGTAAGCTTTAGCTAAATAGAAATAAATGTAGTTAGCCACTGCTCTACAGATCACGTTTGCTAATAGTTTTCCAATGTTTTTAAATGGTTCGCGTTACAAAAATAAATAAAACGGGCAAGTGCGTGTCAGACTCGTGCACGAAGGGTTCCTTACCATTACCTATAAAACCGGCCAAATGCGAGTCGGACTCCATAAAAACCGTTATCTCTATAAAAACGGCAAAAAAATCACGTTTGTTGTATGGGAGCCCCCTTACATATTTAATTTATTCAACTTTTTAGTATTTGTTATTATAGCAGCAACCAAAATACATCATCTGTGAAAATTTCAACTGTCTGACTATCACGGTTCATGAGATACAGCCTCGGACAGACTTATCTATAAAAACGAGCAAAAAAAATCACGTTTTTTATATGGTAGCCCCTTAAACATTTATTTTATTCTGGTTTTTAGTATTTGTTGTTATAGGGCACATACAAATACATCATCTGCGAAAATTTCTACTGTCTAACTATCACGGTTCATGAGATACAGCTTGGTAACAGACGGACAGCGGAGCCTTAGTAATAGGGTCCCGTTTTTTCCCTTTGGGTAAAAATTATGATATATGCGAATGGTAGGTAGCAAATACAGATAAACCCTGTGAAATTATGAATAATTGAGTACTGTAGCGAGGTTGTATACCTCGCGCGTTATCCGCCTACTTGAAAAGCCTTTTGATAGCTATTTTGTAATTAAAAGGAATTGGCTTCCTTTTCATGGTCTATGCTGATATTTTGACACAGTCTTCTCGTAGCTTCAATTCAGAATAGTATTTTCGTTTTAACAAATATTTCAAAGTGAATCTTGGCCCTCATTGAACCTCCCGGCTACCCCTCTCGCTATAGTACCTATGTCATTATTTTCCAATAAATAATTACACGTTGCTCCACTCTAGATCGTTATCCCCTTTTGATTAAATTACAAGCTGTCCTGCTACAAGTTTAACCGTAAAATCTAAAATCTAGCCTTCCTAGTCGGATTTCCAGTAACTAAGTAAGCCTTGATGTTATTAACGAGCTCCAAGAATAGTGCGACCTCTACTTAAGGGTCGCCCTTTGCCAATAATAAACCACAGAGGGGTATGGTACAAGACGGGCTGAGAACTTTAAAATGACCGGTCGTTAGGCCCCGTCCAATGACGTGGTTACACGACATACATATACAGGGCTTTAGGTATCTCTCTTTCAACTTCTCGGGTGGTTAATCAGTCCATGAAACTGAACAACTTCCCCAAGGAACATAGGTCACAACACGAGAAAAAAAAATTGAGTTCCCATACAAACTTCATCAGCATATAGCGCATTTTGTGATATTACAATATTACGGGTTTACGGTGACAGATCTGTGACGGTGACATATACATAATGTCATGTAATTTTACTAGTGAAATAATAATCACCCTCGACTTTACAATTTGCCCATAAAAATTACAAATCCACGAAACAGACGGTGATAAATGACGAGAACAGCTCAGTACGGATCCGAGGAATCATAGGGTAGTACCGAGCAGTGCATTTAGACTTTGGGTAGAAGAAAGGGGCTATAGTGGTATGAGCTCGTGTAGTCCCCGAAGTACACCCGAAGTCCGACGCCAAACAGCTTGCTGTGTTCCGTCTGTGCGTAGGAGTACCAGTGCCATATAGGCATTTTCTGGGTTACCTCGCTCCATCGTCGACCACATCTATGACCTTGGTCAAGATTGAGGTCAAGAGTTAACCCTTCTTATAATAAATTTAAAAAAAAAAACATGCTGCAGCACGTCAGGTTAACCATTTGCAATACGAAAGCCGCCGCTATTACAAGCGAGATAAGGGCGACGTCAAGGCAACATGTACAGCCTTATGTGCTCTCGTGTGTACATACTTGTAAAAATGTATGTACTCTTGTAAAAAATACATCTTGTGAATGAATTCCTTTTTACTTAGCGACTCATTGTTAAAATTCTAAACAACTTCCACTCGAGTAATCCCCACTTCTCGTTGTATTAGAATTGCAAACGAAAGGTGCACATTTAATTTATGCCCAGATTTTTGCCCAAAGTAGGGGCTGCGAAAAATTAGTTAACATAAATTTACGTTAACATGTAATTCCATCGCTATGAATAATTTGTGAAAAGTAAATGTTTCATGGCATCTGTAAATTCCTAGTTGTTGATTCTTCATGGAACTTTATGTTTTAATTAAGACACATGATTTTACACTAGTTCCATTCAGTGTCTTCAATTAAATCTATCTAAATATATAAAATTGAACGGAAAAGTCAAAATAGCTTTATAACATAAAACATTCAGGATGTTACTTAAAATAAGTCAAAGTTTAGTTTTTTTTTACCAGCTCATATACGTCCCCACCAAGGGGAAAGAGCCTCCCATCGAAAAACGAAGGGGATTTAGGCCATAGTCCACCACGCTGGCCCAATGCGGGTTGGTGGACCGCTCGTTTTTCGAAAATTTTCTTGGACGGGCGGGTTTCATCACGACGTTTTCCTTCACCGTTGAGCAAGTGATAATTAGAAATCCGTACATAAATCCGAAAAGACGAATTTAGTGGTACAGGCCCGCACCAGGATTTGAACCCACGACCTTCAGATTACAAGTCTGGCTCATTACCAACTGGGCTATCAAGTCAAAGTTACATATTTTGCATTTGTTCATTCATCACTGACCCAACCTTTAAACCTGAACAAAGATTCCTCAAATGTTGAACAGTCTTACAGCGTTTTGCCTATGAATAACTACTCAAACATTAAAAGCACTAAGAACTGTTACTTTATTGTGAACGTGTATAAATTATGTATTTATCTACGTATACTCGTAGGTCGCCATTCACCCTTTAAGGTGACAGATATATCACAACCCAAAATCACATTACCTACACCTATTATAATGGTGGGTCAAACTTGACTAGAGTATGTGGCAGAAGCGTCACAAGTACTAAAGGTGAGAATTATAATTATAAAACAAAGCATGTAAAATTGACATTTGCCAAATAACTATTTAACAAAATTATTCTGAACAAGACTCTCCTTGTTGCCCTGTTCAGAATAATGGCAACAAGGGAATAATTGAAAATGCCTGTATCAGAATAATTATAATTTAATTTTAGTGCCTATCTTTAACAAAACATAACATATTTGTGTGTGATAAGTGTGCGTGTGTAATTGTGTAGCCATAAATGTAAATAAAGAAATTTATAAGGTATATAAGATATTTTTAAGATATTTTATTTCATAAAATTTAAGCCTAAATACAGAAATATTTATTATTATTTATTTATCAACTTTATTAAGTAATGTAAATACTTATTTAATATTGCTATTTTTTCTCTTTTAGATAATTTAGTTAACTAAAATACAAAATCAAAAGTACTTGAATCTAACAGCCATTTATTTTACCTGTATAAATGTTCTTGTCATATACACCTAAATGTTACATGACCCTTCTACACAACATAATCTTTTCACCCCACAAACCGCCTGCGGGACGCGATAGACCTATGGACAATAGGCCAGTGGACTGTAAACTAGATAGCACCTTAAATTAATTAATGTTAGCCAGATACGCATCTTTTGTAAAGCCTGCACGGTCAGGCATGTGTGGGTTTCCGGTTTCATACAACGAGCCTATCTATTATCGAGGAAAAAATTAGCCTAGTTAATGAGGGCTTTGAAAGTTTTAATATAAAATAAATACAAAATAATTTACTTTATTGCATACTAAGATGAAACACAACACAAATTAACAGTAACATAAATGTTAACATAAATATATGTATTCTCTGTAAACAACCAAAAAACTTACTTTTACGCTGGGCTGAGATTAAAAGAAAAAATGTTCTAGCAGCCAATTCTTACCAGGCATTTTGACCGTGTGGTGATCGGTTGAGAATAACACCACTCCATCTCTTTACATGGGTGTCGCAAGAGGCGACTAAGGAAACACAAATGAGACCTGCCTCCTAGTAATCCATCCCAGGCAACGACACTTCATTTTTTTCTGAATCATAAGTGTCGTTCTATGGTCTCATGCGGTGTGGTAGGCTCTGTAAAGGGCCGTCTGGTTCGCGACCACCCTCCTACCGAAGTCCGACGCCAAACAGCTTGCTGTGTTCCGTCGGTGCGTGGGAGCACCAGTGCCTTTATAGGCATTTTCTGGGTTAACTCGCTCCATCGTCGACCTCATCTTTGACCTTATGGTTAAGATTGAGGTCAAGAGTTAACCCATCTTATAATAAAAAAATAAAAAATAATAATAAAAAAAGGCATACTGTAAAAACCAGTGAATGGGACGAGAGGGTTTATGCTGAATTGTGGGCGAAAGGCCGACACAAACTATCACACTCGGAATTAATATTAAATATTTAATTCCGAGGGTGATAGAACCTTATCTTCTTTAAACATTTATCCGCGTAGAGGGATTTTCACAAAAAAATTCAGGGAATTCTGGGGTGTGCCATTCGCGCCGAAAAAAATTCTTAATAGCTAGTAATTTATAAAATACATTATATTTTTCCTAGAGTTGACATTATTTAATTTTAACAACAAAATTCGTATGCTAAAACTCCAGCTGTAAGTTACGCCATATAACTTACTACCTAACCCAAAAGTGCATAGAGCGTAGAAATGCACAAAAATTTTAAGTATTTCACCACAGAGCTGGCAATACATTATGACAGGGTCTGTATTGTTATTTTTATAGCCATTTGCGACCCATAAAAGTTCCCATAAGGCTGGTTAAGTGAAATTTGTGTGAGCCCCAAGAATTTTCGCAGAAAAGTGATTCTCCGTGTAAAATATAGCCCCAGTGTTAAAAGAATGTGGATAGTGTTTTGCATATTCTGCTATTTCATTTTACGAAAAGCTAGGCTTCTGACAATAATTTCGTTTGCATAAAAAATGTTAAGACTTAAAGATAACTTAAAAATAACATTATATACATTACATTAATGAATAGATACCTAAAGAAATGAGTTAAAGTAATAAAAGAACATGTTCAATGAAAAAAGAAAGAATTCTAATTTTAACCCTTTCTTAACTTTAATAAAAACTTCAATCGCCCAGCAATGTCCGACGAAAGCCGGCAAAAAGCGGTTATTTCCGGCTAAGAGCCGGATATCAACCGGTTTGATCCGGTTAATCCTTTCCAGGGAATTAACGGCGGTTTGACAAACTAAGCTTTTAACGACTATCGGATACAGGATGTTCCTTTAAGCTAAGAACAAATATATGAGCAAAGGAAACTATATCAGCTTCTTACTTTTATTTTGCTTTTCAAGTGAATAGCACGTTTCTGTTCAATAAAAGGTTTGCTGGTTCCTTTTGCTGTTAAGAAAATCTTTTAGAGAAGGAAAATTCTGTGCCGTGTGTGATATTGAAAACTCTTTATGGAAGTCGGAGCGTAACGCTTAATTTGGTAAAATCTTTTGCTAAACATGATACTTACATTTAATAAATTTTCCCGTCCCTTCGTTCCCGTGGGAATTTGGAAAATGTATGTAGCCATACACACACACCTACTCATTCTCAAACACACACTATACTCTACCAAACACATTATTGTTTCAAATTCGAAGATTATTTGAATGTCTTATTTTTATTTCATTTTTGTAGTTTGTGTAATTGTTTAATAAATTGTTGTGTCAGTTAAATAAAGGTTTTTATCTATGTGCTAATATTATCAGTTTACATGCCAAAATTCATTCCAATCCGTTCAGGCGTTATGATATTAATATAATAATAATAATAATAGCCTTTATTCAGACATTATAAAACACAAATATTACATTACATGCATTATTAATTTTGAACATTTGATTAATTGCTTTACTTATGATATTAAATATTAAATTATTTTTAAATTATTAAATTATTTCACTTTCAATTTGATTTTGTTTTATTTATTTTCCCTCTCCTTTAGTCTGTTTGCCCTTTATTTTGGGCAAAAGCCTCCTCCAACCTTTGCCCAAAATAATTTATGATATTAGTAGGATTAAGATGAATACTTAAGAAATACTTTTGGATTTTTAAATTTGTTTTAGGTGAGAAATATTTTTCTGACGTTTTTAGCCAAATAATGGCATGTCTCAGTGTTGTGAAAAAAAATTACAATACAAAACACCCTGTAGGTAGCCAATTCTAACTAAGTTAACTGTGTGTTTTGACAGGGTAGCGTTTAGCCTTTGAAATAACAACCTTATTGATTCGATGAGCGATTTTAGAAGATATCTGTTTAGAGCTCGGTCTTAGAACTAAAAGAAAAGAGGGGTTAAATCTATACTAATATTACAATTACAAAGATGAAAGATTTGTATTTTTTGTATATTTGTAACGAATTAACTTAAAAACTTCTGAAGAAATTTCAAAAATTTATTTTTTATTAGAGTGCAGGCTACTGCTTCCCCGAATTCCCACAGGAACAAAGTCCCGAGCGGAAAGCTAGGATTAAATATTTATGATTATATCACAAAATTGTTCACAAAATTATGCAGTTCTCTTCTATTCTAAAAATAATTTACAAATTCTCTAGTTTTTTTAAGGCACCTTATTTATGTCACCTGGAAGAATTAAGAAATTTACTCATTTTTATCAAAAAATAATTAAAGTTTTTTGTATTGAGCCTTCAAGTGTAAATTGTCCATTCTTCCATAGCTTGTTTGTGTATCTGACTGATCTCTTTACTGAATTTTACAGTCTCGTTTCAGTACGTCTAGGAAGAATATGCCACTAGCATACCTATTTCTTTTTCTTGATTCACCTTTAAAAGACATTCTATATTTACAAGTCTGAGTATCTAGAAACAATCTCAATTAATTCTGCAGCGGTTTGGAGTCGATTTTCGAGTTTATTTTAAAGATATTAACGGATTTACATAGTCTTTGTTTACAAGAGAGGTAAGAATTGCTTTCTTTGAATTTGCATAGTAATTACCTTTACGCTGTGAAGTTATTTTGGTATATTGGGTGACTTAAATTAGTTATCGGAATTTAGAATGTGAATCGGCTTTTCAAAGCGAACAACTTTTTTCAAGGAACATAGGTCGAAATATAAAAATGATTGCCTCTCCATACAACTTGAATGATCAGCTTGTTTCCTTTAGAATAACAAATCAATTTTTTTTTTGACAATTTCAGATGTTTCCTTTGGGACAGTTATTCAGTTTCAAAGGTACAATCTTCAACTAAAGTTTCATTATCTAAATTTAAATTCACCCTAAGGTAGACTGGTCGATAATGCCATTGGACATTAAGACCGTCCTTGTACTTTTAGTGCATGGTTGGATAGACTAGATAAACATAAGTATTAGTATATAACAAGTTTATGTTCCTGTCCTGGTTATTAAAAAAAAAACTTAGCATTTTGTGTTATTCTGAGGTCTATATGATATTATATGTATATAAAAATATAATTGTTAGTATAAGTTATAAGGGCCAACTTAGCAAATTCTGAAACCTTGAATTCAGACTATCATTTTAAAGTGATTTTAGGGTGGAAGTTTTTCAAGGAAATTTTACAATTTAAGTTTTTTCTTTCTGCTAGCTACGTCACGCCACCTGTTTCGCTGTACATTATTTGCAATACTTAGTACACTACGTTTTCGATAAAAATAAGTTGCTTTTACTTTTACCGGTGCGAGTAGATTTCATCACAAAACCATGTCCCATACCTCCAGGAATGGAGGTCATTTTATATGTTTACGTGGTGGGTGGTGGTAGGTGGTGAAATTGAGAACTATCTAATTTTCATCTTGCTGACAACCACCCCGACTAGCAGCGCCACCGCCAACCGGACGTAAAGTTGCAAACTACCTAGTAACTGAAAATTCAGCTGGCAGTGGCGCCACCAGTCAAAGCAGTCGTAAGCAGATGTATGAAATTTGGATGGTTCTTAATTTCGCCACCTTAACGGATAAAATGGCGACTATTCCATCGACAATACAATCCTTCACAGTTTTAAGTTGAAATTATGAAAATATCGTAGCAAATACATTATATCTCCAAATGGTTTTCGATTTGTAAACCATTCCAAAAATTTTCCAACCCCAATTGGGGCACTGTATAATAAAGAGTAACTTTAAAATCCCCATGAAACTGAAAAAATTACCCCATGAAACCAAAATGAAGTAAAAAAAACTAAATTTCGACTTCCTATACAAATACAAATCAGCTGATCCACAAGTTGTATGGAAAGACTTTATATTAGTTTTCGCTAACTATGTAAAATTTCATCATTATTCCTTTTGTTATTTTGACATTGATTATGATAATACTAATTCATATTGCATACAATGTTTAACCTTAGCAAACACATTAAGAATGTAATTTGGTCATAATATCTGCCATCATAATAATTAAAAGTGCTTTTATTAGCACTAACATGAAATTTTATGTCTTACCCAACCTTATTGTTATCATAGTCGTGACCTAGTTGGCTAACAGGCACATTAACCGTTTTACTTTGTGATCTTGATAACGGGGTTACCTTACCGAATTAAATCATGGCTTCAGTTACCTGTATGTGTATTTTTTTCACTTCTTCTTATTTTTTTACTTCTTATTATTTTTTTCACTTCTTCGTATAGTCAAGTGTGTGGCAAACTTGGCTAACTCTGGTGTCAGGATTTTTAAACCGCACAATAGCCTCTGACTTAGTTTTAAAGACTGTATACAACAACAGCCAGGACCGACAGTTTAACGTACCCTCCGAAGCACGGACACGCTCATAAATTGCCACTTTGATCACCTATCAGATTACCTTCGACTTCAGTGTACGTTGCTTAACCTTACTGATCGGTTGAGATGAGCGAGTACCACTGGGCTACGAACACTTCACTAAAAAAGATTTATGAGAGAGCTGGTCAGCCTACCCTGGTAGCGAATATAGGCATATGTTTATGGTGTTATTATTGTCAACTACCCTTAGAATGCATGCCAACGTGGCGTCATGTGACCGACATGGTGCTTTGCCTATCCCAATTGGAATGACAGGCGTGAGTGTACAGATAGATGGACACATCTTTTTCTTTCGTAATTTCTTGAATACGTTTTCTTCACAAAAGACAGTGACAGATGACAAGTGACTATCCATCTTTTTACACACATACACACCCACATACACAAACACCCACACGCACGTACGTACTTACCTACCCACTCTTCTTAATAGACCATCAAAAGGAAGCTAATTGGTTTTAATTACAAAATACCTATCAAAAGGCTTTTCAAGTAGATGGATAGCACGAGAGGGAGGTATATTCATATTCATATTATTATTCATTTATTTGTATTAATCATATATTGTCAGGAGTCGTAAATTCAATAATAATAAAAAGAAAATAATTCAGATTCACTTATTTGTTTGTGACCAATACATTCCGAAAATAAAATAATAAATTATAAATCATAACATTCAGGGGTAACATTCATTCATCAATGAATTCCCTCACAGAATAATACGCCCTTTCTACAAGGTGTTTCTTTAATTTGCTTATAAAGCTAGCTTCAGACGGGGAGTCTTTAATATCGTTACTTATTTTGTTGTAAATTTACCTCTCTACAGTATACGACCTCTCTACAGTAGTTACCTGGTGTCCTAGCACTGAACCACTGACTTTTATAACACAGGATATCCTAGCATGAAAGTCAGGGAATATATTTGTAATTGTGTCCCTAACAAGCCATTTCTCTGTTTTACGTTTCAGTACTGTAATATTTTTAAGAGACTATAATCAATTTGTATGTATTTGAATCTTTATTTACGAGTACATGTAATGGTATGTATGCTATGTCTACGCTTCATAATACAGTAAAGCAGGAAGCAATGTAATGCTATTACAGTGGTCCATTTTGTTAATGCAGATGCATGTCCCCTCGTGGGTTCGGACCGAATGCTGTAATGTTGCAGGCAAAGTCTCCCATTACGACTTTTGTACATTTTTCTAACTAAAAGATGCCCGGGACTGCGTTCTATACATAAGGAATATTTTTTCCTTATTTCTTGTTTATATTATAATAGGAACCTACATTTTAAGAGGTCCCAAATTACAGCATTCTAGGCGGGTTTGGTCGAGTGATAGTGATGCTGCGTCTTGATCTACGGGTCCTAGGTTTGATTCCCGGAACAAACATAATATAAATATTTATGGAACACCCATGACCCGGGAACAAACATGTCTGTCTTGGTGTATGTTTCGAGGGAAACACGACACAAGAGAAATTCTTAGTCTGGATTTATTTACTTATTTATAAAGATTAAACAGATACATGACAAAGGTTGGCATGTTAGAGATTGCCCAAACAGAATACTTTACCAGCAACATGCGAGATGAAATAAAAAGGTTTCAGATTAATTCGCGTGGTTGTGTGAATAATTTATGACGGATTACATTATCGCACTACAGCCTGTTTTTTGCGGCTCCGTTTGTTATTGGCGAATGAATTTATTCAGAAACATATTACTTTCATTACTTTGTTCGAGGAAAAAATATGTTAATTGAAAATTCTGCAAACTGACAACGGGTAATGTTAGTCAAAGTAATTACTATAAGTAATTATTTATGTTCGTATTACAGAACGCGACTCAGACTCTGATCTACAGTTAAGTAGTAGTAATCTTTTTCATTTTGATAGAGGAAGAGACAATCAATACTTAAGTATAGATAAAGACTTGAGTCTCCTTCTGTAATACGAGCCTTAAAGTAAAATTCATCTAGAAGGTTTTAAATTACCTTTAAATTAGAAGGTGAATCATAATCATCATCATCATATCAACCTATTGCAGTCCACTGCTGAACATAGGCCTCCCCCAAGGTGCGCCACTTTGCACGATCCTCCGCTGTTATCATCCAGCCACTACCCGCTATCTTCTTTAGGTCATCTGACCATCTTGCTGGGGGGCCCTACACTACGTTTACCAAGACGTGGTCTCCATTCGAGAACCTGTCTACTCCAACGCTCGTCGGTTCTGCGACAGACATGGCCAGCCCACTGCCACTGAAGGTGAATAAGCCCACTTAAACTAAACAATTTTTCTCAAAAATCAAAGGTCGAAATAAGGAAAAAATATGGTCTTTTTTGTTGTTTAACGTCAGACGTCTGATTACCTTACCGCATGGGGCCGTAGGACCAACCTTAGATTCAAAACAAATTGAGGTGGCGTTGCCTAGAATGAAGTAGGCAGGTCTCATTAGCGTTTTCTTAATCGCCTCTTTCGACATCCAAGGAAAGATAAAGGTGGTATTATTATCATCTGATCACCATAGGGCATTTTCATAATTCGAACAGCACGGCACGGCACCGCAGAATTTGTATTATCATTGCCTTCTATGTTTCTAGCTTCTAGTATCACTAGTACAATGGTAATACAATTTAGCCGTGCCGATTTCGTATTGTAAAAAGTCCCATACGGTCGTAGTTTTTGTACAGCTGTACATTCCATATGTAAGCGTAATAATATTGGTCAAACTGTTTTATTTTTAATGTGATGACACAGCTCTCTCAATGTCCGGTTCATTCCCCGATCATTACTATTCACGAAACAATTTAACTTTACAACTGTTGTATAAAACAGAGTAAACTCCACCATTTCAATGCCCAGTGAGACTGCAAAAGTTGCAACTAAAATATTTACGGGCATACTTAACTAACATCAATAAAACTGAAAGAAGTTCAGGAGGGAAGCAGTAAATTTTGTTTGCTGAATCTTAAAACTAAGGAATATAACGAGTGACACATGTAGTATACATTTTAATATAAATACTTTTTTTTTATTTGTATAGAACTTTAAAAAAGACCTTTTACAGCGAAAAGTTCGGACTTTTCAGCTACAATCATGCTACATACGCTACGAAATATAGCTACGAAAAGTTCGTAGCAATTAAAAGACCTGCGTTTTTAAACTGATGTTGATGATTATAATGTGTTTTTTTTATGAAACCTCTAAATCTATTTCAATAAAACTTATATGGAACTATAACAGAAGTATACTCTTATAAACAAAAAAATAATTTGGAAAATCGGCTAACGATTGGCGGAGTTATCGCTTAACAAATATACCATCTTTTTTTTTAAGACATAAGACAACATAATATCGAATTGAGAACCTCCTCCTTTTTTTAACCCCCGACGCAAAAAGAGAAGGGTGTTATAAATTTAACGTTTCCGTCTGTGTGTGTATTTGTGTATTTGTCTGTGGTATCGTATCTCCCAAACTGATGAACAGATTTTCGTTTAGTCTTTTTGTGTCATAGATAATTTTATCCCACGTGGCTATTTCATGAAAATTTGTTCAGCCGTTTAAAAGTTATAAGCAATCGAATGTTGGAGGTGATTCAAAAATTTTTATTTTAGTGTTATTTTAGTCGGTTAAAAATAGTATTTTACAGAAGTTTGATTTGTTAATGGAAGTCAAAATGACTGAAACAAGAAAACATTTTACGTACCTACCAACATCCGAGAAATAAGCATAATAGAAATGTTTCATTCCCATTGCTTTTAAATCAATCCGCCATCAAAACAATTGGTGTTTTGTATTTATACGGCACTCCTAATAATTGATTCGGCCCGGGTCCGGCCGTAAACCGGTCGTAACTGGCCGGGCCGGATATCGCTCGATGTCCGGTTAGCACGGCTATTGGTTTATTATTACTGTATTGCAGGTACTGTTCTGGAAGATTTTGCAGGAGGCTTGCTATGAAAATTCAAACGAACCAAATCCGGTACGTAAATATTTTAACTCAAGAGTCCCTATAAAATTAAGCATAGAAAACTCCCAGCAATCGTTCAAAGTGCTTATAACTTATAAACGATTGAACCAATTATTATAAAAAGCAGTTAAGAACCACCTCGATTACCTCAGCTTTAAAAAATAAACCGCATCAAAATCGGTCCATTCCTTTAAAAGCTACTTTATTAAAATAATTAAATTTTAAAGCAGAAAATATTCAAAAACAAAATAATCCACTTGAAAATCATTTAGATTGATGGTCTGAATTCATGGTTTCAGTTTTTGCTTAGCTATCCCTTACTCTCTGTAGATTACACATCATAATAATACTTATCTATACCTATATTCTATATATATATATATATATAAATGAACCCCTATTTCTCCTGGTCACGCTATAACTTGAGAAAGGCTTAACCGATTTGGTTATTCATTTTTTTGTTGAGTTCCTTATTGTCGCGACCAGGTTTATGTTTTAAAAAAATCCACCAGGACAATTCCCACGGGTACGAAGTCTCTGGCGGAAAACTCGGAGTTTCTTGCCTATTCTTCTCCTGAGGAAGATTGCACCTTTGCGAATAGGCGCAAAGTCAAAAGTGATAATGTAATTCACTATTTTGTAAATCCTAACTAATATTATAAATGCGAAAGTAAATCTGTCTGTCTGTCTGTCCGTCTTTCACGCCCAAACTACTGATAGATTAGTGCCTGGGAAAGGACATAGACTACATTTTATCCCACGTTTGGGCACGACATACCCTGTAGTCCACGCGGGCAGAGCCGCGGGCGGAAAGCTGGTATCACTATATTGACGTGTTCAAGAAACATTTTACATGTTCAATGAAATAAACTCTTTTGAGTTTGAGTTTATTCAATAAAAGCAAACAAATCCCAACTAAAATTTGCAATAGTTTAGCTAACGTTTGTTCGCAAACAAAATCAATATTAACACTGAATAGCTTTTCGGGCGACCGGAAATTAAAAAAATATTTCTGAAAAACGTTTTAAACGTGCAACATAGAGTTGATGTATGAACGAGTAACAGGGTGTAATACTACAGCGACTTTGTAACGTAATAGTTACGGGCACAAACTGGGAAGTAACATTTTTTTTTAACTGTATAGAGGACGATGACCAATTTCGTATGAGATCCTGCAATTTTTAATATCTTTAAAAAAAATATGCATGTACTTAATAGAATGTTTTACTTTTTCAACCTCCTACGAAAAAAGAGGGGTATTATTTATCCTCATTATCTTTACTTATATTATAAACGCGAAAGTAACTCTGTCTGTCTGTCATCCGTGTTTCACGCCTAAACTACAAAACCGATTTTGATGAAATTTGGTACAGATATAGATTAAACCTCAGTAATACTTCTAAGGTTTGAAGTTAGTAATTAAATAAAAAATAAAACAAATTAATAAACACAGCTTTTCACACACATGTTGCCTCGTCTCTAGCTGAATGGAAGTGGGCCAAGTGGACAATTGAATGTTTTAAATTGTTTGCACGATCAATATCCGCCAGTTATTTCTATTCAAACAGAAGAATTTTTATTAAACTATTTCAAATATAATATTATATAACTGATATCTCAGTCGGTAATAACCTTGCCTACTAATCTGAAAGTTGCTGACATAATCAAGATGGTTTTTAGTTATATTTGATCTAAACTGTTTCAGCCGTTTTAAAAGTTATAAACAATCGAATGTCGAGGGTGATATATATATTTTTAAAAGTTATTTATATATATTGTTTAATTGTCTATGTATTTAATTTACATTAATGTATTTACAAAAAAATACAGCTAAAGATTTTGAACATAAATGTTTATAGGTATACTACCAGTAGTACAAGCCTTGTTTAGTTTAGGGTTGGATGATACTGTGTGAATTATCCAAGAATATTATAGTAGACTAGCTGATGCCCGCAACTTCGTTTGCGTGTTATTTTTTTCTTTTGAACAGATTACAAAAGTTTTTTCCCACTAACTCCCATTCCCGTGGGAATTTTGCAATATCCTGTTGCAACTAAGCTTTAAGTTTACTAAGGTACCTGCATGCCAAATTTCAAGCGTCTAACTTAAGCGGTTTAGATTTTTCATACAAAAGGATTTTTTCGCTAATTCCCGTTCCTGTGGGAATTTCGGGAATTCCTTTCTTAGTGCACCTCTACGGTACCTAAGCTACGTCCCTTCCAAACTTCAAGTGCCTACGTTTATCCGTTTAAGCTGTGCGTTGATATGTCAGTCAGTCAGTTTCTCCTTTTATATATTTAGATTGTGATTTTTGTAGTGTTGTTTAGAGATAATCATGGGTCATAATCGTAACATCTTAGTGCTAAAAAATCGTCATCCTCGCCTGCTAGCAATGCGTACTAATCAGTGGACGAGACTTTGTCGTACTACAACCCGTAAAGGGTTTCTCTACTTGATATTGGCGACCTTGCCAATATACATTTCAATTTTGATTAAAATATTCAGATATTGGCAAAATCGCCACTTGGTGGACGCCATTTTTCAAAGAATTAAATTGAGATAGTCATGGATATACTAGATAGCCGTCTCTACACAAAGTAACAAATTATTTTATGGGTCATGTGTACACTTCCACAATAAGATTCCCATGTGTATTCAAAACCTACATTTAGAAAAATTTAAGACGATAATTAAACAAAAACTTTGTAAAAAGGGCTATTATAGAATCTCGGATTATCTGTTAGACAAGCAACCATGGGAATAAATTGCTCAGCTCCAGAGCTATTCAGATATTGACCCTCGGAGTTTCTTGCCTATTCTTCTCCTGAGGAAGACTGCACCTTTGCGAATAGGCGCAAAGTCAAAAGTGCTAATGTAATTCATAATAATATTGACGTGTTCAAGTATCATTTTATATGTTCAATGAAATAAAAACTTTTGACTTTGACTTTTTGACTATTGAAGTTAGCTGCGTAGATATTTAGTTGATAAGTCCGACTTTGTACCTTGACTTTATGCTATGCTTTATGTTACTAACTTTATGCTTTATTGTGTTTCTTCTTATTGTTTAATTGTGTTTTGTGTCGTGAATAAATTTCTTATATTTATAACCGTTGATTATATTTTATATAAGGTACAACAAAGGATTTTACAATACAATACAATAGAATACTTGTTACATAACTTATTAAACTTTTGCAGTGTTCAACCTTTGAGGGGATACAAAATAAAATACACTGGGCGTCAAAAATAAGTAGTACAGTTTTAAAATTGCGATTTCTCCCAAACTATAAAACTTAGACCTTTGAAACAAAAAAGGTTAAAAAGAAAATTTAATCTTATTCAATAAAAACTTCATGCATTATAAGAACTTATAATGCTTGACTTTAAAAAAAACGAATAAATAAAAACACTTTTTTTAAACTGTTGAAAGGTGTTGTCTTACTTAGGATTTTTGTGTTTGACACATTCGCTGCTGATAAAGCAATTGTAATTGAAAAGCATAGGTATCTTCAGAGAGTAAATTTGACTAATCATGCCTCTTTCACCAGAAGAATGTGCAAGAATCTTAGCTTTTCTCGAAGTGGGCATCAGTATGCGTCGTACTGCAAGGAGGGTGGGTGTAACTTTAAGAACGGTTCAGCGAGTAAAGCAAAGGTACGAAGAGACTGGAAACCATCTAAGGAGACGAGGTAATGGCAGACCCAGGTGCACAAGTACCCGAGAAGATCGCTTTATTGTTTCCACTGTGTTAAGAAATCGACACCTTAATGCAGTTGAGGTTCAGCAACAGCTTCTTCGGACCCGAACAGACTACATCAGTGAGAGTACAGTGAGAAGAAGACTTGCTGAAGCTAACCTGAAGCCTCTAAGACCAGCAAATGGCCCCAAACTTGAGACAGAGCATCGCGTAGCAAGACTACGCTACGCCCGTCAACACGTACAATGGGGCGAAGAAGAATGGGCTAGAGTTTTATTCACAGATGAGTCTCGATTCTCTTTATACACTTCAGATGGACGGCGGAGAGTCTACAGACGACCCGGTGAGCGATACATTCAAGCTTGTATCTCGGAAAGAGTCCAATATGGCGGGGGCTCTGTACACGTATGGGCTGGTATCTCTTCAGAGAGTCGCACAGAGCTTGTGGTAATAGAAAATGGGACTTTGACTGGTGAAAGATATGCCTCGGAGATCCTCAACGAGTATGCAGGGCCATATTTAATAAATATGGGTGATGGAGCCATCCTAATGCATGATAACGCCCGGCCACACACTGCTCACCACGTACAAGAGTACATTCAGGAGGTTGGCATCAACTTGATGGCTTGGCCATCGAGAAGCCCAGATCTCAACCCGATTGAACACGCCTGGGATGAGCTTGGGAGGCTAGTCAGAAGGCGCAGTCCACCTCCTGCCACACTCAGGGCTCTAAAACATGCGCTGATAGAAGAATGGGAAAATATTCCCCAACACCGCCTCCGAAACTTAGTGTTCAGCATGCCAAACCGGATCCAAGCTGTAATTAGAGCCCGAGGCGGCAACACAAGTTATTAAATTGTGAAAAAGTTCCAAAACGTGAAAATTAAGTGGTTGACATATCGTTAAAAATTGATACTTTTCAGTATTTATCTTAATTTTAAGTTTGAAACTTTATTCATGCCAAATAAAATATAACTTTAATAAACTTCGTTAAGTTTACTATAAACTGCTTTTTATTTCATAAGTGTAACTACTATAGTTTAGGAGTAATTGCAATTTGAAAAGTGTACTACTTATTTTTGACGCCCAGTGTACAACGCACACTGAAACATTATTTAAGTTTAAAGTACAAGTAAGCCAACTGTTAGCATTCCAGCTGGTTTTTTCCTGAAAATTTATATTATTTTCCCTTTGAGAAAAGCCTTTGAAGCGGAAGCTCTACGAATACTTGGAGCGAAGGATTCTTTTCGACCGCTTCGAGAATTACGGCTCAAAAATAGATTAAACCGACCTTTAGACGATCGGAAAAATTGCTTTTTTAAAATTACCTTTGCAGACGCTTTAGTAAGCTCTTTTGGCAGCTGCAAAAAAAATGTTTTTTTTTAAGATCTTCACAATAATGTTTTGTTTTGTCGTTTACCTCAAATGGGTTAATAGTCTCGACTTCTATACGATGTCAGATCATCGAAAATGATAAAATGTCTGGGATTGACAGACATTTTATTGCAATAGGCAAGCAATAGGCAAGTCACCTAGGCCCCGATTCTGTAAATAATGTATGTTGTGTGTCGATGGAATGGAGGCTATTTAATCTGTTCAGTAGGCGAAATCGAGAACTATCCAAATTTCATCCAGTTCGGGGCCCTATCCATGTCAATTCCATATCGTTCAGAACTCTTACAGAATTGGGGTCCTATCCATGTTAATTCCATATCGTTCAGAACTCTTACAGAATCGGGGCCCAAACCATGTTAATTCTATATCGTTCAGAACTCTTACAGAATTGGGGCCCTAACCATGTTTATTCCATATCGTTCAGAACTCTTATAGAATCGGGGTCCTATCCATGTTAATTCCATATCGTTCAGAACTCTTACAGAATCGGGGCCCTATCCATGTTAATTCCATATCGTTCAGAACTCTTACAGAAACGGGGTCCTATCCATGTTAATTCCATATCGTTCAGAACTCTTACAGAATCGGGGCCCTATCCATGTTAATTCCATATCTTTCAGAATTCTTACAGAATCGGAGCCCTATCCATGTTAATTCCATATCGTTCAGAACTCTTACAGAATCGGGGCCCTATCCATGTTAATTCCATATCGTTCAGAACTCTTACAGAATCGGGGCCCTATCCATGTTAATTCCATATCTTTCTGAACTATCGATCTTAGTAATCGCTAATAGAATGTTTTGTCTAGGCTTCCAGAAAACAAAACATTGCTTATAAATCACCAGCGATAAGTATCGGAGGAAACATTTCGTTAAAATGAATCAGTAGTATAAAATTAATAATGTTAATCAGTGAACCAAACTAATAGGAACGTAAGTATTGTAAGTATTGACTCTTGATCGACGAGTCCTGGGTTCGATTCCCAGTCGGGGCAAACATTTGTTTAAAAAGCAGATGTTTGTTCTCGGGTCATGGGTGTTTGTGTCTGTCTTTATATATTTTTTGAGGGACCTACGACACAAGCGACAATTTTAATATAGGCCTTTGATTTATTGTCTACACTATATACCTATCATTATTAATTTTATCTATACATATTATAAAGAGGAAAGATTTGATTGTTTGTTTGTTTGTTTGCATCGAATAGGCTCCGAAACTACTGGACCGATTTGAAAAATTCTTTCACCATTAGAATCCTACATTATCCGGGATGGACATAGGGTACATGATTTTTCCGAATTCTTATGGGAACGAAGTCCCGCGCGGAAAGCTGGTAAAAAGAAAAGATTTGATTGTTTGTTTGTTTGCACTGAATAGGCTCCTAAACTACTGAACCGATTTGAAAAATTATTTCATCACTAGAACGCTACATTGCCCCTGAGTAACATAGGCTAAATCATTTTCCCAGTTTCCCAAGTCCCGGGCAGAATGATAGTTATTTATAAATCCTGATCCACACTTATTTACACCTACAATCTGTGGTTCAATTGATGCTTCGTTTAACATGCATTCTGAGAGTTAGATGAGTAAAATAGTGATAGGCCTATCACTTTCGCCCAGAATACTGCAAAACCCTTACATCCCACAAATAAATAAATAAATATCTATGCATATGACAAAATAATCCAACAACTGAATAAACCATTATAGGCCATTCTCTCTCACATTTATTTCAAAGGGTGATTAGCAGTCCTGTCGGATAGAATGTGCGATTAAAATCCGAGAGTTCGCGAGCCGTTGAGTTCAAACGGACATTATCCACACGTTCACGTAATGGCCCTTAAAGGAGAGGCAGGAAGAGAAAACGTATTGTAAGCTGGAAGTGACTTGTATCTTTTTGGATAAAACTTATCCTAGGTACTAATATTCGACGACCGGTTTGTTCGAGTGGTAGAGGCGTTGCCTCTTGATCGACGGGTCCTGGGTTCGATTCCCAGTCGGGGCAAATATTTGTGTTTGTCTTAATGTGTATTCCGAGTAACACACGACACCTTAGCGTGGGCCTTTGAGTGTGTAACGTTTATTATTAATAATATAAATGGGTATGGTAGTATGGATGTATGGATGCTTGTCACTCTTTCAAGCTCAAATGGCTAGACCAAATTTGATAAAATTTAGTATAGAGGTAACTGACACCCGGCATTAACACATGGGCTAAATAATTTTTCAAAATTCTTACGGATACGAAGTCCCGGGCGGAAAGCTAGTAATTCTTGGCAAAGCATTTGAACAATTTACGCAAAAAAACGTACTTATTAATATGTGTGCCTCGTTGCCTGAAAGAAATTTCTCTGCAGCCATAAGGCTGCGGCATTTTACGTTATTGTTTTTATGTGTTTTTGGTGTGCAATAAAGATTAATATATTGCATGTGTGTATCCAAAACCAGTTTTTTAAACCATCAATATAATTTATTTCTGCCTACGCCGCGCTATATTTTCCAACCTAAGTAGTCATTAAAAATACTAGATATGTATGAAACCCTAGTGTCCTCATTTCCGTTACTAATAAATAAAAAAAATTTTTTTTTGGTTTTCGAAAACTCCGACAGCAATAAAAAAACCCTTACATTTTAGAGTTAGTCGAATTAACTGAACAATGGAATAAATCTCATATTTAGAAAAAAAAGATTTAGGGAAATTATTATTAAAGGATGTTCACGCCGAATATTTTTCTTTCCCTGAAAATATTTAGTTGATCACGAGCTAAGAACGATCAATGCAGATCGAGGTGAAAATTCACTTCGAACCCCCTTCATTACTTCGGAGTTATGACCCCCTATGATCTCCACATTATTAGTGGTAAGACAGCCTCTTGCTTATTAATCTTACCCGCTTTGGATTATACGTAAGACAAGCCAATAAGTTGTTTATAGTTCAATTAGGGTTAAACAATAGGAAAACTTAATTATGGCCTTGTTATGAGGGTGGCGTGTTACATATTAATAAAATACTTTTTAAATAAACAATAAAAAAAAGTTTACTTTTTTTTCTACTTAGAATGTACGCGAGAAACAATGTAACTGCCTATTAAACTCGTGGATTCCATAATCAGATCCTCGTTTTGAGATTCCCTCGTTTAGGGACAATGAGACCACCTCTGGAGTATACTCTTTCGAATAAAAACAAAATTTTGAAATAAATGAAATTTTGAAAATATTTGAAATAAATGGCAGAGAAATGGGTGAACATACATCAGAAAAAAAGAGATACAACAATCGAACATAGAACCTCCTCCTTTTTTTAAGTCGGTCAAAAATAGGTTGATCTTTTGCCACATCTAGTATACAAACATCGGTCAAATGAAACACAAAATGGCGCAGACTAAAAGTGCACTTAGCAGCATTACGCATGCAAATCGGGACCGCCCGTCGTCATCTGCGTACCGGCAATCTGATTATACCGGAAAAGTTCCGGAATTCGGTATCGGTACTCTTAGAGTAACCATTGGAGAGATGGTTCCAATAGCCTTCTGTCCTTATGTCCTAAGGCGCTGTTTATACACTAGCGACTTGACGCGGCGGCGGCGCGGCGATCAAGGCAACGTAAGTGGGGGCGTCCATTAATTACGTGAGGTGCTTTTGGCGATTTTTCGACCCCCCCACCCCCTCTGGTGAGATGTGGTGAGATTTGACTCGACAGCCCCCTTCCCCTTTTATCTCACGTGAGTTTTATGAAAATGCTTAGTTTTAGTGTAAATACGTTAATTGGTAATTTATTTAGAAAACTTACATAATTTGCCTAATTATTTTTAAACTTTTAATAATCGAACAATAAAAAACAGCTATGATTTATCAACTTAAATTTGAAAAAAAAAAAAGATTGTTCTAATTCAGTCCACAGGAACTCAGAGTGGGCTCTGGAACAACATGGTTTAGTTGGTTTAACTTAGCTTTCCCACAATTTAACACTATTTCTTTTGGGGGAAAATATTACGTGATATTTGTAGAGACCCCCCCTCTCCCCCACGTGAGACTGAGTGAGATCCGGCCCGACCCCCTCCCCCCCCCAAAACGCCTCACGTATTAATGGACGCCCAGTAACCGTCTTGTAGCAGTAGTCCAGTTGATCGAACTAGGACAACTTTTGGGTAGGTAGCTATAGTTCGGTTGATAGAAATCAATAAATGCAATATACACAGTTTGGACCGGGGATGACTTGGGGACAAATAGACCATTTCACTATTGAATTTAACTTTGGATTTTCTTTTTATTAGGCATTTTTGAAACACATTGTATAGTCAGCCTTATAGTCAAACGTACCCCTAGAAGGATAAAGCTTTATTGAAAAATTCATTTTTGTTTTAATGTTTAACTTGATCTAACATAAATATATTTTCTTTAATGCACAAACAAAGTTATTACAAATAATTAGACAAGGAGTGTGCAAAGGTGACATAGTCTATACTTGAGTTTATCAGTGCACTTTTAGTGGAAACAGTTCAATTTTTATTTTTTTTTATTATAAGATGGGTTAACTCTTGACCTCAATTTTGACCATAAGGTCAAAGATGAGGTCGACGATGGAGCGAGTTAACCCAGAAAATGCCTAGAAAGGCACTGGTACTCCCACGCACCGACGGAACACAGCAAGCTGTTTGGCGTCGGACTTCGGTAGGAGGGTGTTCGCGAACCAGACGGCCCTTTACACAGCCTACCACACCGCATGAGACCATAGGACGACACCTCAGATTCAGAAAAAAATGAAGTGTCGTTGCCTGGGATGGATTACTAGGAGGCAGGTCTCATTTGTGTTTCCTTAGTCGCCTCTTACGACACCCACGGAAAGAGATGGGGTGGTGTTATTCTCAATCGATCACCACACGGCCAAAATTTTGGTCCTTCGAGCCGGACATGAACCAGCGTACTTCTAATTTCTTATTCTAAGCTTGTTCCATCCTTTATGGTAATAGTAACATGGCTTATATTGACTCCTGCGGGGCATTTGCTATTGAAAAGTTTTAAGTGTAAGTATGTAGTTTCGAAAAGTGTAGGGAAATATTGGTACAGTAAACGGCAAATCATGTAACCTAGGTTTAAGAGTAAAATTAGCCTTGTTTTATGTACAGACAGCAGCAAGTCGGGTTACCCATTTGTACTACGAAAGCCGACGCTATTACGAGAGCGATAAGGGCGACGTCAAGGTCAACATGTATAGCCTTATGTGCTGCTGTGTGTACATTAAATTTAAAAAAAATTCACAATATGTTAAGCCTTCATGTATGCGCTCACGCCTAAAATACCTTGGGGTAAGGCAGAGCATCAGTGTTTTTATAACCACTTGATCCCATGTTTAACTTAAATTCATAATGTATTGCATTGTATTGTATGTATTGTATTCAGACTTATTAAAAATTAAAAAAATAATAATAATAATTTATTTCCATAACTTAGCACTCCCTTTAAATAATGTTAAATAGTTGTGTTGGGAGAAGGTTGGGAGGCTCTGCTCTTCCATAAATACGTAGGAAATTCTTACAATAAAATAAAATAGTTAAGACAAAGAAAAAACAGATTTCAAAATATTAGTGAAGTAGTGATGTGACTAAGAGTATAGGTAGGTATAAATTAATATATAAGAGCGCGTTTATGTGTGTGCGTGTGTGTGTTTGTTTGTGTGTATGTGTGTTTATGTGGGGTGTTTATATAATAATAAAATATTATTACAATATAATACAATACAATACTTATGTATTGTATTGTATTATATTGTAATGTATCCCAAGCTGGCTCATCAAACTTACTTACCTACTAAATTTCACAAGAATCGGTTAAAAAATGCGACCTGTAAGGGAATACGGTTGGACATCCGGACAGACATACGAAAGCATTTCTGCCCAAACTGAAGCGGAGACGCTTCGCTTGTCCTTCGCAATTGCTTGGTCAACATACTCGTATCTAAACATAAAATATTTAAATAAAAAATTAAAAAATTTAATAAAACTTCTAATAACATTTCCAACCTACCCGCAGATTCTAATAGCCTAATTGTAATTCTGGGCGCCATTTTCGGAGTATAATAAAAATTTACAGTAATAACGATAGCAGAGCTATACTAATTATGCGTAATCTTTTGTTTCCCCTTGAAAAGCTGAAGCTGTTCCTTTTGATTAGACACGTCAGTATTCTACCCTCTTTTGTACCTGGGGTTGTGAAATATTGATTGCGGGTTCCGTACATTTTGAATTTTAATAAATGTTTTCTTGCATCCCTTCTGTCGCTTAATATTCGAGTCTTCATTTCATTTTAGTAAGCTTATTTTATAGGTTTATAAGCTAGCAAAATTTTAGAATTAAAAGCACTTTAAGTTTCCCTAGTAAACAATTTTCCTGAGTAACCTTATGTTACATTCTCCAAAAAAAAGTACTTTCCGTGGGTACGATTCCCGGTCGTGGCAATTATTTGTGTAAAAAGCTGATGCTTGTTTTCGTGTAATGGGTATTTTTGTCTATCTTTGTGAATGTCCCAAAGGGACACACAAAACAAGGGAATCGTTAGTGTGGGCATTTGAGTATGTAGCGTCCATTTAACGCCAGGCTGTTTTTAAACATATCACACTTATCTAAAGGCAGAAATTTTTCCATTTGTGCCTGTGGTAAAATGGCGGGAAATAGAAATTTGGTGCATGAGTTTCAGGTCTGTGTCTAAGTGTGGTTCACTTGCAATACGGAACCCTAGATTCCTCCACTGCAGCCCCACATCATCTATCACGTGCATAACAGCCCCCAAGATTGCAGGGGTCATAACAGATAAACGGTGGTTGTAATTTTAGACCCCCTTCGCCCTATACTCCCCTGTGTAAAACAATACGCACTCCCTTAAATAAATGGTTTCCACTCAATGTTTACTGGAGAAAAGAATCCGATGAACGAAAAAATGCTTATGAAAAAAAATTTCTGAGAAGATATAAAAGATGTTTCTCGGACTAAAAAAATATGTACTCATTGTTTGTATGCATATAAACACTTTATTCTATGAAAACTTTATAGGCATTTTCTGGGTTAACTCGCTCTATCGTCGACCTATACCCTTCACTGAGAGTTAACCCATCTGAAAATAATAATAAAAAACACATCATGATAAAGGATATAAAACAAGGCTAAATTAGTCTACAAAGATAAGCTTATCCCATGGAGGGATTTTTTTCATGGAAGAAATCTCTACGATTAGCTGCAGCTATTATGCACGTGATAGATGATGTGGAGCTGCAGTGGGGGAATCTAGGGTTCCGTATAGCAAGTGAACCACACTTAGACACAGACCTGAAACTCATGCACCAAATTTCTATTTCCCGCAATTTTACCACAGAAGTGTAAGAAGTGTACCTAAGCAGGAAAATGCAGTTTGTATTATTGCATACTTCTATATAAACTTGTATACCCTCCAGTACATTTTGTATCCTTATTTCTATGTCAAAATGTCAACATTGATAACGCCATAGGGCGAGCATGCCTTTGCGCGGGACCCTCGCGCAATCAAAGTGAGGTTTCATCGTGAGCCGAGCGCGAGTTTGTCGTTATCGTGCTAGTGCTGCAGGTCGGCATAAAAAACAACTGTCTAATGATTCAGTTATAAACAAAAGAGCTCTGTGATTTTTAGTTACCTAACATTCATTATTTTCTCGTGTCTAATTTATGATTAATAGTTTCATTGTTGATCAGAGGTAGCATAGTTAACTTTGGTAAATACCATTTCGCATCAAGTATAAGGTTTCGAATCAAACTTATTACCTAGAACTAGAAACATTGTCTACAAGTCTAGAAACTAGATCATTCCAGTTGAAACTTGCCTTCGTTAAGCAGTATTAATATCGACTAAGTAATACCCGAGTTATGAACTTCACTGATTTAGTGTTACAGACGCAACGATTAAAACTTTAATATTATCAATATTATTTAGTAATTTACACGGGGTGATTACAAATTAGTAAGCAAAACTTGATAACGCTGATAGCCCAGTTGGTAATGAGCCAGACTTGTAATCGGAAGGTTGAAATTACCACTAAATTCGTCTTTTCGGATTTATGTACGGATTTCTAATTATCACCTGCTCAACGGTGAAGGAAAACATCGTGGTGAAACCCGCACGTCTAAGGAAATTCATTTTCGAAGGCGAGCGGTCCACCAACCCGCATTGGGCCAGCGTGGTGGACTATGGCTTTGTGTATCGAAGGGAGGCCCGTGCCCCTCGGTGGGGACGTATTTGTGTGGCTGGTAAAAAAAAAAACTTTTGGGAATTCATATTCCTGTGTTCTCGGCAAACAGCCTAGTGTCTCTCGTTCCTATCATTTTAAAATCAACCTATACTTATTCGAAGTATGAACTACAATAAGAAAATGGAAGCACTGTAGACAACTTTCCCCAAGGAACACTTATTAAAAAAGATTGCATACGCTGGTGAAATCTTTTTTCTTATCATTTTGACCTATCAGGAAAAAGGATTAGCTTGGTGGGCTTATTCACATTACATCTTACATTTTTGCTAACTAATTTAAAGCCATCCAATCCCTACTTTAATATTTTAAATGCGAAAGTAACTCTGCCTGTCTGTCTGTCCGTCTTTCACGCCTAAAGGACATAAGGCTAAAATTTCACTTTAGCACGATATAACCTGTAGTCTACGCGGGCGGAGCCGCGAACGGAAAGCTAGTATTTAAAATTGGGGCTCATAAATCAATACTCATTCGTTATTTCCTTTGTTTTTGGAAGTTTTCTCTTATTTAATTACTTTTAATTAAAATAACACTAGTAGATGCCCAGGACTTTGTTATCGTGGGAATTTCGTAAAATCCTTCCAGGACCAAGGAAGTTTGACATTGTAAAAGAAACTCTTATGCCAAATTTCAGCGTTCTAGTCTAGGTCCAAGGGTTTGAGCTAGGCGTGATGAATCAATGAGCGAGTTAGGGCCCTGCATTTTTAAATCATATATCTAAATATATAAAACGAAGTCGTGTTAGTTACACCACTTATAACTCAAGATCGGCTGGACCGATTTCCATGGTTTTTCATTTGTTGTATTTCTCTCCGTCCCAAATAGCAGAATAACCATAAAAAAATGGAACACAACATACACACAGTCAAAGCTACACACACAAATGAAACGCACAACATATTTACTAACCAATATCTACAAACGTGGACAAATCCTCGGCGACGAACTAAGCAATGTACGGGAAAACAATTTCGTTTATGTTACATTGCATTTAAGATAGTTTTTAAGATAATTGTTTGTAATAAATATAATTTAAAAAAAAACTATTAAAATCATTGGAAAATTGAAGGGAAAATTCCCACGGGAATGAAGTCCCGGGCGAAAAGCTAGTTGCATATATAGGTATAAATGAATCCCTATTTCACCTGATCACGCTATAACTTGAGAATGGCTTGACCGATTTGGATAATTATGTTTTTGTTATATTCCTTATCCACCGGGACAATTCCCACGGGAACGAAGTCGTGGGCGACCCCTAGTATTAAAAAACTTAAGTGTTGCTAAGCTATTTCCATTCTAGATCCTGTATAACAAATGCTATCTTCACCAAAAAAATCTAAAAATAAAGCACCAAGTTTTGCTCCTAAAATTCAGACTTTTAAATTAAGGCCGAATTTGAATAGGCGCTTTGATCACTCATTAAACAAATTCCCATCTGGCCACATTAAACAAGCCATTAAAAACACATTAAACTTTTGACTTTACCCATCACCATTAACGAATTGTTGAAAAGTCCACAAGGAGCTCTCGACTTAAGGATAGGGACAGACTTGAGTGATTATACACGCTGCGGTTTTACTGATCGGGATTTTTTTTTGTTACCTATCTGATCTCACCGCTGGGTAAGAGCCAGCTTTACTCCATTTATAGCGGTCCTGCGCCAACTCCGACCAGTTTTTACTAATTCCTAGGCATGCAGATCGTCACGCCATATTTTTCGGGGTCTGCCTCGACGTCTGAGCTCATCCTGAGGGACCCAATACGTAACGACCTGTGCCCATTGGTCTGTGTGCATGCTACACACATGCCCAACACAGTTATACTTTAGCCTGGCGGTTTTTTCTCCTATATCAGCAATGCAACATCAAGGAAATTATACACAACTTATTTTCATCCCAACATGTTGTATGTTAAGTAACTTGACACACTCTAGTGTCAGAGTTTAAGAACTAACTGGCCTCTAATTTGATTTACTTAAGCACATATTCTAGACCTTTCTAGAGTACCTATGCATGTGGTCTACTTCAAAAGAATTATTATGAGTTCCTTATATAAACTTTTCATAAGCAAATAGGTAGTGCAGTGTGCACATCGCGTTAGTGTTGAACACAGAGCTGTTGAAATTAGCACATTTTATAGCAGGTTTTGCCCGGACCTATTGGCCATGCAAATCCTCTGAGCCGATTCAGCTCAACAGCTGCTAATGCTCATTTATTTCCAACTGTAACAGCTGAAAGACTAAGGTTTTCAAGATAGAAACGTATGAACTGTATTATCATAAAGTACAGGCCATCATATCATAAAGTAAAGTAAAAGTAAAGTACAAGCGGTGATAGCCCAGTAAGCGGTGATAGCCCAGTTGGTAATGAGCCAGACTTGTAATCCAAAGGTCGCGGGTTCAAATCCTGGTGCGGGCCTGTACCACTAAATTCGTCTTTTCGGATTTATGTACGGTTTTCTAATTATCACTTGCTTAACGGTGAAGGAAAACATCGTGATGAAACCCGCCCGTCCAAGAAAATTCATTTTCGAAAGACGAGCGGTCCACCAACTCGCATTGGGCCAGCGTGGTGGACTATGGCCTAAAAAAAACCCCTTCGTGTTTCGAAGGGAGGCCCGTGCCCCTCGGTGGGGACGTATATGGGCTGATGACAGGCCAGTGGTAAACTATGGCCTAAAACCCTTCACTGTTTTGAAGAGTCCGGGTCCCTTGTTCGGGATGTGATTGTTATTTTGATGTTTCACAGTTATATAGGTATTGTACAGAGGGCAGCGCATCATGTCACCCCATTTTCATTGCAAAACCGCTCTTATAGCAACGGCACAGAGTGCTTTCGTGCACTCTTGTGGTAACCTGATGGCCTGATGTGTGGCCCTCTGTACATAGTATTATTAATAAATGTCTTTATAGTTATAGCCTTCAACTTGAGACTTCTAAGCCATCAATGAACGTAAGGGATTTCCATTTGGAAGGTTGACGTAGTCACCAAGCATCCAATGACTTGGATTACAGAAACTCTTTTAACTAGAAGAGCATGTCCTTCAAAATTGGTCGAGGGACTCATTTTACGAGGGTAGTATTGTTAATATTTGACTTTTACAGCTCACTGTACTTTTTAGGATATAACTATATCATAGCTAAATATTTTTTTTAGTTTTGTTTTTTAATTATGAGTCACATTTCTCCTGACAGTAGTCAAACCTACAGCTCAAGCACAACGCGAAAATAACGCAGTCTAATGTCAAAAAAGTGTCGAAAAAGAAACTTTTTATTCACGTATATATTTTTGTAAAGGTATCTCATGGCACGGAGAAACATCGTGAGGAAACCTTTTACGAGCTGAAAACCAGCGTTGGGGCCTCGGCTTCAACACATGCTGAGCTGTGTCCTGTTTGATATCGCACTACAGCACAATCCACTATTTATATTATACGTTGTTTTGTCGTTTTCTGTATGTGTTCTTGACCTGTGTCTTATATTTTATTTTATTTTCTTTGTGTTGTAGTGTATTATGTTAAATAAATGTCTTGTCTTGTCTTGAGACCTCCGTGCCTCATTAAGACTGAATGTTTTTGATTCGGCCCGGTCGGTCTAAGAGTATCAGGATCACAAAAGTCAAGTCGCTTTGTAATAAACCGATCTACCAAATATACATGATCATGGTCAAAAATGCCCCTAATGTGATAATAAGAAAAGTATAAAGCCAAAAAAGTGAGTGATAGCCCAGTTGGTAATGAGCCAGACTTGTAATCCGAGGGTCGCGGGTTCAAATCCTGGTGCGGGCCTGTACCACTAAATTCCTCTTTTCGGATTTATGTACGGATTTCTAATTATCACTTGCCCAACGGTGAAGGAAAACATCGTGATGAAACCCGCCCGTCCAAGAAAATTCATTTTCGAAAGACGAGCGCTCCACCAACCCGCATTGCGCCAGCGTGGTGGACTATGGCCTAAATCCATTTCGTGTTTCAAAGGGAGACCCGTGCCCCTCGGTGGGGACGTATATGGGCTGGTTACAAAGCCAAAAATTATACTTCGCGTGTACTAGAACAGACAAGTGTTTAACTACAAAACTAAAATGCATATTTATCGATGCTATTAAACGTTAAACAAAGCAAAATGCCCCTTCACTGTTTAAGAACGCGAAAAGGAGGAATTTTAACTTGATTACCTACCCGATCTAGCAAAGAGTACCGAACATCTTTGCCCATACGACCATAACTTCTCAACCTATCTAGATGTACACGTTCCAGATATATCGATTTGTGTCTAGTGGCAAACTAATCGAATTATAGGAGCCGACGTGACTATGTCTCAAATGGTAAAGGTAGTTGGTACTTGTGCTACCCGGTCGTTATGGTCTCCCCTTTGTGTGGTATTGATTTTTAATAAGTATCAAGACTGTCGGGTTGGGTTGCAGTATAGATTTTAACTCAATTACGAGTAAATACTTACTTCCGTGATGTGATGTGGTTTTGATTTATATTTGATTGGATTTGGTTGCCTGGAAGAGATTTGTAAAGTGCTTCTATTTTCTAATTATCCCTCGGCGAACTATGTATTTCCGAAATTATAACAAAACAATAACAAAGTATGTAGGTAATTCTAAATTTAAAAAAAAATCTGTTAACAGTAAATTAGCCGGTCCTATGTCAAAATGTCAACATTGACAACGCCAGAGGGCGAGCAAGCCTTTGCGCGGGGCCCTCGCGCAATCAAAGTGAAGTTTAACCGTCAGCCGAGTGGCGCGCCGCAAGAGTTTGTCGCGCATCATGCTCGAGCTGCTAATGACACAAGGAAAAATCTTAGTGTGGGCCTTTGAGTGTGTAGCGTTTATTATTATTATGTTTGTCTAGATCCTTGAATCACGGGCAATTACGTCCCGGACCTTTGGAAGGCGTGCGTGGGGCCGAAGCCAACACGTAGAGGCCCGTTAGACAATTTAATTTAGTAATGTGACACCTACCGGCAGTTATCTCTGTATGCACTATAGAAATGCACCCAAAGACAACCCCCGGTTAGTGCAGGACTATTGAAAGGAATGGAAAGTAAGGAAACTGGGCTATTGGGTTGAGAGGCTAGTGGACTGGGTAACTGGACTATGGGTAGGACTATGGCACCTGCCCTATCAATGTATGATTATTATTATTATTATTAATAGACATGAAAATTAAAATGAAAAAATAATAAACTTCGTAATTTTAAAATCTAATTATTCTAGACGACAAATCTAATAATTCATAGTTCGTGTGCATTCGGAAATCTATGATTACCGAAACACAAGAAGAAATTGTTTTTTATTAAAAAACCTTGGCCATATAACGGAGATATTGAGTCAAATTAATACATATTTACTTTATTTTTTTTCACTAAACATTTTATGGGGTGCTGAGGCATAAAAATTTATGAAGAGCCTCTCTAAGCGTCTCATCGAGGCAACGGGTGACAAGAGAGCTGGCAGTTATTTTGCACAATGAATAGGTTTGGCCGTTTAACGCGGGAATGCTGCCAATATCTTGGGCACGTTGCCTCGATGTGGCGCGCTCGAGGAGGTCTTTTATTTATAGATTGTATAGATTAAATAATTTAAGAAGAAATTAGAAACACTATTAGTGTGCAATTCAGTGTTTTTATTTATTTTAAAATTCTTAAACTTTACCTCTCCTGTTTCTATTTCCGATTGTTCTATTGTAAGTCAGCAGCTCTAGCACGATAACGACAAAAACGCGCTCGGCTCACGCTGAAAATTCACTTTGATTGCGCGAGGGTCCTGCGCAAAGGCTTGCTCGCCCTATGGCGTTGTTAATGTTGACATTTTGACACAGGACCGCGGTGTTGTCGCGGCGCTGCCACTATCGTACTCAGCCTACAGAGGGTCCAGATGTCAGTCACCTCAACCTTTGACAACAAGTCTAGAAAATGTCCGAAATTGAAACTATGCTCACACTGAATATGATTTTTAATTTGTTACCATTATGACATTTAAAAATAATTAAACTACTTTACTGATGCAATTTTATAGACGATCACAGTTAAGAAAGGTAATCGACTACTCTGAAAATAAAATAAATCGTTGGGGTGAGGTTGGTTTTTTTATATTATAAGATGAGTTAACTCTTGACCTCAATCTTGACCATGAAGGTCAAAGATGAGGCCGACTATGGAGCGAGTTAACCCCGAAAAAGCCTATAAAGGCACTGGTACTCCCACGCACTGAACGGAACACAACAAGCTGTTTGGCGTCGGACTTCGGTAGGAAGGTGGTCGCAAACAAGACGGCCCTTTACAGAGCCTACCACACCGCATGAGACCATAGGACGACACCTCAGATTCAGAAAAAAATGAAGAGTCGTTGCCTAGGATGGATAACTAGGAGGCAGGTCTCATTTGTGTTTCCTTAGTCGCCTCTTACGACACCCACGGAAAGAGATCATCACACCACAGAATAAATAATAGTACTAAACCACACGGAGAAACCCGTTACAGAGCTAGTATTCGGTTGTTTTAGATTGAATTCCTCGGGGAACGTTGTTCAGTTTCATATAAAAAATCACCCCTAATAAGCTTTCGCTAACTTATTTAAACTCACCCATATAGAACACCTATAAAGAAGACAATTTTTTTGGGCCCAGTAGCAACGGTACCGTCTTCTTCTTCTTATCGTGTAGGTATAGTCAAGTGTGTGGCGAACGGTACTCTCCGGGGGCACCACCTCTTCCGGGGGCAAGGAATAAAACATGTAGCTCTTCTGCGAGGTGTATAATTTTAATGATACACGAACACTCCTGCAACAGAATTTTCAAAAAGATTCTTCGGCTTTTTAGGAACATTTCTGTATAATATAATCAATAAAAATAAAAATGTATTCCATGACTAAAACTAACTGCAAAAGGGCTGTCACAAAGTGGTTAAAATCACTCAACTACGAGGAAACCGAAAATCTCCTGAGGGTTGCTCCTTAATTCTTAATTCTTATTCTTCTTAATCTTAACCATCCCAAATGCATGACACACACATATACACACACACACACACGCACACACACACCCCTAAACACGCACACACACTCACATACATACACACACACGCACACACACACATATACGAGCATTTAACCAAATTCTTACTCAATTTTAATCAGACTACCTTTTTTTTTCTTTTTGTTAATACTTATCCAAAGACGTACCTACCGCGTGTCCACCTGGTCCGGAGCAGGAGAGGCTGGTAATCTGTAACGCAGGTCTCCCTAGTACAGATACCAGTCTCTCACATACATAGATTATTTGTACTGTACCTCTTAGATTAAGTAAATTTTTGTAAACCATATTCTGTGTGAGAGAACAAATAAAATTTATTATTATTATTACTTCCATCCAATTTTCAATATATTACACTTGAATTACTTAATCTCTTACAAAACACTTATATGTATTGAAACGCTTGGAAAAGTGCTATTTGCACGCCTATGATCGCCTATTCCGCGAGCTCTCTTCAATGAATGGCGGAAGACCAGATCTTCAATCATTTCGAATGCTGACATCGAATACCATTTCAAACCTTTTAAAACGATATTCGAATAATCTTCTTCGAAATGACCGAATGAGAAAGGAGTTGCGTTATGCCAGAACCTCCATGAAGTTCTGCATACCACAGTACCGTATAACGATGTTATTATACCCTAAAATAATAACTTAATTTATTAGACAATTAGGTAAAAAATTAAGGGTGGGTTGCACCATCTTACTTTAACAATAACAAACGCCAAAATTTCAGTTAAAGTATCGGTTAGGCCAAAAATGAGTTGCACCAGTTGACGAATTGTTAAATAACGTCATAACTTTAACCATAACCGTAACTGCTCACTTTTCGCTGGTTAGTGTTATAGTTAGTGTTAAGTTATCCGTCAAATTGACAAACGCGTTGAATATAACCTCTAAACATCATGTCCCTGCTCCAAGAAATACTCGTGGAAACCAGTTCTGAAGACGAAACTGATGATCTTGTCAGTGTACATAGAAAAAGAAAAGTATACTTACCTATACTTTGTTTTTTTCATATTAGAAATTATGTAAACAAAGCAGCAGTGGTAGTAAACATTTTCTTACAAACAGAAAAACTATGTTAAAATAAAGAGTTGAAATAAAACAATTGGAAGGCCTAAACTATGCCACCAATAATATATTTTTGTTTTACTCTACAACAATGAATTTGTCATAACGCCGTGTAGTTCTTTGTTCTGTTAAGTACTCTTACTAGGTTGACTGGAAGAAATCCCCACGTGGGATAAGTCCGCCTTTGTAAACTTCCTATTACTGTAAACGTATTATCATTGTACAATAAAGAATAAATACATACATACATACATACATGACTGATAATAATTGCTCTGAATAAGAAACGGAGAGCAAGTTGAAACTATTTTATAGATTGCACCACAGAAGCAGTCATAGTAAAAGTTTGTGTCAAATTTAACACTAACAGTAACTCTGACTTTAATAGTTACAGCAAAATGCGTTGCACCAGCGAATTCGTTAGCTTTGTTAAAGTTAAAGGGGTTGCAAGTCAAATGAAGCCTGATTTACCCCAAATTCGATGCGGGTAACATTTTTCAATAGCAATACTAAACATAATCGTAAAAACCATAGACATAGTGTCACTCATAGACATAGAAATAAATTGTTAAATACCTCATGTCACTTCATTTCATTGATGTCAGCTTTGGTGAACATTTTTTCTCTATTGTAAAAAGTTTTGGATTATTATTTTATCTTAACTTAAGTTTGCGTGATGGGCGCTAAAAGTAAGCGCAAAAAAAGATGATATTGTATATCCAGAGAGCGGCGATTCGGACTCCGATCGCGATGATTCCGATTAAGTATCAGATTACTGCCGTCAGTACCCCGAAGATGGTGGGAACTTTGAATATCTAGTGATATATGAGAGTGCAGTAAAACCAACTTAGGAAATCGTTCTTACTTCTTTTTAACTGGGCCTGCGCTAGTCTATTTAAGTTTTCTAGCTAGTTAGGCAGGGATCTCAAGTTTCTTTAGTTTGAAAATTAAATTACAACGTCCTTCTATTTTTCGTATTTAGTATGTTGTAAGTATTTAAGAAGATTGTGATGGGATCGTTTGGAGACGTTGTAACAAAATCTGATAGACGAGTTTTGCACTGTCAGCACTTGTTTTTCAGCTTTTGGTTTAGGCACTGATCATACACTGTATCATAATAATCCAACTGAGACAAAACCAGACATTTCATCAACCTCCGTCTTACCGCCTTAAAAAGGGGGTTTTTAAATTAAATCTATTTTGTTTTGCAAGATCTAATCTAAAATAGTTTCAAGTTGCTCTCCGTTTCTTATTCAGAGCAATTATTATCAGTCATGTATGTATGTATGTATTTATTTTTTATTGTACAATGATAATACGTTAACAGTAATAGGAAGTTTACAAAGGCGGACTTATCCCACGTGGGGATTTCGTCCAGTCAACCTAGTAAGAGTACTTAACAGAACAAAGAACTACACGGCGTTATGACAAATTCATTGTTGTAGAGTAAAACAAAAATATATTATTGGTGGCATAGTTTAGGCCTTCCAATCGTGTTATAACTCTAAATTTTATCATAGTTTTTCTGTTTGTAATAAAATGTTTACTACCACTGCTGCTTTGTTTACATAATTTCTAATACGAAAAAAAACGAAGAATAGGTAAGTATACTTTTCTTTTTCTATTTACACTGACAAGATCATCAGTTTCGTCTTCAGAACTGGTTTCCACGAGTATTTCTTGGAGCAGGGACATGATGTTTAGAGGTTATATTCAACGCGTTTGTCAATTTGACGGATAACTTAACACTAACTATAACACTAACCAGCGAAAAGTGAGCAGTTACGGTTATAGTTAAAGTTATGACGTTATTTAACAAATTGTCAACTGGTGCAACTCATTTTTGGCCTAACCGATACTTTAACTGAAATTTTGGCGTTTGTTATTGTTAAAGTAAGATGGTGCAACCCACCCTTATTTATCTTGATATTCTCCCGGGGAACTACTTGAGAGAAACCGTGAGGCACTGATATTATTGTGAACTTTGAATAGTATTGTCAAGTAGTTCAGACTTAATAAAACAAAGAAGACGTCTGTTTACTCCGAGAGTAGCACAGAGTTGAAAACTTCACTTAGAGCATGGTATTTTGATGACCTATTGTTTTGTAATAGATAGAGACGTATTATACGAGCTCTCAATACAAGTATTTTCCTATTTATCCATACGTTAAGATAAATTTATTTCAAACTAGCTGTGGAATAAAAAGTATCCTATGTCCGTCGCCTAGTGCTAAGCTACCTCTCCACAAATTTTCAGCCAAATCAGTTCAGCCGTTCTTGAGTTATAAATAGTGTAACTAACACGACTTTCTTTTATATTATATAGATTACTAGCTTTCCGCCCGCGGTTCTGCCCGCGTGGACTACAAGTTATATACAGGTTATAGCCTATGTCCTTTTTCAGGCTCTATTCTATCTCTATACCAAATTTCATCAAAATCGGTTCAGTAGTTTAGGCATGAAAGACGGACAGACAGACAGACAGAGTTACTTTCGCATTTATAATATTAGTAAGGAGATAAGGATCAATTTCAGAATGCTAAGAGCAATTCTCACCAAAAAATTTAACCACGGTTAAACAGCGGTAGGATAGTGGATGGGGAGTGTCATTAGGCCATTCTCATGCGCTCGTTTGCACGCGTAGCCCAGTGGCACTCGCTGATCTAAACCAACAGGCGACTACAGCACCCGATAAAGGCAGCACACATAGGAATAGTGCCATCTCCGTCTCTCAACAGGGCTGGGCCGGCAGTGCGAACAGTGTCGATACACGAAGTTTACGGACTATGAAAGCGTGCGTGCGTAAAAACATGTTCGAAAGTTAGAAAAATGAGATTTATGGAAAGGTAACAGCTTAAATCGAAAAATGCGATAACTACTTATCTAGAGTGTTCAATCACGAACATTTTGATAGCAAATTCAAGTTCCTGTATGCATTTTACTATCGTTTTTACAGCTTAAAAGATACACAATATTGGGTGAGCTTTTTCTATCGAACCAAAAGTGCTGAATCATTTTTTCAGCAAACTACTTATCTAGTTTATGTCCTGAATATTACCGTAGCATTTTTTTCTTCGATTTATTGCAGTGCCTCATGCTTATTTACGCATCATAAAATCGTAATTTAGGTGCTGCAGTCGCCTTAAGCAATGGCAATACAAATTCTGTCGTGCCGTGCCGTACCATTCGAATTATAAATATTGGTTAGTAGAATAGTATGGTCTACTGAGGGTTGTTCGTCTATTTTTCATTCATATTTATTACCCACATTGATGTTAAGCAACATACAGAGAGGCAGGGAATTTGATGGGTAACCAAAGAGGAAATCCATCACAAGCATTTTTTTGCTTCGGAGGACATATTAAGCTGACGGCCCGGCTGTTATCGATTGACTGCACTCGTCAAACCACACTTGACTGTACCTACATGATAAGATCATGGATAGATTTAGTTGCCTCTATCGGTTTTGTGCATTATGTATCTAGCAATAAGAGTGTAGTTTTGGAACGTATTCTAAGTGCCTGCGTGCCTCAAAACCCATTATATCATGCCGCATTAATGCATCTCTTTGTAGGTAATAAATATGAATGAAAAATAGACGAACAACCCTCAGTAGACCATATTATTCTACTAACCAATATTTATAATTCGAGTGGCACGGCACGGCACGACAGAATTTGTATTGCCATTGCTTTTTATGTTCCCAGCTTCTAGTATCCCTAGTACATAGGAGGAAATGGTAATAAAATTTTGCCGTGCCGTTTTCGAATTATAAAAAAACTCAATGGCGTCTCAATAGCGATGGAATTATAATGGTGACCTCTTCATCCGTTCAGGTAACGAAATTTAGAATATCTAAAACCCGTACATTAGATAATAGCTACCTTGACTGTGGGGGCCATTGCTACCTCGATCTTAAGTTGCTAGGTAGTTACTTAGGCTGACTTTCATAGACGAAAACTAAGCCAAGACCCGACTCTGAAATGTCAAATTAAATGTCATTTGCCTACTAAAGAAGGCCAATTTGACATTTCAGAGTCGGGTCTTGGCTTAGTTTTCGTCTATGAATGTCAGCCTTAGCAACTTAACTTACAGTTGGCGGTGGCGCTGCTGATTGATGACAACCATCAAGTGTATGAGCTTTCGATAGTTCTGATTTTCGCCACCTGAACGGATATAACTCTTAAATTAAAATTAAATAAATAATAAATAAATAAACGCTACACACTCAAAGGCCCACACTAAGGTTTTCCCTTGTGTCGTGGGTCCCCTGGAACACACATAAAGACAAACACAAACACCCATGACCCGAAAACAAACATCTGCTTTTTACACAAATGTTTGCTCCGACTGGGGATCGAACCCAGGACCCGCCGATCAAGAGGCAGCGTCACTACCACTCGACCAAACCGGCAATTATTGTATCACCAGTTCGATTTCCTATTTATAACTTTGAAACGACTGAACCAACTTTGGTCAAATATAGCTAATATGCATCTCGATTACGTCAGCTTTCATAAATAAAAACCGCACTGAAATTAGTCTATTCGTTTAGGAGCTATGCAGACACACAGAAACACACTTCAAATTTATAACACCTCTCTTTTCTTGTCGGGGATAAAAATTGACACTATTGTTATTTAACCCCTATTGTGACGCAATTGATTAGTGGAATATATACCCCGTATACCGACATATAGAATAATATATCAAGAATGTTGCACTCAATTTATATTCAAAGAGACTAAGTTAATTAATGAAATGGCAGCTAAGCGTATTACGGTAGTAACTTCGCCATACTCTGTTTCTTGAACTAACTTGTTTGTCAGTTAGTCGCAATGCTGGATTCAATTTAACTAGGCAATGCTGAGCAACGAAACTAAATTGAATTTCAAGTATGTCATGTAATTAATGAAGGAGTTGTTTATAAGTACATTTGCTCAGCGGTGAAGTATATTTACACGCACGTCTCAGAAATTTAAGTTTTCGAAAGGTGCACGGTCCACCAACCCGCATTGGGTCGGCATGGTGACCTCAATCCCTTTGTACGAGCACTTGTTAATTCGTACATGGGTTGATAGGTTGTTAGAGAAAAATCACTTGATATTAATGTGTTTATTGAATGACATTGAAAACAATTACACTGTGTGCACACTAAGACAGGTTATTGCGAACTGAAAATGTTTTTATTGATGTTATTGCTGACACAATCAAAATGTGCGATTCTACGTAATTGTACACCCCTTCTCGGCTTCGAAGGGAGGCTCGCTGTCTCTTAGTGAGGACGTATATGGCTTGACACACTAGCTTGCTGGCCATGACTTTGTTCATGCGGAATAAAAAAAAAAAAGGCCAGCACCGAGCGGAATTGAATTCGTTCTTTTACATTCAATAATTCTTAATAGCGTCCACGATTTTCGTGATTTTGAGAATATCTGAGTGTTTCAATCAAAATTAAAATATAGAATAGCGAAGTCGCAAATATCAAGTGATGAAACCCGCCCGTCCAAGAAAATTCATTTTCAAAAGACGAGTGGTGCATCAACCCGCATTAGGCGTGGTTGACTTTGGCCTAATCCCCTTCGTGTTTCGAAGGGAGGCTCGTGCCCCTCGGTGGGGACGTATAACGTATATGGGTGGAAAAAAAACAAGTAAAGACTCCCTTTGCGGGTTGTAATACGTCAGAGCCTCGTCCGTTGATCAACAGGTCTGCCAAATCTTGGATCATGGTCAAACGTACCCCGAATGGGAAACGGGAATAAGCGCTAGGAAGAAGGAAGAAGAATCCGAGACTTAATTTGACGCTGTGTCTTTATAAGAAAGATCCCTTTATAATACATTCGAAACTTATGTATGAAAGAACAAAATGCTACTTGATAAATTAGCCGGTTTTGTACGAAGAATATTTTTTCCTTGTACTTTGCTGGTAATGTAACTCAGTAATGTACGAGTAACAAGGGGAAAATAACCCTGAAAATCTTAAACAATATATTATTACAGCATCACTCACCTTTGAGTTTAAAATAAGGTTATCACAAGTAGCTTCAACAGTTTCTAGGGCAAATAGACACCTCTCTTGTTTAAGTTGGCCGACCTTTATAAACAATTAACCCTCGCTAACAACAGCACGCTGAGATTTGAATATGTATTAACGTGGCCCCTTAAATACCATAGAGCAAATAGATAGATAGATCACCTTTCTGTTCCGTACTCTTCTTTCTTAACGTATGTATTTAATCGTAGAAATGTGTTATATTTGATTGAACTAAATTTTAGAGTTTTCAAACCGTTTAACGGTCTACACCCTGAAACTTCACTTTGATTGCGTGAGGGTCCCGCGCAAAGGCTAACTTGCCCTATGGCGTTGTCAATGTTGACATTTTGACATAGAGCCGCGGTGTTGTCACGGCGCTGTCACTATCATACTCGGCCTGCTGTGCTCTGAAGAACTTTTTTTTCTGAATTGGTATAAAGAATCGGATTCTTGAATCACAGACTGAAGAATTTTTATGTTTGTAAGGAATAAACTCAAAAATTACTAAACCGATTTCAAAAAATATTCTCCCACTGTGTCGAAAAAAATTTTCGTCCCGAGGTATATGATTTGGAGCAATACTTTAGGCGCTGTTTAAACACAAGCGACGTGGCGCGCCGATGCAGCAATCAAAGCAACGTAAAATTAACTTAATACAGGTAGCACAGGTAGTCATATCATAATACTACCTGAGTTACCTGTAGCGCTCATATTCTGTGTAGACCTAAGTGCAATAACAGTCACCGTGTGTTTGTGTGAGAGTGTGTGTAGTTAGTGGTGGTGGTGAGTGGGAGGATGTATGTGTATTACATGCTATAAAATATTTCCAAAATTTATTTATTTAACCATTTATTTGAAATGTTTAAATAAAGTCTCTATTACTTAAGGAGGACCACACGGGTGGCAGGGGCAGCGGCAGAATGGACACGTTAAATACGCGGCAATGGTACAATCTTTGTTCCCATCGCATTTGAAACGGCGGGTCCCTGGGATAGTGAAAGTAGAGAGTTGATTCGTGAGATTGGCCGGAGACTATCAGCTCATGGTGGGGACTTCCGCTCTGGCTCCTACCTGGCCCAGCGTCTATCAATCGCCGTCCAGCGCGGCAATGCGGCCAGCTTGATGGGGACGATTGGGCCAGGTCTTATGCGGGCAGGTTATTTAATTGACGAAACTAATGTGGATTTTAAATTTTTATTACTGTTTTTATTTTGTCATGTTTTATTGAATAAATGGTTCTCAATGATTTATATTAAATTTTATTTATGATTTATTTACATTCTATCTTTTTTTTCTACGCTGTAGTCCCTCAAGCCTAAGGGTGCCCATTAGCAAGTGTTATTGCATGTCGAGAGCTTAGTTTTGTTGATGCTAGCATTCGTTTATTGTAAGGGAGTGGTATTAAAGGCGTTCTTACAATTTGAATATATTTTACTTAGGTTCGCATCTCAAGACGACAAATGGACTGTAAATTTTTTTCGACGCCATCTTGGCTTCGAAAGTTTTTTAGGGACTAGTGAAAAAATTTCATTTCTAATTCTGTTACCCTTAGTTTACTCATTAAACGCTAAGTTCAAACCCGTGTAATTAGAAAACAGAAATTCTTACAGATCATCCATGAAAAAGGAAACCTGCATTTTTTAAATTACTATGGGATCAAAATCTATAATTCACAATTTATTCGCGCCAAATTCAGCGGTCAAGTTCTGAAACCCAAAGTTTTCCTCGCGAAGATCAGAAAATACTTCTTCTTTAAAAAAATACTCGACAAGTCAACAGTTCAGAAACCATTGAAAATTTGTAAGAGTGCGTTCAAAATGTTCACCTGAAAAGAGAGCCAATAAGGCACATGGGTCCCTATTCTGAAGCCGTCGTAATGAAAGCAGTAGATTTTGTATTTTCCTAAGTTAAGTGAAAAGTTTTTGTAATTTTATTTGCAATTTTTTTTTATCTAGGCACCTGAATAACTTAAAGGTGGAATCGACCTTCGGTAAATTCTTAAACTTCTCGCATGTTTTTGACTTATTTCCTTCGTATTAAATGTAGGTAGCTATGTTTAGAAAAAACATAAATAAAAATGAGACTTATTTGCCTTTCGAATCTAAGGCATAAATTAAGTCACTCGTAACCTAACCCTCAATTCATGTAGATTTCACTTTTAGGGTATTATGAGTTGTCCCTTACAACTAAGTTGTAGCTGAACAAAAAAGTATTGAAAAATGTCAAATGTTGAAGTTTTTCATACAGTATATGAAAAACTTCAACATTTGACCATAACATACACTACAATACAATACTCTTTATTGCACTCTAAAAACATAAACATAAAACAAAAACATGTCAATCTTATAGTGTATGTACAATGCGGCGTCCTTATTGTTTTAAAGCAATTTTTACCAGCCAACCGGCAACATACATTAAACAAACGTTGTGCATTAATATGGAAATAAACAAAATACACAAAAAGAGTCCTTTATTGTCTCAGGATTCGAACCCTCGACCTGTTGCTTACAATCTGGCAACTTTTCCACTCGACCAAACTGTCGACTTTCAATTCAGTAAAATAGTCTATCGGTATTTGCGCACTATGTGCGAATAATCGTTGACATCGTTGACATCTGTCACCGAGATAATTTTACCATAGGGCTGCCATCCGTTCGGGTTTCCACCCATACTTCAAAGTACAAACCGCTACTAAAGAAGTTTTCACTTCAAAAAAGGTGGCAACCCTATCCTACGCATTTTCGATCAGGGTCACGTGACATCTGACGATCTGACGCGAGTTCATCGCGAGTTTAACATTTTTTCCCCATATTAAAAATGTAGGTCAGGACAGCTGAGACATGTCGCCCGGGGAGATCTCGTATATTCAGGTCGATAGCAAATCGTTTGTGACGACAAACAAGCAAACTTTAATCGTTTGTGACGGTATACTTTCGCCAAAAAATCAAAAAAACATGGTTCAGCCAGCCGGATTTTGCACTTTTTGGAGCACATCAGATCTCAGCTCCTGAAGGGTTTTCGGGATTCGTTCCTGATCAAAAGGAATGTGACGCGTATGTGACAGAAATCCAAACTGATTTCATCTATCGTGATGCAATACTTTTGGAGAAATCTTGAAAAACAAGTGTCCAGCCAGCCTGATATCCGGCTGGCTGAACCACTTGTTTTTCGTCGATTTCTCGCTAACTAACGCGTTTCACTCTGAACTTTTTTAATCAAAGGTTTGTGATGGCAATGTGACAGGGTACCAAGCAGGTTTGAACGCCCGTAACGCATGCACTTTTGAGATATTCCAGAAAACTAAATGGTTCAGCTGGAAAAAGTCAGGCCAGCTGAACCACCTGTTTCTACCACTTCCAGGTGCGCTACACTCGAGGAATCTAGACCAAAGGTTTGTGACAGAGATGATAAATACGATGGTTCGTTTGTGATGGCTCAAAATGCAGCCCAAAAAAAGTTATAACCGATTCTTTTTTTTCCATACATTGATTCAACTAGGTGACCATGCTTTCAGTATTGCAAGGACAGTCCCTAATTGAATTAAATATTGAAGCATTAATAGAATGAGCAAGGCGCCGTGTGGATGACTAAAATTATATTAACAATTAAATTAAACAATACTATGTAAGTCATCTTTCAATATCACCTAATAAGGTAGGTACACTTAGACGATAAATTATATTGCGCAATGAGAACGAATGACTGCGTGCAATATTATTATGACTTCTTAATGCGGCGGTACTGGTTACGCACCGCACACAAGAGGATAATATCCAAGAATGATGAGCCAAAAGCTACGAATAAAAACAAGTCACTTGTGAATCAAGCTAAAAAATGCTACGTACGAAGGGTTTCCATCGCGGTTGATTTTTCCAACAGTTTGTCAATGACTTAATCGCAGTTGTCATGCCTAAAACAAACTGATTGGCTAATTTGTACATATTTATTATATTTAAATGTAGGACCAAATTTGTTGTTCATTTAACTTCTAGACATATTATTTTTAGATCAAAAGAATAATAGTATTTATTCTCTTAATTTTGTTACTTACATACACCTACTTACCTTTAGTATTTTTAGCGTGGGGCGTTCAGTGTTGGTAGTTGCTGTGGCCTGGCCTTATAATCAGAAAAGGTTACGTTATGAAAATACATATAAAATAAAATAACATAATTTTTTAAAATCACATTTTAATTAACAGTTTATAAAATATTACTCAATATTCACTAATTATGCATAACAATTTAAGTCTTAATTACCTTGTAATCACAGATTGAGAAAATATTAACTATTAGTTACTAAGGGCGGCCACATATACATTCTGAAACGAGTAACGAACACACAAGAAATATCGACAGCGGCAATTAATTAACCAGAAGAACTACATAAATTCGATGAAAACTTACCTCTTTCTCGAGCGGCAATAGTTGATAATATCACGATAATATTATTTAAAAATTAGTGAAATTATATCCTCTTTGATATTGAGCTCAGTGTGGTGCGGCCACCATCACTATATAAGTTACTCTATGGCCACCATCCGACAAAAGAAACTAGAGAAAAAAGAATTTGCAAAATTGCAAAGATGGCTCCAAGTTTGTCAAATTAGGATTAAATAAAATATTATTGGCTGTGTTATTTACAATATCCTGATTGGTCGTCACTCCTCCAAAATGTTCGACCACGAACAATGTAGTTCCTTTTATTAAAAAAAATACACTAGGTTAGGACGGTATTACATGAAGTACTCCATAAATATTGTCCATAAGCGTGACTGACTAAATTATTTGGAGATTGATTGTATTTAAAAAGTTAGTGCCAAAAAAGCCCTCGTTTGCATAGCGGCGCAATATAATTTATCGTCTAAGTCAGGGGTGGCCAACTTGATTATACCCAAGATCTCCTGTTTACTAACGAAACCCTGTGCGATCTACCAATTACATACTTCTTGAAATCTTAATTGAAACAGCATAGTTCAGTACACAATCATGTAGTATTTTTTTTACTTATTTTTTTATTTTTTCGCCTTGCCACGATCGACCGATCGACCGGTTGGCCACCCCTGGTCTAAGTGTACCTACCTTATTAGGTGATATTGAAAGATGACTTACATAGTATTGTTTAATTTAATTGTTAATATAATTTTAGTCATCTACACGGCGCCTTGCTCATTCTATTAATGCTTCAATATTTAATTCAATTAGGGACTGTCCTTGCAATACTGAAAGCATGGTCACCTAGTTGAATCAATGTATGGAAAAAAAAGAATCGGTTATAACTTTTTTTGGGCTGCATTTTGAGCCATCACAAACGAACCATCGTATTTATCATCTCTGTCACAAACCTTTCGTCTAGATTCCTCGAGTGTAGCGCACCTGGAAGTGGTAGAAACAGGTGGTTCAGCTGGCCTGACTTTTTCCAGCTGAACCATTTAGTTTTCTGGAATATCTCAAAAGTGCATGCGTTACGGGCGTTCAAACCTGCTTGGTACCCTGTCACATTGCCATCACAAACCTTTGATTAAAAAAGTTCAGAGTGAAACGCGTTAGTTAGCGAGAAATCGACGAAAAACAAGTGGTTCAGCCAGCCGGATATCAGGCTGGCTGGACACTTGTTTTTCAAGATTTCTCCAAAAGTATTGCATCACGATAGATGAAATCAGTTTGGATTTCTGTCACATACGCGTCACATTCCTTTTGATCAGGAACGAATCCCGAAAACCCTTCAGGAGCTGAGATCTGATGTGCTCCAAAAAGTGCAAAATCCGGCTGGCTGAACCATGTTTTTTTGATTTTTTGGCGAAAGTATACCGTCACAAACGATGAAAGTTTGCTTGTTTGTCGTCACAAACGATTTGCTATCGACCTGAATATGCGAGATCTCTCCGGGCGACATGTCTCAGCTGTCCTGACCTACATTATTAAAAGTGCTCAACGCCGCTAAAGAAGTTTTCACTTCAATAATGTGTGCAATTCACACGTGGTAGAAGTGAAACCTTCACAAACGTACTATCTAATTTTCTTCCACGTTCAATTTTATGAATTAATGTGTCTGTCTCTTTTTACTGTCGCTTTTTCGTTTCATTAACTTTCAAATCACAACGATGCTAAAGGAGTTTTCACTTCTAAAATCATGAGTTTTAATAAAATTTTACATAGTTCAAGCCTTTCGACTGATTTATAATAAGGACCCCTCAAAAAGAGTGCGTTGCGAAACCCAAGTGAGGTGTCGACTGTGAAGAGGGACCGGGATTACGAACGTGTCCGTCCGTGATTCGAATTTCGAATCATATTTTCTTTTTAAATCGATTTCTTTTCCGGCATCAAGGAAATTTAATTTCAGCCAGGGTTTTGTGGGTTTTTATTGTATTTTAACGGTACCTACATCATAGTCTCTTTTCTACCGTCTAAATCCGTTTTCCAAATTAAAGCCAGAGGGATAAATAAAAATTTTGATTTTCACTTAAAATCGACAAAAATTTATCTCCATTGCGTTCTACACACATTTTGGAAAACTGATTTCTTCATACTGATATGTTTGGATCATTTTGATTTTTTTCAAGAATTTGAATTTATCCAAATGTTATGAGATTGAACTAAATGTGGCGAGACTTAAAGCATTGAGAGCAACAATTAAAACTAGGTTACTTCTAAAATAAAACTAAAATTTTTGCCACTTTTTGGCTTTCTAGCTTCAAGAGCTTAGACTGGGCGTTGATGAGTCGTTACGCATGCAAAAGTAGATAAGTCCGTAAGTCCTGAAGTTTGCTTTTCGTCTTTTCTCGTCGTCTTTTCGGATTTATGTGTGTATTTTTCATCAATTATTATTTGCACAGCGGTGAAGGATAGCATCGTGATGAAAACCGCACGTCTAAAAACTTCGTTTTTGAAAAGTACGCAGTGGTAGATTATGACCCAAATCCAGCATGTCATTTTATCCTTTACAATATCCATGAGTTAAAGAAAAACTTTGAATTTTCCGGCTACCAACTCTTCATACTGTGGAAGCCAGATGGGACTCTAAAATTTTGGTGTATCATGGGCGAAAGACTGACAACCTATCACCACAGTACTCATGTTCCGAGTAATAACCCTCAAAATGTGGGTCAAATGTGGAGTCAGATGGTTCTAGAACCAAATGATGCTCTGCCTAGTCCTACAGGGATTATTAGCGCGAGTAAATGGTTTTTACAACCCAGAGTAATCCGCAACTGACAACACTTTGTTTTTATCCTCTTACTTTCTTTCTGCAATGTCGTATATTTCAACCCGAGTTTGTTATCGCGTTGGGTCTCGTACGTGGGTCCGAGAAGACCCCGTAAATTGCCCCAAACAGTGCCTACGGACCCCCGTAAACGTGAACGTAACCGCTAAGTTTTATGGTGTTAGTTTTGAGAAAAGAACATGGTTACTTCTCTGAAAGTTGTTGATTGTAGATGGTCAAGAAATGTTTGGTTAATACTTACTCAGGTAAATATACGACCTGAAGACTAAAGAGTCTATCAGAGTTTTGTAGATTTATTTCGTATTCTTCTTCTTATCGTGTAGGTGTGTAGGTTTTAGACCGTGTGGTGATCGGTTGAGAATAACACCACCCCATCTCTTTCCGTGGGTGTCGTAAGAGGCGACTAAGGAAACACAAATGAGACCTGCCTCCTAGTAATCCATCCCAGGCAACGACACTTCATTTTTTCTGAATCTGAGGTGTCGTCCTATGGTCTCATGCGGTGTGGTAGGCTCTGTAAAGGGCCGTCCTACCGAAGTCCGACGCCAAACAGCTTGCTGTGTTCCGTCGGTGCGTGGGAGTACCAGTGCCTTTATAGGCATTTTCTGGGTTAACTCGCTCCATCGTCGACCTCATCTTTGACCTTATGGTCAAGATTGAGGTCAAGAGTTAACCCATCTTATATAATAATAAAAAAAAATTTATTATAATAAAAAAAATTAAAATTAATTTTTATAAAAATTAATTTTTATAATAATAAAAAAAAAGGTGATCTCAAAGGTTGAGGTTGGCACAGGACCGTGTCGAACGAAGAGGCCTTTACCCCACAGTGGGTTGATAAGGTCTGAGGATGATAATGATACTTATCGTGTAGGCATAGTCAAGTGTGTGGCGAACTTGGCTAACCCTGGTGTCAGAGTTTTCAAACCGCACAAAGGCTTCTGACTTGGTTTTAACGACTATAGTCAATCGACAGCAGCCAGGACCGACAGCTTAACGTGCCCTCCAAATCACGGAAACGCTTGTGATAAATTGCCACTTTTTGGTTTAATTTCGTTGATTTAAGTTTATTTTTTAGTTTATTTTTTCCGACCAAATGAATTAGATAAAAATATTTAAATAAAACATATTTTGAATTAAAGCAGAATTAATTCTTGAGAAAATGTATTTTTTAATAAATATCAAATTAGTATGATAATTTCTGCCCGGGACTTAGTTCCCGTGAGAATTTGGGAAAGTTACGTAGCCTATGTGTTAATCCAGGTTGTCAGCTACATCCATACCAAATTTTCAGCTGTTTGAGTGTGAAAGTCCAAACATCCTCACAACACTTTGCATTCACAACCAATTATAAGTTATTTAGTAGTTTTTTTCCTGGCATTGTTTATAACTCCAAACACAACAGAAAACGAAGAAAACTCACTCAAACTACGTTTAATAAACGTAGACACTTGTACGGTAACCACAAAATGAAAACACTCGCGAGCAATATTAGGTATGACTACCTAACCTACTAATTCTTCCACGCTGGACTGGGAGTGAAAAAAAAACTTAGAATGTACCAGCTGCCAACTCTTCCCAGGCATACTGTAAAAGTGAGTAAGTGGGACGCGAGGGTTTTGCTTTATTATGAGCGAAAGGCTGACAACCTCTCACAACTATACATCATGTTTCATCTAATTACCCTTTGATTTTATGTCAAATTCGGTATCAAGTGGTTCTTATCACTGATGCTCTGCGATAGTAATTATAGGCGTGAGGACTTAGATTATATATAATACTAGCTTTTCCCCGCGGCTTCGCTCGCGCAAAGAACTCTTTTAGTCACCCATTTCATTCTTGACCCTTTAGAGGATGATTTTTGAAAAATAGCGAAACACGTGTCCGTTTATTTGCTTCGAGGTATATCTTGACGAAGTTTTGAGTCAAAAAGTGCAAAAAAATTGTTTTCTCCATACAAACTTTGAACCCCCATTTCACCCCCTTAGGGGTAGAATTTAGATAAATCCTTTCTTAGTGCTGTAAAGTTCATCGCCATTTTGATGATTCCTAACTAAACAAATAAAAGTTGAGATCTTATACACTTGACATTGATAGGTATTACATAGCAAGCTGCAGAAAGGTATACATAGAATACAATGGTGCTTTAAAAATACAACTTTTTGGTTTGAATTACTTACTTACTAAAGACGTAAGCTGAATATAATAATCATGTTTGTTACATAGATAAAAACACCTTTAAACAGACGAATATTTGCTAATCCAGAGTAATCTATTTGGCTATGCTTATTACCTAAGATACTTACTAATTTAAGTCTTTCAATTAAGTTATGAATAAATAAATGTTTGAAACCTAAAATAGCATATAGGTAGCCTTATTGAAGTATTTATCATATACGAAGAGGGTATTCAAATTGCTTGAAATGCTCTGAACACTTATGCAATGTGCATCTAAGGTCCGTATTATAGAACGCGACTCAGACTGATCTATACTTAAACAGCAGTCGTCTTTGACATTTTGATAGTGAAAAAAAGAGACAATCAATACTTAATTATATATCAAGCTTGGTAATTTAGGTAACACGGACCTAAATTACCAGTAGAGGGAATGTCCACCGAGACTGGAAAAGCAGTCTGCATTGCTGTCACACAGCATACACAATTATAGATATTGATTGATTTTATAACATATTATTAAACTTTCTGATGTTTTTTTTTTCATTTCTTGATATTGACTCCCTGCCCGTACGGCCCGTACCCCAGTGACGCCTACATCGCGTAAGGTGCTGCCTAGCTAGCTAGCTGAGCAGGATGAACGGCGACCACGAAACTTTTTTCTAATACTTACATTTTTAAACTCGTGATATCTTTTGAATGGATTGTCCGAATTGCATAATTCAAAAAGTTGTATAAAGATATTGAAGCAGTCTTGAATATGAAGTAACTTATTTTGATAAGGATTAATACCAAGATACAAATAAAGAGCATTTTATAGCGGGCGGCATTTTAATTAAATTTTTAAAATAAAAGAACACATATTGTGGCATAACTACAATAGTTAGACATATGCTGTCGCGACACTTTTTGTAAATATTTATGTGTTCTGCAAAGTCGTAGTACATTATTTTATTTTATCATCAATAGTTTACGCAGCGCACGCAATGTAAAGAATATTTTAGGTAATTTTTTTACACCTTGGGTTACATTATTTGAGTTTCAGTAAGGATCCCTAATTTTTTTGAAAATATAATATAGCCTATGTCCATCGGGGATAATGTAGCTTTCTAATGGTGAAAGAATTTTTCTAATCGGTCCAGTAGTTTCGGAGCCTATTCGATGCAAACAAACAAACAAACAAACAAACAATCAAATCTTTCCTCTTTATAATATTAGTATAGATATGTAAGTTTATGTGTTGGTAGTCATAGAAATTGTTATCTTCAGGTTTTATCTGCTCACATACCTCGAATGAAAGTTTCAATCAGAATTATAATGTCGATATTGATATATTTCATATTAAGCCTTAAGGCGACTACAGCACCTAAATTACGATTTTATGATGCGTAGATAAGCATGACGCACTGCATTAAATCGAAGAAAAAAAGTACTAGAGTAATATTCAGGACATAAACTAGATAAGTAGTTTGCTGAAAACATGATTCAGCACTTTCGATTCGATAGAAAAAGCTCACAAAGTCACCTCTAAATACCAATATTGTGTATCTTTTAAGCTGTAAAAACGATAGTGAAATGCACACAAGAACTTGAATTTGCTATCAAAATGTTCGTGATTGAACACTTTCGATAAGTAGTTAACGCATTTTTCGATTTAAGCTGTTACCTTTCCATAAATCTCATTTTTCTTACTTTCGAACCTGTTTTTACGCACGCACGCTTTCATAGTCCGTACACTTCGTGTAGGTATCGACACTGTTCGCACTGCCGGCCCAGGCCTGTTGAGAAACGGAGATGGCACTATTACTATGTGTGCTGCCTTTATCGAGTGCTGTAGTCGCCTTAATGTTAAAAATAGCGGTGGCTCATTACCGGAAGGTTGTGGGTTTAAATCCTGGTGCGAGCCTGTACCACCAAATTGGTCTATTAGAATTTATGTACGGATGTCTAATTATCACTTGCTCAACGGTGAAGGAAAACATCGTGATGAAGCCCGCCCGTCCAAGAATATTCATTTTCGAAAGACGAGCGGTCCACCAACTCGCAATGGGTCAGTGTGGTGGACTATGGCCTTAATCCCCTTCGTGTTTCGAAGGGAGGCCCGTGCCCCTCGGTGGGGACGTATATGGGCTGGTAAGAGATATGATGCCTCATCAATTTGTTAATGCTATTAAAAATAAACACAAGACTTCATCAATTGAAAAACCTATCGATATGTGTCACAAGTTATAAGATATATATCTATTTTTATCGAAAATAAGACCATTTAAAACGTAAAACTATGCCTGAGTCTGGTTTTGTAATTGTATATCCATGTATAACTTAACAAAGTGGAAACTTTTTTGGCTTATGTAATACTTAAGTTTTTTTTTTGTCCGGTGACTCTATTTAAGGCTGTATGTTTCCCAATTTGCTAAAATAAAATACGTTCTCACTGTGGGGTACGGGCCTTCTTTGATGCAATGAAGGGGGTTTTAGCCGTAGTTCATCCTGTGGACCAGAGGGATCTAGACGCGCCTTTCCAAAAAATTACGCAATATCTACTATATAAAAATAAGTCGGGTTTTCCTTCCTGACGCTATAACTCCAGAACGCACGAACCGATTTCCACGGTTTTGCATTCGTTGGAAAGGTCTCGGGCTCCGTGAGGTTTATAGCAAAGAAAATGTTGGGCACGATATGACCTGTAGTCCACACGGGCGGAGCCGCGGGCGGAAAGCTAGTCTTCTACTATATAAAAATAAGTCGGGTTTTCCTTCCTGACGCTATAACTCCAGAACGCACGAACCGATTTCCACGGTTTTGCATTCGTTGGAAAGGTCTCGGCCTCCGTGAGGTTTATAAGATGGACGCGGGCGGAGCCGCGGGCGGAAAGCTAGTTATTTAATATTTTTAATTACATACATACATACATAAGCTCACGCCATGTATGGTTTTTAATTGCACACTAAAGTAACTTAAGAATAGCAGCAGCTCGAGCATGACGTCATCGCGCGCGTAACGCGCCGCGGTCCTATGTCAAAATGTCAACATTGACAACGCCAGAGGGCGAGCAAGCCTTTGCGTGGGGCCTTCGCGCAATCAAAGTGAAGTTTCATCGTCAGCTGAGTGACCTGCCGCTCTAGTTTGTCGCGCATCATGCTCGAGCTGCAGAAAACCACTTACCTTACGCCCAGTTTCAGAAATGTCAATTAAAGTTAAAGCTACTTTAAATATCGTACTGTCTTTTTCCGTCTTGTTCACGTAAACAAGGATGACATCGCTTAAAAGAAGGTTTAAACATTTTTGCAACTAATTATTATTTGGATAATTTAATATTGAGGACATGCGACTCCAAGTTTTGCTAATTTTACTCGTAAGTAAATTTATCAACATACATTTTACTGACCCCTTATTATTGCTCAACAGTGTACGTTGTTTTATATTCCTGCCTTCTACCTCGTCCAATTCCGAGTTTAAGTTGTAAAGCTTCATAGGTTGGTCAGCGAAACTACTAAAGCGAAATTATGAGTTCTTATTTTACTACCTCTTTACCACCTGAAGTGTTGGACCGGAGTTAAGCTAAACTATTAAGGATACTGCTATAAAACAAATTCGAGGGTGGATAAAGTTAAGACACATATGTACATACACACATACACCCACACATCCTCTACTAGGATATAGGCGTCACTGCAGGTAGTATAAATTTTCTTGTACTGGTACTATTTCGAAGGATGGTTCGTGACCCTTTTTACTTTTTTTATACCAACCCATATACGTCCCCACCGAGGGGCACAGGCTTCTCTTCTAAAAATGAAGAGGATTTAGGCCATAGTCCACCACGCTGGCCCAATGCGAGTCGGTGGACCGCTCGTCTTTCGAAAATGAATTTTCTTGGACAAGCGGGTTTCATCACGATGTTTTCCTTCACCGAGTGATAATTAGACATCCGTACATATAAATCCGAAAAGTCGAATTTGGTGGTACAGACCCGCAACAAGATTTGAACCCACAACTTTCCGATTACAAGTCTGGCTCATTACCAACTGGGCTATTACCGATATTTTTAACTTTACCACAAAATAAATTAGACTTTTACTGCAATTTCTATGGGGTGACTTTCAATTAGTTAGCAAAACTGTAGCGGATGATTCTGCCATGAAACAACTAACTCTGAGGAACAATACAATACAATACAATACAATACTCTTTATTGCTCACAAAAAACATAACAACAACAAAAAAACAAAAACAAATGTTCATCATCTAGCATACAATGTGGCGGCCTTATTTCAATAGAGCAATTTCTTCCAGGCAACCGTGGGGTGAAGGAAACCATACAGAAGGTGAAGTGGTAGTCGTGCAAAGAGTAATACATTTTTAGAGGACAATGATTTTTAGAGGAAAAAAAAAACATTCTTCTATTTACCATATTCATAGCGGAATATGGTAAATAGAGCGAATTTTTTTTTGACGGCGACGCCGAACAATACTCGCATGGCAATTATCTTAGTAATTATACTGGCAAAAAAAGCTTGTGCGAATACTTATTCATTATACTGTTCAAACCAGCGCCGACGACGTCAAAAAAAACATTCCTCTCTTTATATTCCGCTATGAATTCACCTATTTGCTGTTTTACCCGTAACCACTACTACCACTATACTTACTCGTGAACATAGCTTTAAAAAAATATTTCACCCTTTTTGAAGGCGGGTCAATTTTTTGTTAAAAATATGTTATTTTATTATTTTTAAAGGTTATACTGATATTATAAAGAGGAAAGATTTGTATTTTGCCTCCGAAACTACTGGACCGATTTGAAAAATTCTTTCACCATTAGGATGCTACGTTATCCCTGAGTAAAATAGGCTACATAATTTTCCCGAATTCCCACGGGAACGAAGTCTCGAGCGGGATGCTAGTCATTCATATAACTCCCTCGTAGATTTATTATAAAGCACTAAATCACTCGAGATTAAAGAGCGATATAGTGATCAATTACTTTCACCCCACGGAAAGATATGAGGAGGTGATATTCATAACCAGTCGCAAGATGGCAAGAAAGATACGGGGTAGTACAATTCTCAAACCGATCGCCAGATGGCATGAAAGATATGGGGTGGTGGGGTAATATTATCAACCGATTACCAGACAGCAGGGAAGATGTATGGTGGTAATATACGCTACCGGTCACTAAACGGTAGATCCCCACAAGGGAGCCCCAAAAAACAACTTAAAAGTCTCAGAGAACAACTTCGTTTTTGCTTCGTTTACATTGATGACCTATTATCATCCACATATTATATGACCGTAAATTTCAGTTATTTTTTTATTTCGACCTAAACTACTAAAACGATTTCGATAAAATTTTTATGGGACCAATCTGAAAGTAGATGCTTCCGAACTAATAAAAAATTGTTGAAATCGGTCTACAAATGACGGAGTTTTGAGGTAACAAACATAAAAAAATAAAAATAAAAAAAACACCCGAATTGAGAACCTCCTCCTTTTTTTTGAAGTCGGTTAAAAATAATTAAGAAAGTTGCGCTCAACTTTCTTAATTATTAATATTCCAGTCTTAAATTTTCTAATATTCCGCTGAATATTAGAAAATTTAAGACTGGACAACATCTTTCAGGTCAGCTAGCAATAGTATGAAAAAAAAAGAAGAGAATGTATACGTTCCTACCGAGAGGCAAGGGCCTTCCTTCGAAACACAAAGGGGATTTAAGCCACAGTCCACCAATTCAGGCCCAAATCGAAAACAAATATTCTCAGACGTAGGAGTTTTATCACGATGTTTTCCTTCACCGCTGAGCAAGTGATAGTTAGTGCTAAATCGTACGGATTTCTACATAAATCTAAAAAGACGAATTTTGTGGTACAGCAGGGCAATCGCGCTAAAAAAAGTGGATTGAATCGCAATTGAAACGTAGCTGGGAGGCTACCACCTAAGCGATGCTGATGCTGATTGAAAGAATGAATGATGTACATTGCTGTATTTGGTTCATGTCGTTAATCAAGGTCTCCTTATAAAGAAGCAATCGACAACGTTTCATTTGTTTACCCAGCATCAGCTTCGCTTAGGTGGTAGCCCCCCAGCTATGTTTCAATTGCGATTCCGTCCACTTTTTTTACCGGAATTGCCCTGCAGGCTTCCGGTTACAAGTCTGGCTTATTCCAAACTGGGCTATCACTTCCTTGAAAAAATTGCAGGAAGACGAATTATTACACCACTCAGCCTATCATTTGCGCTACGAAATCCTAAAATAATGATTTTAGGGTTTTCGTAGTTAAGAAAATACGACGATGTCATAAACACACATACAAATACATTACAAGGAACGCACAGGAAACTAATATCCGTTCATATTCTCTTTGAGAACAATTAAAAGTAGTTTGAGTTTGCGAGCTGTCATCTGCACCCTCGCAAGACGTTCACAACGTTTAATATAGCTGGTATCACATCGTAGGTGAACTCACGGAACGGTGTAACTTAAGGCGACTACACCACCTGAATTACGATTTTATGATGCGTAGATAAGCATGACGCACTGCATTAAATCGAAGAAAAAAATACTACGGTAATATTCAGGACATAAACTAGATAAGTAGTTTGCTGAAAACATGATTCCGCACTTTTGGTTCGATAGAAAAAGCTCACAAAGTCACCTCTAAATACCCAATATTTGTATCTTTTAATCTGTAAAAACCATAGTAAAATGCATACGGAACTTGAATTTGCTATCAAAATGTTCGTGATTGAACACTCTCTATAAGTAGTTAACGCATTTTTCGATTTAAGCTGTTACCTTTCCATAAATCTAATTTTTCTAACTTTCGAACATGTTTTTACGCACGCACGCTTTCATAGTCCGTAAACTTCGTATATGGACACTGTTCGCACTGCCGGCCCAGGCCTGTTGAGAGACGGAGATGGCACTATTCCTATGTGTGCTGCCTTTATCGGGTGCTGTAGTCGCCACTTTTCAAGTTTTCATACACATGCATATGGGCTAATAAAAGAAAATATTTTTTTTAGCTTTTTCAGGTTTTGCTAAACGTTGATGAATCAGTGTGCCAGGACCACATTTGTCAGCTTTTTTATAAGCGGATCACAAAGGGTAAATAATTTTCCCGAATTCTCACGGGGACAAAGTACCAGGCGAAAAGCTAGTGTCAAATAAAGGCATTAAATCTTTGAATCTTTTAAATTGAAAAGCCGCTTGGATACGCAATATGTTGCAATATCTATTTCGTCGACAACTTCCAATGCCTGGCGCAGAAAAGACAGCTTTAAAAACTTTTCAGGTCAAATCCAGCTAGTTTTCCGCGGCTAAATTAAAAAGTCGGGAGCTAGGCGAAATAAATTGCACCTCCCGACACTTTTTCAAATGGCCGTCTTAACTTCTGAGCTGAAAAGTAAGAAGTTCAACTCTCGCCCACAATTCTTAGTGCAATCTTTTCACAACACCGTCACGGCGTTTGCTGAGGAAAATTAAACAAGTATCCAATTTAGAACTAGCATCAAGAGTGAGTGGTCTCTTTAAATTAAGAGTCTGACTGAATAGATGTCTTGAATGTGGTGAAAATAGTGTTACCTACCTAATTAGAATTACCTACATTGGGTGACTTTAAGTTAGTTAGCGAAAATTAAGTTTGTAAATCATTATTATTGTATTAAAAGATGGGTTAACTCCCAGTAAAGTGTGGTAGGCTCTGTAAAGGGCCGTCTGGTTCGCGACCACCCTCCTACCGAAGTCCGACGCCAAACAGCTAGCTGTGTTCCGTCGGTGCGTGGGAGTACCAGTGCCTTTATAGGCATTTTCTGGGTTAACTCGCTCCATCGTCGACCTCATCTTTGTTCTTTATGGTCAAGATTGAGGTCAAGAGTTAACCCATCTTATAATAATAATAAAAAAAGTAAACTGGACACCTTTCCTCGAAGAACGTATTTATGTATTTATTCTTTACTAGCTTTCCGCCTACGGCTCCGACCGCGTGGACTACAGGTTATATCGTACCCAACTGTGGAATAAAAGGTAGCCTATGTCCTTTCCAAAGCTCTAATCTATCTCTGTACCAAATTTCATCAAAATCGGTTCTTTAGTTTAGGCGTGAAAGACGAACAGACAGAATTACTTTCGCATTTATAATATAAGTAAGGATTTTACAAGTTTACGGTAATAGGAAGAGGCAATTTGGCGGTTTCAAAACTCTGACACCAAGATTTAGTCAAGTTCATCAGATACATGATTGTACCTACACAATAAAGAGGAAGAAGTAATAAGGAGTCTACAAAGTCGGATTTATCCCTTTTTTTCAGTCAACCTAGTGAGAGTACTAAAGAGAACAAGGAATTACTCAGCGTATAGATCTTAGGTCGAAATATCAAAAATAAATTTCGACTACAATTTTCATGTGGAGAGTCACACCCTAAAATTTCGCTAACTAATTAAATTTAAGTCATAAAGTCACCAATACTAACTTTGAAATTATACACCAAAAGGTATATTTTACTTTCCAAATTAATAAACGTACAAAACAAACAATCATAAATGAAATGACATTAAAATGGTCTCAAGATGGTCCTCTATAATATTCAGGGATCGTCAAAACGCGGGACAAAAGCATCCACAGTGCCGACGCAGATTGTTTTTCTCGCCAAACGGATTGGCCTCTCTAGAATGGAGACTCACTCCGTAAAAATAAACAAATAAACTAAGAAAGAAACGAAGAAAACTGACTGAATGAAAGTGTAATTGATATAATGATATCTAGAGCGAATAAAAGAGTAATTTCAAATTTCAAGCTGGTCTAGAATAGAAGAAAAAAACACAAATTGTCAATCAAGTTGCCAACTCTTGCAAGGCACACTATAGAAGCCAATAAATGGGACGTGAAGATTTTACTATATCGTGAGCAAAAGGCTGACAAACTACACTGGGCGTCAAAAATAAGTAGTACACTTTTCAAATTGCAATTACTCCTAAACTATAGTAGTTACACTTATGAAATAAAAAGCAGTTTATAGTAAACTTAACGAAGTTTATTAAAGTTATATTTTATTTGGCATGAATAAAGTTTCAAACTTAAAATTAAGATAAATACTAAAAAGTATCAATTTTTAACGATATGTCAACCACTTAATTTTCACGTTTTGGAACTTTTTCACAATTTAATAACTTGTGTTGCCGCCTCGGGCTCTAATTACAGCTTGGATCCGGTTTGGCATGCTGAACACTAAGTTTCGGAGGCGGTGTTGGGGAATATTTTCCCATTCTTCTATCAGCGCATGTTTTAGAGCCCTGAGTGTGGCAGGAGGTGGACTGCGCCTTCTGACTAGCCTCCCAAGCTCATCCCAGGCGTGTTCAATCGGGTTGAGATCTGGGCTTCTCGATGGCCAAGCCATCAAGTTGATGCCAACCTCCTGAATGTACTCTTGTACGTGGTGAGCAGTGTGTGGCCGGGCGTTATCATGCATTAGGATGGCTCCATCACCCATATTTATTAAATATGGCCCTGCATACTCGTTGAGGATCTCCGAGGCATATCTTTCACCAGTCAAAGTCCCATTTTCTATTACCACAAGCTCTGTGCGACTCTCTGAAGAGATACCAGCCCATACGTGTACAGAGCCCCCGCCATATTGGACTCTTTCCGAGATACAAGCTTGAATGTATCGCTCACCGGGTCGTCTGTAGACTCTCCGCCGTCCATCTGAAGTGTATAAAGAGAATCGAGACTCATCTGTGAATAAAACTCTAGCCCATTCTTCTTCGCCCCATTGTACGTGTTGACGGGCGTAGCGTAGTCTTGCTACGCGATGCTCTGTCTCAAGTTTGGGGCCATTTGCTGGTCTTAGAGGCTTCAGGTTAGCTTCAGCAAGTCTTCTTCTCACTGTACTCTCACTGATGTAGTCTGTTCGGGTCCGAAGAAGCTGTTGCTGAACCTCAACTGCATTAAGGTGTCGATTTCTTAACACAGTGGAAACAATAAAGCGATCTTCTCGGGTACTTGTGCACCTGGGTCTGCCATTACCTCGTCTCCTTAGATGGTTTCCAGTCTCTTCGTACCTTTGCTTTACTCGCTGAACCGTTCTTAAAGTTACACCCACCCTCCTTGCAGTACGACGCATACTGATGCCCACTTCGAGAAAAGCTAAGATTCTTGCACATTCTTCTGGTGAAAGAGGCATGATTAGTCAAATTTACTCTCTGAAGATACCTATGCTTTTCAATTACAATTGCTTTATCAGCAGCGAATGTGTCAAACACAAAAATCCTAAGTAAGACAACACCTTTCAACAGTTTAAAAAAAGTGTTTTTATTTATTCGTTTTTTTTAAAGTCAAGCATTATAAGTTCTTATAATGCATGAAGTTTTTATTGAATAAGATTAAATTTTCTTTTTAACCTTTTTTGTTTCAAAGGTCTAAGTTTTATAGTTTGGGAGAAATCGCAATTTTAAAACTGTACTACTTATTTTTGACGCCCAGTGTATAATCACTACTATACTAAATTTTGATTTGATAAGACTTGAAAAGTATGTCAAATGTGGCGTCAAATAGCTCTATAACCACAAGAAGCTCTGCCTACCCGATAGGAATAAAGACGGGAGTATGTAGCTGGATTGACGTCAGTCCTAGAAAAAATATATACTGTATTAAAAAGTATTACAAAATTACCTAACAATCTTTTCATTTTCTAGTTTTTTCATAAGCATGAGAATTTTAGCACGAAGAACGGGAGTATTAACGGTAGCAAAATTCACAGCAGATGTGTGAGAGCTGCTGGAGTACACCAGTTAGACTTGGTACGACACAAACGAGAGGTTTCAGCTTCACACTTTAAAAACCCTAAATTTAAAAAAAGTATATCACCATATCACCTAACGTTCGATTGCTTATAACTTTTGAACGGTTGAACCAATCGTGATCAAATATATATATAAAATTCTCTCTATTTACCATATTCCGCTTTGAATACACCTATTTACTGCTTTACCCGTAACCACTACTTACTCGTGAATATAACTTTAAAAAATTATTTAACCCTTTTTGAAGGCGGGTCAATTTTTAGTTAAAAATATTTTATTTATGAAGTTACTTTAAATCAGCTAGCGGAAGTTTTACCCACAAAACTGAAAAACTTAGAAATAATAAAAAAACAACGGGTTGCACTCTGGGAGTGCCGGCAGATGTGAAAACTTGAACATTATATTACTTCCTTGTGGTCTACTCTCTCTCCGTCTAACAAATTTTCGATCAGGTCACGTGTCCTGACGCGAGTTTAACATTTTTTACCCATCCCAAAAAGTGCACAACGCCACTAAAGAAGTTTTCACTTCAAAAAAATAACATACTTAGTAGCCTAGTCTACAACGTATCTATCCGAGCCCGCTGACAAGCTTTAATAACACGATTTCTAGCAAAGCGGCGCTGCAATGTGCAAAGTCGAGACTGTTGCCTGGATATATTGACACATGTAGCTTTAGAGGAAATACGTGAAAGTATTTTATGGTGCTTATTTTTAAAGGTATAAGAATTGAAATTGAATGTCAATCCTGACACGTTTTGATGTGAAATTTCTGTATCCGTATATGCATATGTTAATCGTTTCCTATAGGTTAAACTCGTACGATTGTTGATTGCTATTGGTAATAGCTAAAACTGTATTGTAAAGAAATGAAAATTACTTTTCTTTATTCATTAAATTTTTTCCATAAAGCAGTCTTTTTTAACTTTCGACAAAAAAGAAGGGTGTTATAAGCTTGACGAGTGTACCTGTGTATCTGTATGTCTGGTGTATCAATGTCTATATGTATCTGTCTGTAGCATTTCAGAGAGTTTTTAATTCTAATTCTTTATTTTGTTTGTACACTTTTTAATATACAGACAGAGTAATTATTAAAAAGCGACGCCCTGGTAGGGCACTGCAACAGAGAGGGCTATTTTGTATTCATATAAATCTATCTATTTATTACTCACTTTGTCTATATTCAATATTTATAATTTCAATATTTTTTTTGTTTGAAAGCTAACGTGATCAAGATGGTTATTAGCTCTTTTTGATCAAAATCGTTTCAGCTATTTGAAAGTTATCGAATCGAATCGTTTCTACTACCTATCGAATCGAATTTATCGAATCGAATTTTGTTATCGAATCGAATTTTGAAGGTTATACAGTTTATTTTTATTTTAGAGTTATCATTCCAACTACGTTATTTTTCTTTCCAACTCGGAATACGTTTGACCATGATCCAAGATTTATCAAGATATTACATTATAGCGACTGCTAGTGACCTCCGTGGCCCTAATAACATGCAAACCTGACCGGATTATATCATTGTTGCATATTCACTACTCTGATTATATGTATTAGTACTTAAGATCTAATGTACATATTTTTTATAATTGCATAGGTATATGTAAATTAAATTAAGTTGTAAAAGAAAACTAATAATATGCATTGATCATCTAAATATATAAAAGGAGAAACTGACTAACTGACTGACATATCAACGCACAGCCGAAACGGCTAAACTTAGGCATTTGAAATTTGGAAGGGACGTAGCTTAAGTACCGTAGAGGTGCACTAAGAAAGAAATTCCCGAAATTCCCATGGGAACGGGAATTAGCGGGAAAATCCTTTTGTATGAAAAATCTAAACCGCTTAAGTTAGACGCTTGAAAGGCATGCACGTACCTTAGTAAACTTAAAGTTTAGTTGCAACCGGATATTGCAAAGTTCCTACGGGAACGGGAGTTAGCGGGAAAAAACTTTTGTATGTAAAAATCTAAATCACGTAAGATAGATGTTTTCAATCTGTGTACTCTGTACAAAAAAAAATTAACACGCAAACGAAGTTGCGGGCATCAGCTAGCCCTGTGTACGTATAAATCCTCACCTGCACTCAAATTACAACTCGGCGGCTCGGAGAATTGCGCGTAGGCGACGTTTGTAACAAGGCTCTTGTCATCGCTCCGATGCCACCACTTAATAAAAGTTCTCGTAGCAATACTTGCAAGTCATTGCATTCCACAAACGGAAAAAGTGCAGAAAATTAAAATCTTACTCGTATTTGCAGACTACCTCGCCCGGATTGTGGAAAACAATGGCTACAACGACTGTCTTATGATAAGTCATACTAATTATGTCCACAAACTCGTTTCGAGACAAACCCCTAGATTAATAAAATGTATGTTTAGATTTTTATAAATAAAAAAAAAGGTTTCCTCATGGTTTCCTCACAATGTTTTTCTCCACCCTTATAGCATCGGTTAGTGTACAACTAAAATAGAGAAGCCAGCGTATCAGGTCAACACATATTCATTGCAAAACTGTTCTTATTATAACAGTACATGTGGTAATCTGATGTGCGGCCCTCCGTACATAATTCTGAAAACGAGTTAATCGTGATCTCAGTATCTCTCACTTAAGTCCGATCGGCCGTCCGGTATTAGTACACCGACGACGCTCCAATTACATATTTTTTTTCTATAAACTCTCAACATAGAACTTTCTAGCAAACACTCTTTTCAGTATTTCGTTGTTTTCTTTTTCCGAAGTTTCTGCACCGCCCTGCATCTGAAAGCTATGCACGAGTATACGGAATGTAGAAAAATCCGCACCGTGCCTGTATCGCTCCAAATTGGATCGATTTAATCCTTTTTCCGAGCACACCCTGTTTGTTTGTACTAACGTGGACACTGGACTAAAAAGAGGGAAAAATGTACAGAACAGAGGTCTCTGAAGGCCCTTACCATCCGTCTTTCTTTTAGTTTTTTAAAATTATTTTAATGTAGTTGTTACTGACAATGTCATTCATGTTGTTCATGTGTAATTAGATTCATTTAATGGGCCTTTTTATAATTCGGAACCGGCACGGCAAAATTGTATTACCATTGTTGCCTCCTAGAAGCTCAGAACATAGAAGGCAATCGTTATTCAAATTTTGGATTGCCGTGCCGTGCCGTTCGAATTATAAAAAGGCCCAATATCTAGGTACTGCACGGCTTGGTCTTTTCTTACTTAAAGTTGAGTGACAGTTTCTTATTTCTTTACTAGCATTCCGCTCGGGACTTTGTTCTCGTAGGAATTCTGGAAAATTATTTAGCCTATGTTACTTAGGGAATGAAGCATTGTAATGGTGAAAGACTTTTGGACTGCTTAAAATAACGACTTGACTGCTATAATTATAGACTTGGCGACTAGTTAAATAAAATTAATAGAAAAAATTTTGAATCTTTAAGCGAATTCATTTATTTTTTGTTTGTCCTTACTTTTTACTTTTATCTTATATTTTACTTTAAGAAAATCTTAATCTTACTGTTGGGATTGTCCCATCAGTAAGATGCGTCATAGAATTAAATTCAGACGTGCACAATTAACAATTTAAACCTAAATAATTGGCATCTTAATACATATCAACCTAATAAATATACAAACAGATATTATATACTTAAATGCATAAATAATACATATAACATTATACATATTCTTCTGTGGGTTAGGCAGGGCGCCACGCCACGGCATAAAACTTATTTGGTCACGACTGACTTCTATTCCAAAAAGTAACTCAACTTTTTAGTGACAAAGAGATGAGTTTCCATAGTACGGGACACGGCAAACGGCGAGTGTGTTAAAATGCATCTCCTAATGAAAATGCTCTTATTGAAGGTTGCACCTCGCTACTGCAAACATAGCTTCTGAAGTAAACAAAACTAAAAACAACTATCTAGGTTAATATCCAAAAGGGAAAACACACTGCAGTTTTTAGTTTGAAAGTTCTGTTTTTCCTGAAAATATACAAGGTGGCTTTAAAATTAGTTAGCAAATTTTAAGAGGTGGTTCTCCGCATGAAACTGAACAACTTTTACAAACCTGTACTAGATCTGTAGCCCGGGGACATTCATATTACGAAAAAAGGTTACCGTTTGTCTTTGTGAAATTATTATAGATTTCGCTATTTTATATACTAGAAGTGAGGTTCGTAACGTAACCCGCCGTAACCATATGTAGTGATAAATAAAAAAATCTCCATATATGCTAGTTATTTACATTTTTGAGATACCATTTCAAAATACATCTGTTAATAGGCCTTCTGAACAAACTATATAGTGCAGCATTTCTGCTTGCGATCTTTTTTGTGTTTACCTATTATTTTCCGGCGCCTAGTTTTCTTTTTCTTTCAATAAATTTTAAATTATAATTCTGGAACTTTCTCCATTTTTGCTTTTTGTTGTTGTTTGAAGTTGTCAATTCATTCGCCAAAAAATTTTGAGTGAACGGACTGCTTTTTTCATTGCAGGACAGTTTAAATAATTTATTTCTATATTAAATTCAATATTAATGTTATCAGTTTAAAACAGTTATAAAACTACAGTTATAGTTATAGTTTTTACAGTTTTAAAACTTGGATTTAGTGAGCAAAATGTGTTTATCAAAATTTTCAGTGCTTTTGGCCACCCACTGAGACAGAAATTATTAGAGGGATTATTACCCGAGATTGGCGGTTGACGAATTCCTATTCGTCCTTACCAGTTCCTGTTATCCAATTCTGACGCAGTATACTCCAGCTACAAGAAGAACTCCTCAACCCGATAAGTCTTTCCATTTTGTTCCACCATTCATACTCTAAACTTCTTTAATTTTTTTGTAAATTCTAGCGATCTGTCAAATAGGTATTATATTCGTCGACGAATTAATCACTCCTATTTGGTTTAGATACCGACTAGATTTAATTATTCCCCAAATTCTTTAATTATGAGGTATTACTTTTGTTCAAAACTAATTAGCTTTTCTCTTTAAACTTTCTTACTAAACACATTTCTGTAATTTTAGACCCCAAGAACACTTTACTAAGTCTACCCAATTGATTATTTTAGTTAAGCTTATCCTCTAAATTAATGTTATTTTTTTACCCAATTACCCCATTGGACCCATCGTGTGTTTCGTAAACAAGTCGAATTTTTTGTTAAATTATATTTTTATTTTGTGATTAAACCCAGTTATTTTATAACTCTTGACTTCTTTATTTAATTTGTGATTTGGCGATTACCACCTGAACATATATCGCTGAAATAGGTACCTATTTTAAGACGATTTCTGTGGCCGGTTTAGATTTTAAGACCCATTTCTTCTTCATGGACCAAATGAGTCTTAAAATCTAAACCGGCCACAGAAATCATCTTAAAATAGGTACATGGTTTGTTCAGAGGGCCTATTAACAGATATATAAATTTGACACGGTAAATCAGAAAAAAAAATCACTACATATGGTTAAAAGTGAGGTCTTAATGACCATAACCCGCTATCATTGAGACCTCACTTATAGTATATAAAATGGTGAAATAAATAATAATTTCACAAAGACAAACGGTAACTTTTTTCGTAATGTGACTGTCCTCGGGCTACCGATCTATACGCGCTGACAAAAAAATATGTATTTTCGATTTCCCATATTATCGACTTCCCGTAAATCAGCTGATGCGAAATTGTTTTTCATATTTCGACCTATGTTCCTTGGGGAAAGTTGTTCAGTTTCGTAGGCTAATTTACATCCCCCATTTTTTCTAACTAATTAAGTTACCCAATTTAAGGGATGTTAAGAAATATTTCTAGGTTAGATAATATTTAATATTCTTACCAGCCCATATACGTCCCCACCGAGGGGCACGGGCCTCCCTTCGAAACACGAAGGGGATTTAGGCCAAGTCCACCACGCTGGCCCAATGCGGGTTGGTGGACCGCTCGTCTTTCGAAAATGAATTTTCATCACGATGTTTTCCTTCACCGTTGAGCAAGTGATAATCAGAAATCCGTACATAAATCCGAAAAGACGAATTTAGTGGTACAGGCCCGTACCAGGATTTGAACCCGCGACCTTCGGATTACAAGTCTGGCTCTTTACCAACTGGGCTATCACCGCTATTTAATATTAATATATTTCGTTTCAAAAAATGTCTAAAGCTTTATAGAGGGTGGATATATCATATATTTGTTATATTTGTATATGTGTAGTTTATTTTATGTAATGCATGTACTCGTATTATATATGCACCCACATCTATACGATTCATTACTTTTTCTCCACACCCAAAGGTTGCCGACAAGATATTGCTTCTTAGCAATGGGCCTGCCTTTTGTACCCTGACATAACTGTTTTGTATTAAAATGTTACTGTACTTTATTTGTGTTGGAGTGTAATAAAGTGTATTGTATTGTATCATCATCATGTCAGCCGCTAGACGTCGAGATCTCCACCTCGATCAGTCCTGCGCCACCCGCATCCAGCGGCTTCCCGCAATCTTTACCATATCGTCGGTCCACCTTGTGGGAGGTCTTCCTACGCTATGTGGTCGCCACTCGAGGACTTAGTGGACTTAGTGGACTTAGAGGACTTAGGAGGAGGGTTAGAGGGTAGGTAAATAAATTAAAATACTATAATATAATACTCCACGCCGTGTCCGGCTATGGCGACTCCAGCATGTTTAATTCGGATTGATGTTGTCGCGATGGTACGCTCTACTGTGACTTGCAAATCCAAATTTAGTTTTAAAAGTTCTACTACATGGGATGCAGAAGAGCTGACCTAATGTATGTCGTAGCTAAATGCTACGAACCTGTAGCGCTACTTCAAAAGTTGCTACAGAAGTGTTAATTAAAAGAATTACTATATTATGTTAGACTCAAACACCTTTTACTTATTAAACAGTCCTTTTAATTCGATATTTTACAAATTACAATGCGAGAACACATAAACGCCGATCTACGCGCGAAAACGATCTGTCAAAGTGCCGTCTAGTGTTGCGCCACACCGCGTGGACTGGTAGTGCTGTACCAATTGTATCGTTGATCGATTTTCTCTTAACAGTTCGGCCGTCCTGCTCATTCCTTCGCCCTCGAAGGACAATCGTAGTAGCTTCAGTAGTGGCTGTTCCAAAAGCTTGGCACAGAATCTTCTTCTACTTCGTTCTAGAGTATCCCAGCGCTATTGAGACAGACGCAAACTCTAGAAGTAGATGTTGATATAACTTCATTAACTGTAGATAATAAGTCTGAAAACAACATACAGGTAAAGTTTCAAGTATGACTTGATCGGCTGAAACTGTCTCATTATGATGAGAAATGTCGAAGCTGAAGGTTAGAACCGTAGCTCCAAAGGTAACTTCAACCAAAGGTAATTTGTGTAAAAAAAGCAGATGTTTGTTCTCGGGTCATGGGTGTTTGGGTTTGTCTTTATGTGTTTTCCAAGGGACCCACGACACAAGGGAAAACCCTAGTGTGGGCCCCTGAGTGTGTGGCGTTTAACTTTCAGATTCAATCACTATGAAAAACAGTTATTATAACTTCAGCCCCAGAGGCAATTTTAATATTAAAATTAAATATCATTTTGCATTCTATTCATATCAGTAACCTCAGCTCTAGATATGCAAAGATAGTTAATAAGATGTGTTTGATTTTCATGCTGAACAATATTACACTAAATTAAAGTATTGTGTAGCTTAGTGTATCGCATATACATCATATTTTCCCAGAAAGGTTAATAACTGAACTTCTCAGCCCCATAAGCAACATGTATCATGTGTCTTACATGACTCATTCACAGCACAAAGCTAATGTTCGAGTTGAGCTATTTGACAACATTATAGCATTTTAAAAGATGTAAACATTTAAAACCTTGAATGATTTCGCATATTTTCACGTATTTGTTCACTGATTTCCATCTAATATTATCTTACGTGTAATAATTAGGGGTGCAATTCTTCTAATACCACATAGACAAGCAAAGACATTCCTTTGAAATTATACATCATCATTATCATACTCGGGACTGAGCTAATAACTAAATATCAACTTATTGCCAAAATCCAATAGTGCACCTAAAAGATGGAAGTTAATTAAATTTTCCATCACTCTTAGTTGACTTAGTTATCATCTCTCGTTACCATAACGATTAACTTCCTGTCGTAAGGTATTCGAATTCAACAAAACAATCAAAATCATTGATTATGTATGAATTATGACCAGTATCCTCACACAAAGGTTAATATTATTTTGAATCTAGAAATACTGTGTTAGATATTCCATATTAAATGTAAAGAAAAGCTGTCTACGCTTCAAAGCTGCGACACGGTCCATAACTATATGTAGAAATAGATATCTATACATCGCTATAATTTCAAGTTAACTTCTTTTAAGCTATCTCTAGCTGTTATTTATGTTATATTGTAAAATAACGCGATATGCATCGTATGATCTCCTTTATCCAATCAAATCGTTGGATTTGTATGTCGTACCACGATTTCGTCATAGGTGGGGTACGCACATTAATCTTTGTACACCTTTTTCGCCTCTGTATTTATTAAGGTTCAGGTTAATGTCGTATATATTTCTTATTCTATTGTATAAGCAAGTTTCTTATTGCGTTGGTTTAAAATATTAGTCTGTCTGCATTTCATCTTCGTCGAAGGCACTTGACCTAGTTTTGTAATTCTATAAATTACATAATAATTTATTAAAGTTATTTCGTTTTTTTAATTTCACTTGTTCCCGTAGCGAACAAAGCTATATTATCAATAGCACTATACAGTCCTTTCAACATCTTTACCCTTTAGGCAATAGAAGTTAGCTCCTTGGGCAAAAGATCAAATCAACCTAATAGTTTAAGTTATTTAGTGCAATCTTTATAACAGACTATTTCAATGCAAAATATAAGTTCTATAATGAGTTAAGTACACTTTGAAACCAGCAAGGCTGTTTCTAACCCCTTTAGGCAAAACTCTTAAAAATTATTATTGTCCTTGTCTTCCGAGGACCCCAGTGCCAAACTTGGTAAGAAAGCAAGTAAATGTTAGACCTCATTCTAGCGAAATATGGCATGTTGTTGCGTATTTAAAATATTAGATATAGTGACCTGTAATTGTCGCATTTTCGTTATATTCATGTTAACAATTAATTAAAGTTACTTTATTAGTAACAATCTGTAAAGGCGTTTATATTAAGTTACAGGGAATCATTCAGTCATTAGGCCCCGAAGGCTGTACTAGGCTAAGAGTGTCTTATCATCACACTTCCATAGCAAAATTACCAAAGTGCCTAATCAATATTGATCATTATCATCACTTCTCACTGGGGAGACTGTATCTGCGCAAACAGACTCAGAGCTAGAAGAGCAAATGTAATTCAGATTTAGGTAATTGATGTAGTTTACATAACATACTGTGTTTTATGCATTTGTATTCCACAACCCAAGCACTTTAAGAGTAATTCAGTAAATTGGTGCAAGAGTGAACACGAAACGCCATCGACTTCGATCGGCAACACTAGGTCCCATTAAGGTTATTTCTATCGAAACAGTAACATTACAAATTCCCGAAACCCAGCTGTTAAACAGCGTTCTCATTTCCTTAAGCCTTCTTCTCTAAAGTTATTTCACAGGCTGCATCAATATCAACCTTACTGGCTAATCAACCATTTTACTAAAAACTATTTCGTCCATATGTTAAATAGACATATTAGCAACCCAGGCAAACCTGGCAAACCTGTTTGGCCCAGAAAGCCAGCATAGGTGTAGGTATTCCAAAGTCAGCACATGGCAGCTCCATCAAGCTGTTTCGGAAACAGCATCCAGTACCAGGCCCCGGAGGCAGCACTGTCTAGCCTAGAAGGCAACCGTTTTAAGCCCCGGAGGCGATTGTGCAAACTTCTGAAGCAAAAGTTCAAAGTGTTATTATAAAGTATCAGTATTCTTGAAATCACAAGTAATGTCATAATCCTTCGAAAACAAGTATCTGGTCATAGGCCCCGTAGGCAATGACTAAGCAAGGGTAATTTTATAATTAAAAGCCCCGTAGGCACGTTTATTCATTTTAGTGCAATGATAAACCTTCTTTTTGTGACTGCCATATTTACTGCAATTAAGTTAGATCATTAACTTCCAAGGTGAATTTTTAAACATAAGCCCTGCAGACAGTTTTACAAGTAGACAAGTTTAGACTTAGTATATTGTTTAAAATTCTCGCGGTACTTTTACCTGTTATATGTTTTAACTATAAAGTGTTGAATTGTTAGCCCCGGAGGCAAGTTTAGGACATGAACAACCTGAATAGGTAAGTCAGACATTCATACTTGTTCTCTTAGAAATCTTAGGTCTCGCAAGAAAATGTTTATGGGCTTTGTATCCCTTAGATCGTATAGGGCGGCAATTTTTGATCAAAAGCCCCGTAGCCCATAGGCAATTCAACGTAAGTCTCTCAATCTAACTTTACGAGATTTTCCATATTAGCCCCGTAGGCCAGTTATATTATTTCAGACATAAATACAAGTTTACACACTGTTGGTAATCTCAAGCCCCGTAGGCGATTTACTAAGAGCCCCAGAGGCATTTTTTTTTAAGTCTCACCGATTAGAGGCGATTTATGTATCCAAACTTTTAACTTTTCAATAAAAAGAGTAATGAGTGAAATAAAATGTTCTTTATACTTCTCATACACCTTGCAGGCGAGTATTGTGTACTCCATAGGCAAATGTCCTGAGAACAATGGTTAAACGCCCCGAAGGCAATTTCATACAGCCCCGAAGGCAACATTTATACAGCCCCGAAGGCAAAATTTATACAGCCCCGAAAGCGAAAACTATATAGCCCCGAAGGCAACTGTGAATGTGTAGGCCCTTAGGCGAGTGTGATGAGCCCCTGAGGCAAGTGGTAAGCCCCTATGGCATTAATTTCATGAGCCCCTCAGGCAATAACTTCGTAAGCCCCTGAGGCATAAGTTTTGTGAGCCCTTGAGGCATTAATTTCATGAGCCCCTCAGGCAATAACTTCGTAAGCCCCTGAGGCATAAGTTTTGTGAGCCCTTGAGGCATTAATTTCATGAGCCCCTGAGGCAATAACTTCGTAAGCCCCTGAGGCATAAGTTTTGTGAGCCCCTGAGGCTTAAATTTCATGAACCCCTGAGGCAATAACTTCGTAAGCCCCTGAGGCATAAGTTTTGTGAGCCCCTGAGGCATTAATTTCGTGAGCCCCTGAAGCATTAGTTTGTGAGCCCCGGAGGCATGTGTCGCTAGCCCCTGAGGCAAATATCGCAAGCCCCTGAGGCAAGTATCGTAAGCCCCTGAGGCAAATATCGCAAGCCCCTGAGGCAAGTATCGTAAGCCCCTGAGGAAATGTGTCGTAAGCCCCTGAGGCAATGTGTCGTAAGCCCCTGAGGCAATGTGTCGAAAGCTCCTGAGGCATGTATCGTAAGCCCCTGAGGCATGTATGGTACGCTCCCGAGGCATTTGTCAGAAGTCCCTGAAGCATGTAGCATAAGCCCCTGAGGCATGTGACAGAAGCCCCTAAGGCAAGTATCATAAGCCTCTGAGGCATGTGTGGTAAGCCCCTGAGGCATTTGTAGTGAGGTCTTTGCCGTAAGATGACACCATGACGTCAACAGAAGCAGGCCCCGTAGGCGGTAGTTCCAGGTCCCATAGTGTTCTTCCGACGCCATGCGTTATGTAGTGTTGCAAGCCCCATAGACAGTGTAGTCACACCCGGAGGTAGTGGTAAGTTGCCACTTAGGAAGTGTCATCACGCCCCACGGGCAGTGGCGCCAGCCTCCTTGGACAGTAGCCTCAGTCTGATAAGACATCAGTGACAAGCCCCGGAGGCAGAATCACAACAATAGACTGCAACATAAAATAAAGAAAATAATAGTAGTGATACTATACAACTCATCCTGTCTGATTCAATGTTTCAATCCTGTGAATTTGTGGCAGACTACAAACTCTTTATTTACTCTTAGCAAATTTACTAAATTTGTTATCATCAATCATCACCAATGTCGCAGTAGGTATTAAATTAAACTGAGCAGAGATCAAATATTGTAGATCAGAGAAGATTGATAAGTAATGTTATTACAATTATTACTGATAATTATTGTGAAAATATTTTAGAATTAAAATATATCAAATCTCATACATTGAACAACTCATGTTCCAATACATCACATTACATTCAGTTTCCTCAATATTAATAAATAATTAATTTCTGAATAGGTATTCATTAATTATTATTAACCTTTATACTTAATATAATAAACAAATAACACACACTAAGGTTCAGGTGTTAGTTTAGTGAGGTTTTCTCTCATATTTCTTATCCATTTGCAATAAAGGTGAAAGTAGAACAAACTTGCATACCTAATATTGGCACAGTTTGTACCTCTCTCTAATAGATATTTTTCCTTAGGAATGTCTCAAGAAAGCTATTGAAACATTCACGACATCCTTGTTTAGTGATAGGTTTCATATGAAATATTTAATGAAATAATTAATTTATTCAACCCCGATAAGTCTTTATAGGTGAAATTCAATCATTTGTTATACTGATAACAATTTAAATTGATCACTGCTATTATAACATGTTGACAACATACACACTTTCATATATGTAGTTATGGTTTTATCCTTTGTGGGTGTCAGAATAAAATAACATCATAAGTAAGTAACTTCAGTGAGTTCACCGAGTAACTCAATCTTGTCACTTCGTAATCTTCACAGAACTAACAAAACATTATCATTTACTACTAGAATATTATGTATGTGTCACTTACATAAAATTAAATGGACTGTGTAACATTAAATAACTGAACATTCTTACCAAAACACAATGTTAGGTATTTGGGCCTTATGTTATACTTATCCAGCTGTACCATCCTCATCTAGTGTGCAATCATAAGTTTGTGTTATTGTAGATGCGAAACATCACTCATGCTGTCTTGGCCATGCCTTTTCTCAAGTTTTAATCGCATTTCTTCATTGCGTTTTCAATCCAAGATAACCACACTCAATGACCTTGAAAACTGAAAGAAAATACTAAAGATGGGGAAGTGAGCTGCCCCTTTTCCGACACGCCGACCAATTCATTGTTACACAATTAAACCGGCACTACAAAAGGTGTTTTAAACCATTATTTGTAACTTTTTGTTGAGGTTTAACATTCCGTATAACATAGTCATTTTCTTCTTTTATCACAGTTCTTTGTGGACTATTGTATTTACAGGTTCATTTCACTTCTGAATTGTTAGACTCAAACACCTTTTACTTATTAAACAGTCCTTTTAATTCGATATTTTACAAATTACAATGCGAGAACACATAAACGCCGATCTACGCGCGAAAACGATCTGTCAAAGTGCCGTCTAGTGTTGCGCCACACCGCGTGGACTGGTAGTGCTGTACCAATTGTATCGTTGATCGATTTTCTCTTAACAATTATAATTCTAAAATTTTAAAAAACTAGCCAAGTACGAGTAGGACTCAGCCAGGTAGGGTTCCGTACCATCTACTATATAAAAATAAGTCGGATTTTCCTTCCTGACGCTATAACTCCAGAACGCACTAACCTATTTCCACGGTTTTGCATTCGTTGGAAAGGTCTCGGGCTCCGTGAGGTTTACAGGATACTTTTTATTAAAAAAAAAATTAGGACGCGGGCGGAGCCGCGGGCGGAAAGCTAGTTATACATAAAAATGAGAAAAAAAATCACGTTTGTTGTATGGAAGCCCCCTTAAATATTTATTTTATTCTGTTTTTTAGTATTTATTGTTAAAGCGGCAACAGAAATACATCATCTGTGAAAATTTCAACTGTCTAACTATCACGGTTCACTGGTGACAGAGGGACAGACAGACAGACAGACGGACGGACAGTGGATTCGTAGTAATAGTGTCCCATTTTTACCCGTTGGGTACGGAACCCTAAAAATCTTTGTCACCTCAAACAAAATGTATCGCCTGAAGTAATCTGTCTATCAAATCAGTCTATTCGTTTGGGAACTACGATGCCACAGACAGACACACAGATAAACAGACACACACACGTCAAACTTATCCCTCTTTTTTTGTCAGGGGTTAAAAAGTGGCAATATTTAGTCTCTGTCTACCCTCGACATGAAGTCAGCTTATAGGCACAAAATACAATGGCTCTATAGAAGTGCGAAGATTCTGTAAAAATGTGAATTTGTAAAAAAATGTGACTTTAAAAAAAAAACTATTTTCACTCCTCTCAGCTCACATTTCCTCCCCTCCAATGTATTCTTCTTCATGTTTCCTCAACCATCTCCTCAATCCCATAAAAATGAAATACTGATCGTATCAAAACATGATAACAAAATACTTTGATGTGTGCTTTTATGGGGGTCATCGATTGGAAAATTTAATTTGGCCTACATTGCACCCCTTGTACCCCCTACATCAGTGGTTCTCAACCTTTTAGTAATAGGGGACCATTTTACAAAATGTTTGTTTTACCACGGACCACTAACTGTTTTGAGATAAAACAGTTGTTCTACAGTTATACCTAAATGCACTGTTGTTCATATTCAACAGTGTTTTAATTTTTTAACGAAAATTGTATTTCTCTTTACTTATACTTACTAACTTCTGAATCCTTGGTTCAGTGCTAGCCAAAGGCAAACAATTGAAGGCTCCGGCACCCAGTCGATTTCAGTTATTGTGTCGACTCGTCACATTTCATACAAAATTTTTGGGATTGCTTCGCATACCACTTCAGGAGCTTCCAGAGACCACCAGTGGTCCACGGACCTCTGGTTAAGAACCACTGCCCTATATGGAGGTACATGGAAGGGGGGCCCAAAGGAGTCATTTCCGGAAACATGTTTCATCTGTATCGAACGTTCGGTGTTTCGGTGAATACAGGTATTGGGAAGCGGCAGTCAAATTTCAAATACAGTTTGTAAGGGACAGTTTATCTAAAACTTAAACTCTAAATTCAGATCATCATTCTAAGTGATTTTCCCGAATAGTTTTTCTTAGGAAAATATTCTCACGTCTTCTAATGCCTTCTGCTTTAAAATAAAGTGTTTTACTCGAATACAAACAATTTTCAATAAAAGAACCGTAGAATACGAACGCCAGCAACGATAGCAGCGTGATGCGGTAGGCCCGCGCACGTGCGCGGTTTCGCATTACATTGCGTAGTGCTTATGTAGGTATAAATAACAAAAATTCCCTAACTTGACGTTTCCGAGAAAAAAATACTTGGAAAGGTGCGAAGCAGCCTTTTACACCCTGTGTAGGTAAATCGGTTACCAAAAATGGAGGGAAGATATGTCACACAGTCAAAGGCTTTTATTAAAAGCTAGGCTATTGAAGTTGCTAGGTTACCTTTTACATGGCCGTTTTTATTCCTTTTCAGATAAGTTGTTGATAAGCTGTTGTATAGCATTTTATGTTCAATTATTTCTATCTAAGACACAGCCATACCGTTATTTTTTTTCCATTTTATCTTACCCTCGTTACCTCTTAAGAGAACTAACAGAGGCAATTCCATTGAGGTCATATATATATTATTATTTTTTATCTCAATTTGTCTTGCAATCTATCTGGGGACATTTAGCTAGATGTTACGAATTGTGACAGTAGGCTTGCAAGGTAAGTGTCCACCGCCAATTAATATCTCCAGTTTCACATGAGATTTTGTGGTGCTTTTCTTTTAAGTCTTTTGAATGTGTTTCTTTCACTCATGAGCTTCGCAGCGAGCTGGTTCGTGTGCTTAAAAACTCTCTTGCTGTAGGCCTCTAGACAAGTTTTCATCTCCTGTTTAAGACATAACATAATATTTAAATATTATGTCTCAGACATAATATTTAAATATTATGTCTGGAATAAATAATAATATTATGTAATATTTCAATATTATGTCTGGAATTTAATATTATGATGGCCGGTTTGGTCGAGTGGTAGTGACGCTGCCTCTTGATCGGCGGGTCCTGGGTTCGATCCCCAGTCGGGGCAAACATTTGTGTAAAAAGCAGATGTTTGTTCTCGGGTCATGGGTGTTTGTGTTTGTCTTTATATGTGTTCCAAGCAACCCACAAGGGAACAAACGACACAAGGGAAAACCTTAGTGTGGGCCTTTGAGTGTGTAACGTTTATTTATTTATTTAAATTAAGTTATTATCGATATGAATAAATAAAATGAAAAAAAAAACAACATCGTAAAATAATCCATGCCAACATAATTTTCTCCTTAAACCATTGAGCTTGTAACTCACGAAAACTGTCCAGGAACAAAAAAACTGTCAAAGAAAACCCAAACTTTAAAAGAGTCCCTAAAGGCTCCCTCAAATTTCACGGCTGGCTTGTCAAAGGCCGTTGTCAAACAAAAGGATAACTTTTGAAAAGTGACCCCAATACATCAGTCTTGATATTTGGCGGTAACAGCTCAGAATTAAAGGGAAGAAGGTATCTTTTTTTTTATCAGCCCATTATACGTCCCTACCGAGTGCCCCACTTCGAAATACGAAGGGGATTCAGGTTATAGTCCATCACGCTAGCCCAATCCGAGTTGATGGACTACGGGTTGAAAAAGAACCTCCTAGCTTTATTGAAAATCCTGAACCAGTATCACTTACTGAACACTTTTTTTTAGGGGGGGGAGGGGATTTTTTTTTTCTAAACGTAGACACCACTCAGGCGCACCCCCCGAGCGCTACCCGTACCCGTCGCGTGCCTGGTGTAGAAGTAATGTCTACGTTTAGGCAAAAAATGAACTATTCCCATTGAAAAAATATTAAAATTTTTTTTTTTTTTCATAAATGTGTTCTTTGAGTGATACTGGTTCAGGATTTTGAATATAACTAGGAGGTTTATTTTCACCCTGTATACACGCCTTTCGAAAGAAATGTTTTTCTTAGACGTGCGGGTTTCATCACGTGTACCTTGTCATCTTTCGCGTAATGATATCGACTTTCGTAATTCAAATGAGTAACCTGACGTGCTGCTGTCTGTACATCTATACCATGGGTGGCCAACTTGATTAGACTCAAGATCTCCTGTTAACTAACGAAACCCTGTGCGATCTACCAATTACATACTTCTTGAAATCTTAAATGAAACAGCATAGTTCAGTACACAATCATGTAGTATTTTTCTTATTATATTAAGAGAAAAAACTTAAATGTGAAATGTTTTTTTATTTTTTTGCCTTGCCACGATCGACTGGACTAACAGTCGCGATCGACCGGTCGATCGCGATCGACCGGTTGGCCACCCCTGATCTATACAAATTGGACGTATTTTTAGTTTCGCTGTGAGTTTTGAATTTTTACCAAGCTTTGCATTGGGCTTGGCAATGCAATGATAAACTTTATAAATCTAGGCAATTACGCATCCCAAACAGTCTGAATATAATTTTCTACATTTTAACCGACTTCAAAAAAGGAGAAGGTTCTATATTCGATTGTATATATATATTTTTTATGTATGTTTACCGATTTCTCCGCCAATTATGGACAAATTTTCAAAATTTTTTCGAAAGAGTATACTCCAGATTTGGTTCCATATACATTTTATCGAAAATGATTCAGCGCTTTTAAAAAAATCAACAAAAACAAAAAATACTACAAACTAGAATAATAACTAAAAAATGAGTGACATTTTCGATTGTGGTTGTCTGCTAATAGGCATTGTAGTCTGCAAACAAAAAACACTAGTTATCTACTTTGTGCGAACTGTTGTTGGGATTGAAGTTTTCACATACGTTTTTAACGTGGAAAATTATTATTCCGTGGTGGTACTTGGCAGTAAGGGTTCTCTCGAGACTACACCCCTGTCATAAACTATTAGACCTAGCGCGATCCATTACTTGCGGGCAGCCTTGTTATGGCCAGAAAGCAATCACCTTGTTATATGTAAGGTGTTATACAGGGTAAAACTAAAACTAAAGATTGCTATAGGACAAGAAATAACAAAAGAACTGAAAAATTGTCGTATACAATTCAAGTTTTTATGCAATTCAGTTTGTTAGTGGGTGATTTTGTGTACTAAAAGGTCTTGTTTAAGCATGAAAGTGTTTTTTTCAGCTATCCGGCACGAAAAAGGTGCCTTTGATGTCCTCGCAGTAAAACTTAGGTATTTATTCGGTATACCTGTTAGATCTGTAGCCCGGGGAACATTTATAATACGAAAAAGGTTACCGTATGTCTTTGTGAAATTATTATAGATTTCGCCATTTTATATACTAAAAGTGAGGTCTTAATGACCGTAACCCGCTGTAACCATATGTATTTACATTTTTGAGTTACTGTTTCAAATTTATATATCTGTTAATAGGCCCTCTGAACAAACCATATACCTATTTTAAGATGATTTCTGTGGCCGGTTTAGAATTTAAGACTCAGAAGTGATTAGTTATAAAAATGCTATATTCCTTATTATTCTGATTAGTTTTGTATCTTTAATTAATATAATTAATCGTGTTTTGTTTTGTTTATTTCTTGAAATGTTAGATTTGATGACCGTAACCCGCCGTAACCATATGTTCTGTTTTTTTTTTACATCTATGAGTTTCTTTTTTATATATCTGTTAATAGGCCCTCTGAACAAACCATATAGTTTAGATTTTAAGACTCATTAGGTCCATGAAGAAGAAATGAGTCTTAAAATCTAAACCGGCCACAGAAATCGCTTAAAATAGGTATATGGTTTGTTCAGAGAGACTATTAACAGATGTATAAATTTGAAACGGTAACTCATAGATGTAAAAAAAACAGAACATATGGTTACGGCGGGTTACGGTCATTAAGACCTCACTTTTAGTATATAAAATGGCAAAATCTATAATAATTTCACAAAGACAAACGGTAACCTTTTTTGTTTTATTTCCATTTAAATTATGTTTTAATAAAATTAACATCAAATATAACATTTTAAGAAATAAACAAAACAAAACACGATTAATTATATTAATTAAAGATACAAACCTAATCAAAATAATAAGGAATATAGCATTTTTATAACTAATCACTTCTTTTAATTATTTTGGGTTTTTCGTTAGTAGTTCAAAGTTCCTGTTTTAAGACTTATTATGATTTTGAAATGTGACGTCACGAAATTTAGGACCCCTCCCGCCTCCTTGTCACACAATGTCACACTTCGGCGACCCCCGTCCTGACGTAATTTATGGATGGCCCCTTTATCCTAATTTCATGCAGGCGGCCCTTAAGTTTTCGTCAATTTAGAATATTACTAGGCAAATTGTGATATCGCGGGAGAATATAATTTCACCAGTGAAATTGTAATATTACGGTTTTTACAATTTTCAGTTGACAATATATCAACGATTGACATTTCGGTGCATTGCATATCAGAACATGGCTATGTTGCGATAAACAGATTAACAGAGACAGGAAGTGAGCCAGAAAACTAGTAATTAACAAGTAATAAATAAACATAATCTTTAAACATTTATGAAAAGAATTCTTTTTTAAAATTTAGGGCGTAGAAATATTGGGCATTAAACAAACGTGTCAGTTAATAGCATCAAAATACTTAGTAAATATTTAAAAGATAATCTATTGAAGAGTAATCAATTATTTACGATCACACTGACCTCCTACGACCGGGTCACTTTGAGTTAGGGCCTTACTTTGACGCATTTTACTATTCCCTGGGCACCTAGTACGGCGTTGTTTAAAAGTTTACATAAAGTCTATAAAAACTACCTCCAAGACGCTCGAAACACCGCTATACCTCGCTAAAGTTGTACAACTTTCTATATAACACTATTTCTAACAAAACATATCATAAAATAAACTTAGCAACGTCTCACACGGAGTGAAACAAAACCAGTTTTCAGTTCAGAAGCAATCGGAGGTCTTACAATGCATGCATGCATGCATGCATGCATGTGTTGTCAGCGTTGCAGGTGCGTGGTTTCCTTGGTATTAAGTACCTACCTGGATACAAAAGTTTCTGTAAAAAGCAGATGTTTGTTCTCGGGTCATGGGTGTTCGTTTCTGTCTTTTTGTATGTTCCAAGGGGGCCCCGTTGCACGAGCAAAAGGCCCACACGCAGGATTTCCCACGACACAAGGGAAATCCTGAGTGTTGGCCTTTGCTCGTGCAACGCAAAAAAAAACACTTCCCAATTTCCTAGAGCCAACCCTTTATACCTAGAAAGCTGAAATTTTCACTTTCATAAACGATGTTTTTTTTATGATCGGCCAGATATAGTCATTAAACATGAAGTAGGTAATGCTACAAAACACCCAAAGAGCTATGGAGCGAGCTATACTTGGAATTTCACCCCGAGACCGTATCAGGAAAACGGAAATTCGTAGAAGAACCAAACTTCCTGACATAGCAGTAGTGGTAGCTCAAAGAAAATAGAAGGGGGCAGGCAGGTCACATATGACCAGAGATGGGGTAAAAAAGTGCAAGAGTGGAGATCTCGAACTGGGCGTAGAAGCGTGGGCAGACAACCAATGAGATGGGCTGACGATCTTGCCAGGATTGCAGGGAAGAACTGGATGCGAAAGACTCAAGATCGAAGAGAGTGGATTACAATGGAAGAGACCTACACTCAGCATTGGGTGGCCATAGGTTGAAGAAGAAGAGAAGAGGTAATGCTAGAGCAATTTTTTTTTTTACTCAACAACCTCTTGAATTTCGGCCTATCACGTTAGGAACAATAAGCGCGAGTGTATATGTATTACCCCGTGTGAGAAAACGCCTTTGCCTACAAGAACATTGGTTACCAAACTAAGCGACTTGTACAAACAACTTGTAAAACAGCTATTCCAATCTAGACGTTACCGCGTAATTAGGTTACGTCTAGGGATGTGTACATTTGAACGTTAAATTAGTTGAGTACCTATCTGTTACATGTTTTTATATTAAAACCTCTGAATGTATGTCAAACGTAGCATCATGGATTTATGCTCTGTCTACCCCGATGGGGATTATAGGAGTGAGCGTATGTATGTATGTATTCATATTATTCTTCTTCTTATCGTGTAGGTATAGTCAAGTTTGTAGCGAACTTGGCTAACCCTGGTGTCAGAGTTTTCAAAACGCACAGTGGCCTCTGACTTGGTTTTAACGACTGTAGTCAATCGACAACAGCCGGGACCGACAGCTTAACGTGCCCTCCGAAGCACGGAAACGCTCGTGATAAATTGCCACTTTGGTCACCCATCAGGCTCCCTGCCTCTGTGTATGTTGCTTAACCTCACTGATCGGTTGAGATCAGCGAGAGCCACTGGGCTACGAGCGCTTATTCATATTAAAAATTACTAACTAAATATGCAAAAAAATATGAATTATTGATAGTTTCATCTTTTTATTTATATTTGTCATAGGTCTAAGAACTACACAGAAAACTAGCCTACATATTAAATAATGTTATGGTATTTTCAATTGTATTTTTAACAAAGACTTTATTTTATTGTGTAACGATATAAAGCTCTAGGAAGTAAAGAAAACAGCTTGTAGCAGAGTTTAGTAACGTTACAGCTTTCGTCTATCTATCTATCTAATATGAAAATTGCAGGTTGTAATAAAGAAAGAAAGAAACATAGTTTTGAGAGGTCCCTGACTTACTAATACATCGACGACGCCCAGTCCAAACTCTTGGACCCAGAGAGCTGAAATTTTACACACACATGTAGACAAGGAATCAGAAAAGATTGTACAAAATAACCACGGGAACAAAGTCCCCAGCATCCACTTTCTTTAAAAATACATACATATATACCCTTACGCCTGTAATCCCTAACGGGATAGGCAGAGCCTCAGCAGTTCTAGTGAAGCACTTGATACCACGTTTGCCACAAATTGTAAGGATTATCAGATGGAACAAGTTATATAATGGTGAGAGATGGTCAGCCTTTCGCCCATTTGACGACAAGTTTGGTCTAGTGGTAGTGGCGCTGCCTCTTGATCGACGGGTCCTGGGTTCGATTCCCAGTCGGGGCAAATATTTGTGTAAAAAGCAAATGTTTGTTCTCGAGTCATGGGTATTTGTGTTTGTCTTTATGTGTGTTCCGAGGGACCCACGACACAAGGGTAAACCTTAATGTGGGCCTTTGAGTGTGTAACGTTTATTGTTATTATTATTATTATTTTATTGGAGAAAAACCATTTTCTTCTCCCATTTCTGGGGATTTCGCCTCTATCGCGGGCTTGCGGCCAAAACGATAGGGGAGTTTTTTGTTTTATTTTTTACATATTCAGAGAGAGAAACTTCCTAACTATTCTACACGTGTTTATTATTATTATTATTATGCATTCCTCTTAGGTTAATAAGTAGTAATCTTTAAAAATAATTACATAAAACGTATCAATTGACTGACTTTGTAAAATTCTTTGTGTCCATCTACAAAGTAGAGTTGCCCACTTGCTTGGGCACTCCACATATAAACAGAAAGCGCATCGTTGGCGTGTAAAAACGGTCATAAAACCCAACGAGCGGGCGAACTCTTGGACTAGTTTCGGGACCAAAGATACACAGTGGAGCAACATCCGTCATTTTTGTAAGGAACTCTGAGTTACATCCATTCACGGTCGACACGATAAGGCCCGTGTTCAACAAAAATATAACCAACGGTTAAACGGCGGTTAGAAGCTAATCAGACAAAATGACAAAAAAAAAAGTATGAAAATGACATTGTCAAATCTCTGGTTAGCTGCTAATCGTTGGTTAATTTTTTGGTGAACACTGGCCTTAGTCGACACTTTTTTAGGGTTCAGTACCCAAAGGGTAAAAATGGTACCCTATTATTAAGACTCCGCTGTCCGTCCGTCTATTATCAGGCTGTATCTCATGAACCGCGATAGTTAGACAGTTGAAATTTTCACAGATAAATGTATTCCTGTTGCTGCAACAAATACTAAAAAACAGAATAAAACAAATATTTAAGGCGGCTCCCATACAACAAACGTGATTTTTTTGCTCGTTTTTGTAGATAATGGTACGGAACCCTTCGTGCGCGAGTCGGACTCGTACTTGGCCGGTTTTTTACCATTTGTCCGCTTTTGAATCATTCCGTCCATTAGTGAAAACCGTATAAGAAAATCCGTTCAACAGTTTTTGAGTTTATCGCGTTCAATCAGACAGACAGACATGGCAGCGGACTTCGTTTTATATTAAAGTATGATAATAATATTTGTCTTTCTGATATTTGTCTTTCTGTATCTATTCTATTAATTTTTCTAATCCTTTTTGTACTTTACGCCTACTCATCAAGATTTCTTCTCAATGTTCGTTAGGTTGACTGGAAGAGATCCCCTAGTGGGATAAGTCCGCCTTTGCACCTTAAATGTATTCTAACTTTAAGTACAGGGTGTCTCAGAACGATCCGACTATTTCGAGAGTGAACGAAACGCAAATTAAGCGAATTGGCTGTATGTAGTGTGAGTGTCCTGTGCCTGATCCGTTCTTAAATTTTTAATTGCCGCCATGATTTACGTGGGAGAACATCGTTCGTTTTGTGTTCGTGCTTATTATGAAAACAATCGATCTCTGATTCGTGTTCGACGGTTATTCCGACTTCATTATGGATTGCGGAATATTGGGGAAGCACCAAGCAATGCAACAATACTCGCTTGGATCCAGACTTTTAACACTACCGGAAACACTATTGGCGACACCCACCATGGCCGTCCACGAACTGCAAGAACACCGGAAAACATAGAGTTAGTTGCAAATTCAGTAAGGCAACAGCCTCGGGTCAGCGTCAGGAAGCGCGAGTCACAATTAGGACTATCTAGAGCGACGATTCACCGCATCATGCGATCTGATTTGCATCTTAAGGCATACAAAATTCAAATTGTGCAAGCTCTGAATGAAAACGATTACGTTACAAGACTCAATTATGTGAATGTAATGTTGGAGAGATTTAACAATTTTGACAACATTTTCTTTAGTGACGAAGCGCATTTCCACCTGGATGGTTATGTAAACCGCCAGAATTGTCGCTTTTGGGGAGAACCTAACCCAATGATGTTGCATCAACGCCCGTTGCATAGCCCCAAAGTAACCGTGTGGGTCGCTATGTCAGCAAACTGCATCATTGGGCCTTATTTTTTTGAGGACTACAGAGGCAGAGCAGTCACAGTAAATTCACCACGCTATATCGACATGATACGCAATTTTCTTGCTCCTCGACTGCAAGAATGTGAACATTACAATCAGTTGACATGGTTCCAGCAAGATGGAGCGACGGCACATACCACTAACAATTCACTAGCAGCATTACACGAAATCTTCCCTGAAAAGGTCATTTCACGGAGGGGTGACATTGAGTGGCCGCCTCGAAGCCCCGATCTGACCCCACCAGATTTTTTTTTATGGGGTTATCTTAAGAGAGTTGTCTACGAGGACAATCCACGAAATTTGGCACATTTAAAAAGAAATATCGAAGAAAAGATAAGCTTGATTTCTCGACAACTTCTAAGAAAAATCTTCCGTAATGTTCGTGAAAGATTCGAGGAATGCCGACAACTAAACGGACGCCATTTGAACAATGTCATTTTTAAAAAGTAATATTTCATTATTTTTCTGTTTGATGGTATTAATAAATATTAGTTACAAAAAGTTTTTATTTTAACTATATAGCATTGTAATAGTTGGATCGTTCTGAGACACCCTGTACCATATTTTGCTCCTGTAAGAATATTTATTGTACAATAAAGGATTTATACATAATGATTAGCCAATTACTTGTTACACTTGTTACACTAACGCTACACACTCAAAGGTTCACACTAAGGTTTTCCCTTTTGTCGTGGGTCCCTTGGAACAAACATAAAGACAGACATGACCATCCATGACCCGAGCACAAACGTCGGCTTTTTCCACAAATGTTTGCCCCAGCTGGGAATCTTTACTATTATTGTTACCAACATACATACATACAAACGCTCAGGCCTATAATCCTTAACGGGGTAGGCAGAGCATTCTGCACAACGCCGACTTTTTATACGCCTACTAGCTGATGCCCGCAACTTCGTTTGCGTGTTAATTTTTTTTGTACAAAGTACACAGATTGAAAACATCTATCTTACGTGATTTAGATTTTTAGATACAAAAGTTTTTTCCCACTAACTCCCGTTCCCGTGGGAATTTTGCAATATCCTGTTGCAACTAAGCTTTAAGTTTGCTAAGGACCTGCATACCTTTCAAGCGTCTAACTTAAGCGGTTTAGATTTTTCATACAAAAGGATTTTCCCGCTGATTCCTGTTCCCGTGGGAATTTCGGGAATTCCTTTCTTAGTGCACCTCTACGGTACCTAATCTACGTCCCTTCCAAATTTCAAGTGCCTACGTTTAGCCGTTTAGGCTGTGCGTTGATATGTCAGTCAGTCAGTCAGTCAGTGTCTCCTTTTAATATATTTAGATTTCTTTTTAATCGTTTTTATTTGGAATTTTCTATATTTTTGATTGTTTCTAAAATGAGTATCCAATATTTTGCCGCTGTTGCATGCACCATGACTATGATCACGGATGAAGCGGAGAACATTTACTGCGGTTAGTGTTAAGAGCAGACAAAGCGATCTACCCTCTTTCTTATTCGTTTTGAAAAGAGTGAAAATAACCGCGAGAATCTTAAACAATATTGTTTCTATTTTTGTTTTCTATAATAATTATGTGTCTAAACGTGGAACCACACTGTTTTCATTGCCAAACTATTTATTAGTCAGTCTTCTAATTACATATGTTGTCTGCCAACACCGTAAATTCCATATACCGTACCGGGTAAGTTCTCCGTGCAGTAAAGCTAAACTGCTAGCGGTGTTGGTGTAATCATAATAAGTAACCAGCGGTTGGAGGTATAGCAATTGGGTGCTACTTGCCGAGTCGAGGGAAGTTCCGATTTATTGGTTTACGGTTTAAGTTTTTAGATGTTTGGGTAAGTCCATAAGGCTTAGTAACTCTTGAAGGATGTTTGTAATTCAAAGTTAGATAACTGTAGTAATGTAAGGATGGGGAAGGTGACATTTAAAGGGTAAAAACGGGACCCAAGACTCCACTGTCCGTCCGTCCGTCCGTCTGTCCGATTTTTTCACCGTTTTTATAGATAATGTTACGGAACCCTTCGTGTGCAAATCCGACTCGCACTTGGCCGGTTTTTTAAATAAATTTATTTAATAGTTGAAGGTTTAAAGATCATTAAACACCAGTTAGATTTTTTTGATTGGGAATATATTTTTTTTCTATAAAATATATTTTGAAAAAGTTGAGTATTAATCGCACTTTTTGTGAAATTTTCCATTGCCTCAAATGAACAATAAATAAATTAACGGGTGTTTGGAAATGCCAAAACACTAAAAACAGGATATTGCACTTATATAACTTACGTTTTTGTCAACCAAATTTTATTCTAAAGAAAAAAAAATGTTCTACCAAATTTTACCAAAACTTGAAATAGTGCCATCTATGTGAAAAGCGGTGAACTATTGTACGCTCTGTACAAGCCACCATTATCAGTATCCGTGAGCAATCTATTGCTGCCAAACCATTGAAGAAACAAACAATAATTGTTTTGTCTCGCACCGTAAGAGGTCGTGTAAAAATGATTTTGCAAGGTTTTAATAAAAAATAAATTGTTAAAAATAAACACATACTCATTTCCACATTTTAAAATCTCAATGAAATTAATGTACCAATAAAATTGGGTTAATTATCGGGTTCATATTATTATGCTTGATTGTTTGGACAAAAAAACTTCAAGTTTTACTCATAATTCATTTATTTGTATTTTAGCAAGCTTACAGCACACACAGACGTAATGATAGGATAACAAGAAACAATTAAAATAATGAAAATAAAAGTGAATAAATAAAGTCTCACAATAAAATCTCAAGAATTATAAAATAAATTGACTTCACATAGATAAATTATTTTACAAAATACACACTTTTTTAACCGAATTAAAAAATATGAGGTTCTATGTTCGACTGTATGTCTCTTTTTTAATAAGTATATTTCACTGCTTTGTGTTATATAAGTCAGATTTATTTCTAAAACCAGTTTCAAAACATTACAGTCCTTACCATCAACCTTCTTACTCTATTATAATAGGTCTTTACCTATGAAATTGCCGTTTTTCATACAATATTTTTGGAAAACTGAATTTTCCATACTAACGTTTTTGCATTTTTCTCGGGAATGCGAAATCCAAATTTAGCAAAATTTTGTGGGAAGGTTTGGACAACATTAAGTTAATTTCCATCATACTTAGTTTATTGAAAGTTGTAACTGTAACAACGGTACAACAAAAATAAGCAATGAAACGGGCAACGGATGAAACGAGCTATATTTAAGCTTCTTTTCCAGCAAATAAATCTAAAGTAATGTATTAATTTGACTCAATATCCTCGTTATATGGCCAAGGTTTTAAATAAAAAACAATTTTAGTAGTAGCTGTTCAATCAAATAAATTATGAATAAAATAAAGTTTGAGAAAAAATCGGCAATTTCATAGGTAAAGACCTATTATCTAAACAATTCCTTAACTAACTAATAAAGTCTTCTAAACATAGCTAAAGCAGCAGTGGACATCAAAACAAACAATGAAGTGTGCACGCTGCCTCCGCCACTAGACTTGCAGATATCTTCCGTATTAGTAAAGTTGAAAAGAGGCGTCTCCTGTAGGTTATATTGCGACAGGACGTTGTATATCCTGGATACGTGTTTCGGCTTGAATTGTGGAGTACGGGACAGCTCCCATAGCTCATCTGTGGACGAATTAAAAGAGACTTAGTTAAGCATCTTTCATGTAACAACAATGATCCGGTGTAACATTTTTCAATCGCTCGCCTCGTGTCGAGAGCTTCTATAAATTTTCGAACCAACCTGGAGCACGAAGGTTGATCGAAGGGTATATGACACTGGTGACGTTTTTTTAACCGTTTAAAAAAAAACGTATGAACTGTTTATTCTTTGTGTGTGAACTTGGCAAAATATAGGCCGATTTTTAATTATTTTTTTTGTTCGAAGAAGTTTATTCCTGAGGTGGTGCCATATTATATATTATATCGAAATATATTAGCGCAGAAGCAGTTATTGTGTCTGAAATTTTTCTCACTTATTTTTTGAATTTCTCAGTGTTTGTTTATAGATAGATACCTATAATATAAAGTGAATTTAGAGAACTTTATTATGTTAAATGATTAAATATGTGACGTCACTTACTATGATTTAGGTATAGGTACATGCCTTTACTTAGTGAGAATATTCAAACTACATCAAATCAAAAATTGATCTCGAAAAAAAATTACTTAATGTTCGTCAGAAATCTTGAATCGATATCTTTACTATTAATATTATAACATAGCTGTGAAAGTATGTCATCAAATAAATTTTTAATGATATAAATCTTGATACATTATCCAAGCGGAACTTTGATATAAATATCATTCATAGAGATAATTAATGCGTACTGGAAAGTTTTCTGGAAAATTAAAGAAAATTTTGATTATTTTTCTGTTTTTTGTCCCGCCATGTTTCTAGAAAAGTCTTCACTCAGTGACTCTCAACAGCCATCCAGAATCGTAAAAATGCAAAAATTTTCCATAAAACATAGAATTGGAAAATCCTTATAGAAAATGAAAGAAAAGTTTTGACAACTACCTAAACCCAAAACAAGAAATGACCTAAAATAAGAAGTGACGCTCTATTTTCCGAAATCCCATGGGAATTTGCTAAGCTTATGTAGCTTGCGTGTTATTATTATGCCGCTTAGGCACTAAAGCTATAAACTACTACAAAATTTATATAAATCCGACCAGTATTTTTGCGTGAATCAGTAACAAACATCAAACTCAAACTCAAAAGTGTTTATTTCATTAAACATATAAAATGATACTTTGAACACGTCAATATGATGAATTACATTAGCACTTTTGACTTTGCGCCTATTCGCAAAGGTGCAGTCTTCCTCAGGAGAAGAATAGGCAAGAAACTCCGAGGGTCGCTCTTTTTAAGTCAATCATATAAAATTCATCAATCGATCCATCCTCACAAACTTTCGCATTTATAATTTATGAGTACGATTTGTAAATAAAAGGTCGGCACAACAATTAGTACTAAGTATTGTTGAACTAACTACTTTATATGGCCATCTTAAACAAACAGGAAAACCGAAAAAAGTCACGAAAACAATCAAATAAAATAATTGATTACGTAGCTATCCATGCGGATGGTTTGGCCTCCATCCAACCGAGAAATTGTTTAACTAAGTACTTTAGTGCTTTGACTAAATAAGTATTTCACTAATGAGAGGTTTCTTTGAAGGTATCTAAGTCTCGAGTTTTACCTAACTGTTTCATGATAAAGTCAAAGTCAAAAATAGCTTTATTTAATATAATATTCAGAGAATTACTTAAAATGAGTAAAAGTAGTGAATTATATAAGCATTTTTAATTTGACGCCTAGTATTCATTCGCAAAGGTGCAGTCTTCCTCAAGAGAAGAATAGGCATGAAACTCCGAGGGTCGCTTTTTTTAACTCAATCATATAAATTTCCTTATTTCCTTATTTTTAATTTTAATTGACTTAATATCTGAAGCCCAAAAGTCTAAAAGCGTGCGTAAAGTTGAACAATTAATGTACAACGAGCCTAATAAATGTATATAAAGTTTTTCAAAGTGTGTTTTGTGTAGTCCTAAGAAAAAAATATGATTAGCCATACACACACTTGTAGAGACTTTAGTTGACGTAAACAAGGACGGTGTTACATTTAAACATGCTTTAACTTTAATGAATTGGATTTTAGCCTCTGGGTAAAAGGTGTGTCTGCTTTAAAGTAACCCCTACAAATATGACCTAAGAGGAGCGTCTCAGTTTGGACTAGCGTCTCAGTTGTTTTTCATGCTGTCTCGATGTCGACCACCCGCCTCAGATTTGTGCGAAAGAGACAATTGCAGCTTTCCGGCGAAATGCCGAGTTTTATTTCCAAAATTATGAATTTAGGCGTCAATGAATTCCTACCCTAAAAACTTAATAAAATCGTACTCTATCGATTCGTAAGCGTATTAACGAGGTTCGTACGTTTTGTTTTTCCAAAATTGTTCTTAGTTTTTCAACAGTCACCTCTTAAATGTTGAGAAAATAAATAAATTGATAAAAAAATATCAAAAAAATCAAAACGTACGGACCTAGTTTTTGGTGTTCCTGACACTATACCAAAATTTCACAGGGATCCGTTGACGTTTAGGGGATGGAATCCATTGACGCCATTTGTATGGGAAAAAACACTGAGGCGATCCTCTTATTTACAGTAAAAGTCTGTAAAAGAGATGGAAGGATTTTGCTGTATAATGGGTGAAAAAAGGCTGACCACCTCTTAACATTGTACAACAATCTAATAATCCTCACAATTTGTATCAAACTTGGCATCTAGTGGTTCCAGAACCAATGAAGCTCTGCGTACCCCGTTAGGGATTATGGGCGTGAGCGTATGTATGTATTTATATATCTGTTTTTATTTTTTATTTTTTATCAGAATTTTATTAGTTAAGTAGGTAATTAAGAATCTTTGTTTCTCTTATATAAAGAAAATTATATCATTAAATTGCTATAACAAGTTAACCATAAATTCACTATGTCCATGGAAGAGCGTTGTCTCCTGCCACAGGCTTTTGCAAGCTTAAAAGGAGGCATCAACCCAATCTATATATTATGTTATAAGTTAAGTGAGATTAATATTTTTCATTTTTTAAATTTTTTTTTCATATATTTTCTTTAATGTTTGTATTTATATACATTATATAGCTATGTATTTATATATTATATAAACTGTATTAATCTTTTTATTTATTTGTTTATATTTTTGTTTCATGTGTACTTAGGGTATGGTTTAAGTTTAAATATTGCACCCGCTCTTGGTTTCAATTAGCGACATTTTCATACCCAAAGGTTACTGGAAGACATGCTTAAAGCGATAAGCTCGCCTATATTGTACCTTTTTATAAATTTTATTTGTAAACCTTTGTTTTGCTGTTTAAAATTGTGCAAAAAGTAAGTATAATTTATTGTATTTTATTGTATTGTATCATTCAACTTGGCGACTTAAATACCTACCATTTTCCATCGGCATCCAAATAAACCTCGTCAGCACAATCCTCATGCGCTACTTCAAAGGCTTGGTTTGAAATGTTTTTTATTGCATGTAAGTTAAAATGGATAACGAGTTAACAATTGGATTAAATAGTCTAATCTAAAAGAAGTAAACTGCATATGCATTCGGCGAAAAACTTATCGGTTTGCTTTTTTTAATTAAATTATACAGTTATCATTATTGATTGCATTAGTCATTAATGTTAATCATTTTAATACCGAAAATCCCTATAAACAGTGTTACGTGATTCCCCGGTATCGCTTTATTTCCCGTGATTCCCCGAGAGATGTTATAAGTTTGACGAGTGTATGTGTATGTCTGTGTGACTGTGTATCTACATGTCTATCTGTGGCATTGTAGCTCCTAAACGAATGGACCGATTTCGATGCGGTTTAGTTTGTAAATCATTCATTGTACAACAAAATTACAAAATTACAATTCAGACAATGAAGTGAGTTTTGTTATTTGAAAGCTGATGTAATTTAAATGGTTCTTAGATATTTTTGATCAAAAGTGGTTCAGCCGTTTAGCTAAGAACTATATTGATTACATCAGCTTTAAAACAAATCGTTCGTTTAGGAGCTACGACGCCACAGACAGACACACAGATAAACATACATCAACCTTATTACATCACTTTTTTGTTGTCGAAGGTTGAAAATAATTCAACGAAATAAACTGGATGCATTCAGCGAAAAACGTATCGTTTTACTTTTTTTAATTAAATGATACAGTTATCGTTATTGATTGCAGTCATTAATATTAGTCATTTCATTACCGAAAATCCCTGTAAATAGTGTAACGTGATTCCCCTGTATCATTTTTAACCTCCGACAAAAAAGAGGGGTGTTATCAATTTGACGGGTGTAAATACACACATCAACAAGGTCTAGGGATATTGCACGATTTTTTATACAACAGAGGTCTGTTTGAGAAGCTATAAAAGCATACTCGTAATACATGGAGGGCTATAATTTTCAGACGAGCAAGTGCTAAACCTGAATTTTCAATTCTAGTCAATAAATTTGGTTTTACTTGAAATATGTGAAAACGTGACGGAAACGAAAACGAAAATGCACTTTTTGCGTGCTTTTTGTATAAAAATGGTCTAATTTACGCAATTTTTTTTTCATTCTCGTCACGTTTTTACACATTTTAAAAAAAACAAAATTTATTGTCTAGAATTGAAAATTCAGGCTTAGCACTTGCTCGTCAGAAAATAATAGCCCTTCATGTATCTCGAGTATGCTTTTATAGCTTCTCAAACAGACCTCTTTTGTATGAAAAATGTTGCAATAGCCCTAGACCGTGTTGATGTGTGTATATGTCTGTAGCATTATGTAGCTCCTAAACGAATGGACCGCTTTCAATTTGTTTTATTTCGTTTGAATGATGACGTAATCGAGATGGTTCCTGACTATATTTGAATGAAATTGCTTCTGCCGTTTAAGAGCTATAAGCGATGAATATCGGGGTGATACAACATTTAAAATTTTAAAGTTATCTTATTGCGGTGATAACCCGGTTGGTAATGAGCCAGACTTGTAATCCGAAGGTCGTGGGTTCAAATCCTAGTGCAGGCCTGTACCACTAAATTCGTCTTTTCGGATTTATGTACGGATTTCTAATTATCACTTGCTCAACGGTGAAGGAAAACATCGTGATGAAACCCGCCCGTCCAAGAAAATTCATTTTCGAAAGACGGTTCGAAAGCGGTCCACCAACCCGCATTGGGCCAGCGTGGTGGACTATGGCCTAAATCCCCTTCATGTTTCGAAGGGAGGCCCGTGCCCCTCGGTGGGGACATTATATGGGCTGGTAAGGTAAGAAGAAGATCTCATTGTGGTTCGATAATTTTGAAATTGGGCCTTTTATAATTCGAACGGCATAGCACGGTATATCAAAATTTGAATTATCATTGCCCCTTATGTTTCTTACAAAGTCCTTAGTATGTAGGAGGCAATGGTAGTACAATTTTGCTGTGCCGTTTTCGAATTATAAAAAGGCACATTCGAATAAGTATTAGTTGATTTTCAAATGAAAAGAACAAGAAAGACATAGTTTGCTGAGAGACATTAAGAAAATAGAAGCACTGTACAGTCGTCTTAGGCGGTTTGAAAACTGACAGAAGAGAGATGCATTATTAGAGCAAGATAAGTTTGCCACATACTATACCAAAACGATACAATACAATACATTATACTTTATTGCACTCCAACACAAGTAAGGTACAGTTACATTTTATACAAAAGTTAGGTCAGGGTATAAAAGGCGGCCCCATTGCTAAGAAGCTATATCTTACCGATGAGGAAGGATATGTTTTCAGAAAATGTCAGAGATCTGCTATGCTATATGAAAGAAACAAGCACTCGCCTTCCTTCAGTGAGCGGTGATAGCCCAGTTGGTAATGAGCCAGACTTGTAACCGGAAGGTTGCGGGTTCAAATCCTGTGCGGGCCTGTACTACAAAATTCGTCTTTTCGGATTTATGTACGGATTTCTCACTAAATAAGGTGAAGGAAAACAGCGTTATGAAATCCTTCGTTTTTTGAAAGGCTAGCGGTCCACCAACCCGGTTGCTTGGGCAAGCTAGGTGGATTATGGCCTAAATCCCCTTCGTGTTTCGAAGAGAGGCCCGTACCGTATATAGGTTGATGAAAATAATTCTACTTTCTTAATTAAACAGTTACAATAATACTTACAAGTACTACTATTGTCGTTTTCGTTATCGTAGCATGCAAAAACGACGGCAAAGTGCTTGTAGTCCAGGGTTAAGAAAGAATACGCCTCCTTTTTTTGATCTGGAATCAAAACAGTGTCTGTAAGTTATAATTATTTGTACATCTTAATAAAAAAATATAGTAGTTCATTACAACTAGTAGTGGTACAACTTTATAGACTCAAAATCAATAATTATGCAATACTGAAAAACAAGAAAAAAAATTAAACCAATCAGGAGGTGTCGTCCTATGGTCTCATGCGGTGTGGTAGGCTCTGTAAAGAGCCGTCTGGTTCGCGACCACCATCCTACCGAAGTCCGAGGTCAAACAGCATGCTGTGTTCCGTCGGTGCGTGGGAGTACCAGTGCCATTTTGGCATTTTCTGGGTTAACTCGCTCCATCGTCGACCTCATCTTTGACCTCATGGTCAAGATTGAAGTCAAAAGTTAACCCATCTTATAATAATAATAATAATTTAAAAAAAACAGAATGATGGTCTGAATTCGGGGTTTCAGTTTTCGCTAAGCTGCCACTTACACCATGTGTAACGCTTACCTGTATAAGTAACAACCAGAAGATCTCCTTCAGTTCCATTGCTGTTAGGATCGAAACTGAGAGCCACAGAGCCATTATAGAAGCTAGTGACGTTGTTATCCATCCAGCTGATGGAAATGTCCGTCGTATTATCGCTCTTATGGCTAAACATCACAGAGCCGCATTCCCCTTGAAACTGCACGTCTGAAGCTGCGGCAATTATGTACCATTTTCCATCTAACTGTGGAAAGTAAAGTTTTATTAATAACTGACTAGCTTTCCGCCCGCGTGGACTACAGGTTATATCGTGCCCAGCTGTGGGTTTAAAATGTAGCCTCTGTCCTTTCCCAAGGTCTAATCTATCCCTGTACCAAATTTCATCAAAATTGGTTCAGTAGTTTAGGCGTGAAGCGTAACAGACTAACAGACAGACTGAGTTACTTTCGCATTTATAATATTAGCTTTTGAGTAGCTTTTGCTGCCTAATCAATAAACCAAAGAATACTTTGAATTTTTAAAGTCGTTGGCCCACTACGCTAACAGGACCTCTTCTTTGACCAGCGTTTCACATCACAATTCTCTTATAATGTTTTATTGTTTTTGTCTTGGTGTATTGTGTGAAGTTGTTTGTTTGTGTCAAAGTTACTGGTCATTGAATAAATGTATTTACCTATCTAACCTACCTTACCTAATTGTAATTGTAAGACAACTTACAAATCCTGGATCATGATCAAGCATATCACCTTATTAGAAACGAGTCCAAGCGATAGGAAAAAGAAGAAGGCTTTAAAAATAAAACTTATCGTCTCGTAGTACTTTGAGACAACAGGAAAATATATTGTACTTTTGTTTTCTTTGGAAGAAGGTAGGTACTAACTTTTCGATTGTGATAATTTTCGATGAATACCGAAATCTGAAAACCGAACCAATTTTCGCTAATGAAAGTGAAAATATCTAATCCTGACGTCTTTACTCAACTTCAACTTGCGCCTATTTTGCCTTACCTATCTAATCACCTTCCCTTACCTATCTAATCACAGGCTTTTTATAGATTTTAAGCACAAGGCACATAATAGTACATTATACTACAAGTGTGCTAAGTTGGATATTACATTAGAGGCGAGTTTGCAGCCAGAGCCAAAGGCGAGGGCTCAATGGGGCCGAGAATGTAATATCCAATGCGCACGCGTGTCATACTACGTTTTTCAACACATTTGCGAGGAAAGAAAGAAATAAAAACTTTCCTTTGATATTGACAGCAACAAGCTATCACTTGCATGTTGCGCCTCGGAAAGTATTTCTGGCGGTGTACCCACGTAGGTTACCTGTTCTGCACTTAAAGAAGACATTTTTTGTGTTGTATTTCTGACAATAATAACAATCTGATGAATACAAATGCCGTTTGTGAAAACCAAGTGAAAACATCTGAAAAGAGGCGTGATTATTTTTTTCTTTTTTCGCCCGCAAAATGAGATTCCAATTGACAAGTATGCCATACAGCCAAATAATAAAAAAGATACCTAACTATATATTTTCACGTTTTAGTATAAATAAATGATAATTTTCTATTAAATTTAAATCATTTAGTGGAATTATATTTTTATTTACAAATAGTTTAATATTTACACTTAATTTTAAATAAAAAATAAGATCTGATCTCTTTGCTGAAATTTAGAAAAAAAAAACATTACGTACTTGTGTTTTATTTTTATTACTCACGGGTTGGGTAACACATATCATTATGAACCTTAAAACAATGACATAAGACCCACTTTATGAGCAAATGTGTTGAAAATTATTAAGTGGCATTATTGTTAAACGAAATCTCTTCTCACTATTTGGTCAACGCCCAGCCAAAAACCTTGACTCTGGAAAGCTAAAATTTGACTTAAAGGTTCCTTTTCTGACGTGAGCAATAAATAAAGGAAGGATTTTACAAAATTCCCACGGGAACAATTCCCGAGATATCTTCTAATTATACGCAAAAAACGCAAAGATTCTAGTAAGCGTGTAAAACTGTAGCTCTGCCTTCTCTTTGAAATTAAAAGCGTGAGTTTTTTAAAATAAAAGATCCAGGGACTTACTTCTTTCAAATCCAATTCCCTAGGACTAACAACGGGGCAACTAACATTTTGTAAAACAGCTTCAATCCCAAAAACACAAAGTACTAAAACAAAACTGTAGATCAACATCTTAGGACCTTGTCACTGTAAATGCTCTGCGGATGCGTCTTGTAAACTGAGGGGCAATGTAAAAAGTGGCGTCCTTTATACAGTCAATTGTTTTTGCTGGTCAATTTGTTGCATTGTAGGTACCTACGCATTTGTTTTCCTGGTTCTTAGAGGCTATAAGGCCTTGATTGGTCTTTCGTGCAAAGATTGTATACTTATTATATTATATTGTATTGTATTGTATCTCCTTACATGCTGGACTGGTAGTGAAAGAAAAACCTAGAATGTGCCAGCTGCCTACTCTTCCCAGGCATACTGTAAAAGTCAGTAAGTGGGACGTGAGGGTCTTGCTGTATCATGGGCGAAAGGCTGACCACCTCTCACCATTACACAACATGTTCCATCTAATAACCCTCAAAATTTGTATCAAACGTGGCATTAAGTGGTTTTCTAGAACCATTGATTGCTCTGCCTACCCCGTTAGGGATTACAGGCGTGAGTGTATGTATTCATGTATGTATTGTTTTGTATTATTTTTATTTTAACCGGGTCACAGCAGAATTTATAGAGATACTTACCTACTTTAAAATAATTAGCGAAACTTCATAGTTAATTCTCCTCATGAAATTGTACCACTATCCCCAAAGAAACTATATGAAATTCTAAAAAAAAATTGATTTCCCATACAAAGATCGCACAAAGTAGGTATGGATTTTCAACCGACTTCAAAAAAGGAGGAGGTTCTCAATTCGACGGTACTTTTTTTTTTTTTTGTATATTTGTTACGCGATTACTCCGGCAACTGTTGTCCGATTTTCAAAATTCTTTATTTGTTCGAAAGAGTATACTCCTGAAGAGGTCCCATATAAATTTTATCGAAAATGATTCAGCGCTTTAAAAAAAATCAACAAAAACAAAATATACTACAAACTAGAACATCATCTAAATAAATGAATGACATTTCTGTTTGTAGTTATTTGCTAATAGGCATTGTAGTCCGCAAAAAACTAGATATCTACTTTGTGCGAACTGTTGTTGGGATTGAAGTCGGTGACTCATACGTTTTTAACGTGGAAAATTATTGAAGTGAAAACTTCTTTAGCGGCGTTGTGCATTTTATGGGTAAAAAATGTTAAACTCGCGTCAGGACACGTGACGGTCACGTGACCCTGATCGAAAATCCGTAAGGCGGAGGGGTGTTTAATAAATATAGGCAATTAAAACTGCAAAAGTCAAGATGTCAGCCGGTGTCAGCATAGAAAAAATTGAATTAAATATTAATGCACAACGTTAATGTTCAAGTTTTCACTTCTGCTGGCACTCCCGGAGTGCAACCCGTTGTTTTTCAAGTGAATACTTCTTTTGCGGCGTTGAGCACTTTTAATATGGGGAAAAAAATTTAAACTCGCGATGAACTCGCGTCAGATGTACTAAATACAAAAAAATACAAAAATATTTATTTTCAAAAACACTTTTTTACAAATATTGTAATTGGAATAGGGAACTCCTAGTAGGCAATGAATTTGCCTGTGGCAGGAGAACCCGCTCTTCCATAGCTCTTAGAAACTAAAATAAATAGAGTAAAAATGAAGCAAGTATATAAATGTGTGTGTGTTTGTGTGTGTGTGAGTTTGTGTGTGTGTGTGTGTATGTGTGTGTGTGTGCCTCAGCATGTGTGTTGTGATTGATCGTTAAGTAATTGTTAATATTTCGATGTAGAATAAGGTAATATTTTAGAATATGTACTTAGACATAATCTTAAAATAGTATTTGGGTTAGGGTATTTGTATAATATTTTCATATAAGTTTTATCAGGTGTAATATTTTTATTGATCTTAATTTATCTTATGCGCGTTAGTAGACTTTCCGTATTTTGAGCCAGTTTGTTAAAGTTTTTTTACATTCATGTTGATTTTGATTATAAGTAGTGTTTTATGTAGTTTATTATACAAATAAGTTCCCTGTGCATCAAATTGTCTTTTAGCGAAGGAGGTTCTACAAGAATCAAAGCCAGCTACATTGTCATTTCTCCTTCGGAGAGTTAATTGAGGATTAAAAGGCAATTTTTTATGTATCCTCAAAACAGTCAGTATAATATAAAGCTGGCGTACAGACAATACGTCAGCCAATTTGTAGAGGTCAGTCGTCCGATATTTGTACGGCTTAAAGTACATCACCTTTAGTAAGCAACGTTGGGCCCTTTCAATCTCCAGGAATTTAGTTTTTGTTGCACCTCCCCATATTGTAATATTGCATTACAAGTATTGTCTGAGCCAGATGTCACGTGACCCTGATCGAAAATGCGTAGGATAGGGTTGCCACCTTTTTTGAAGTGAAAACTTATTTAGCGGCGTTGAGCACTTTTAGTATGGGGAAAAAATGTTAAACTCGCGACGAACTCGCGACAGATGTCACGTGACCGTGACGTGACCATCAGATGTGACCGTCAGATGTGATCGAAAATGCGTAGGATAGGGTTGCCACCTTTTTTGAAGAATTCTATAAGTGAGACGAGGTCGTAGACCGAGCCGAACGCACGAAGCGACGCCGAAGGCCGAGGCGAGCTACGTATAGGGCGAGGCCGAAGGCCGAGGTCCGCGTAGAGCAAAGCCCGAAGCGTCCTCAAGCATCTTACCCGCCGACCGCCATCCGGAAATTTCAGATCCGCCATCTTGAATCTTGAATTTTAGTTGGGGGAATCGTGACGCGAAGGGCGAAGCCTGGAGCGTCTCGATTCTCCCCACCAAAAATCCAAGATGGCGGATATGAAATTTTCGGGTATACCGACATGTCGTTTAATAGGTTTTCGGGGGTGCTGATTCCGAAAATGACATCCATTTAGAAATCCAAGATGGCGGACATGCATTTTTTGTAAAAAACCGTTATGGGTGTCGTTTAATAAGTTTTCGGGGGTGCTGATTCCGAAAATGACATCCATTTTGAAATCCAAGATGGCGGACCTGCATTTTTTTTAAACACCGTTATGGGTGTCGTTTAACAGGTTTTCGGGGGTGCTGATTCCGAAAATGGCGGATAAATCCAAGATGGCGGATATGCATTTTCGATTAAAATTCGTCATGGGTGTCATTTCTTAGGTTTTTGGGGGTGCTTATTCCAAAACTGACATCCATTTTGAAATCCAAGATGGCGGCAGTGAAAAACAAAAAAAGGCAAATTTTCTGAAACTTATAAAATAAGGGTATAACCGCCTCGCGCTCGCGACCTCGCGAATGTTCAAGTTTTCACTTCTGCCGGCACTCCCGGAGTGCAACCCATTGTTTTTTTTTTGTGTTTCGACCTGTGTTTCCGGGGGATAGTTATAGGGGATAGGGAAGCGCTCGTGAAGCGCTCGTAGCCCAGTGGTGCTCGCTGATCTCAACTGATCAGTAAGGTTAAGCAACGTACACAGACATAGAGGCTGGTAACCTGATGTGTGATAAAAGTAGCAAAATTTATCACAAGCGTTTCCGTGCTTGGAAGGGCACGTTAAGCTGTCGGTCCCGGCTGTTTTCGATTGACTACAGTCGTTAGAACCAAGTCAGAGGTCATTGTGCGGTTTGAAAACTCTGACACCAGGGTTAGCCAAGTTGATTACACACTTGACTATACCTACACAATAAGAAGAAGGGGGGGTAGTTGTTGTTTCACATTGGGGTGACTTTACTTAGCAAAAATTCAGAGGGTGATGTTGTAGAATCACCCTCTGAATTTTTGCTAACTAAAGTCACCCCAATGTGAAAACTATCGACGAAACTGGTTGACATGACGACGAACCTTCTTCTCGGCGCCGAGCGGCGCACGGGGAAACCGCTTCGGGGCGAATCCCATGGCGGTGGAATCAACTGCGGCCTATAGCGATGGGCCGGTCCTTGGAATCACCTGCCAGCAACCGTGGCGCTGGGTGTGCGACGGCGACGACGACGACCTCAACATCGAAGACGGCGACGACAGGGGAACCTAGATTTTTTTTTGACCAAACGCGGACGCGGCGGCGTGTCCACTGGTAATTTAATTAGTGGTAGTTAATAATTATTTTTGTCATTTTCAAAATTAGTGATAGTTATTTCAGAGCCAAAAGTTGCTTTATTTCATAAAACGTGCAGAATTTTACTTAAAATAAGTCAAAATAGTGAATTGCTTTATTATCATTTTCAACTTTGCTACTATGCGCAAAGTATGGTATTGTATTTTCCTTTATTAAGCAGTTTATGGTAGGTTTTTCATATCGCATAAAAAGAGCGCGTCTCGCCATCCAACTGTTTAGTTTGGCGAGTAATATAACTTAGACAAACTGTAACTTACCGTTGTACAAATAAATTAAAAAAAAATATGGCTTGACATGTCAGAAAATACTCCATTTTATGGAGACTTTCTTTGTACCCGGGGCATCAGGGTTAACCTTCAAAGTGACAATGGTTTGACAATGGGAGGTTTTCTTTTTGGGTATTAAAAAAAAAAAAGTATTTCCCCAGAGCTCTCTAGATGGCGCTGAACTGACTCCGTTACTAGGTGCCAAAGCCAAAAGGCTTGGAGAAAAACATTGCATCAAATATTCTGAGTTTGTTTTGGCTTTCCAATCATCCTAGTTTTCTCGCGCTTTGTTATAATTCAGTTTTGTTTTTTTCGTTGTTTTCGTAAAATCGCCTAACTACGTATGGTAGACGTGATATTGATGTGATATGACTATAACGTTTCGTTTTATGATCTCAAAATTACGTTCAAGTGAATTAATCAAAAATAATTTAACGTTCCGTTCCTTGCAGTAACGTACATAGTTTAGCGCCATCTATCCGGCGACTGGGGAAAAAATAAAAGAAAATCCCTCATTACAGTAGCTTGAGCACGATGCGCTACAAACTCGCGCGGCATTCGGCTGACGGTAAAACTTCACTTTGTATGATTACGTGAGGTCCCCGCGCAAAGGCTTGCTCGCTCTCTGGTGTTGTCAATATAGAAATTTTGACATAAGGCCGCAGCGCATTCATGATACTAAACAGTGTATCTATTTTTCTCCATACTTTATAATATTGTAATCTTGACTTGTTTTAAGTGACATCCTGAATGTCCTATAAAATAAAGATTTTTCTATTCTATTCTATTCTGACATATTCATGTATACAGATCGCTTTCATCTTAATAATAAACAATATCGCATTTTGATATTGTTAATTGTTAACTCACGTTTGTTTTGATATTGTTAAGCTTGTTTATTCAAAATTTTAAATATTAATATTTATGAATCGTTTACATCTTTCGGCCATATTTTTACTACGCGTTTTTAGGGTTCCGTACCCAAAGGGAAAAAACGGGACCCTATTACTAAGACTCCGCTGTCCGTCCGTCCGTCTGTCTGTCCGTCTGTCACCAGGATGTATCTCATGAACGGTGATAGTTAGACCGTTGAAATTTTCGCAGATGTTTTTTATTGGCCCTATAACAACAAATACTAAAAACCAAAATAAAATAAATATTAAAGGAGGCTCCCATAAAAAAACATGATTTTTTTGCTCGTTTTTATAGATAAGTCTGTCCAAGGCTGTATCTCATGAACCATGGCAGTTAGACAGTTAAAATTTTCACAGATGATGTATTTTGGTTGCTGCTATAACAAAAAATACTAAAAAGTAGAATAAATCCAATATTTAAGGTGGCTCCCATACAGAAAACGTGTTTTTTTGCCGCTTTTAGAGAGATTATGGGTTTTATAGAGTCCGACTCGCACTTGGCCAGTTTTATAGGTAATGGTACGGAACCCTTCATGCGTGAGTCTGACTCGCACTTGGCCGGTTTTATTTCTTGTATTGTTCTTTTCTCTTGTATTACAAACACCGGGTGAATCAGAAACAAAAACTATATCGTAAACATATCATAAAGGCATCTTTGATGGTCGTCTTCTTATCGTGTATATGTTACCGGAAAATAATAAGAATCTTAAATTGAGTAACTTTCGAGGTAGTTTATCAACTATCGGAAAATCATACACGGCAGTTGAAATGTATTATTTAACGTAGGTATACATTTCCGGTAATTGATCGATTTACGGCGTCTCGCGGTAAAATGATCCGACGAACGCGATGTGTACGCCGATTGGTTGAAAACTCGAGGTGTTCGCTGATTGGTTGAATGTCTCACTTAGAACTGCGGCAAGTAGGTTTGTTAGTAGCCGAAACCAACCAACTTGAATTTGTCATTGCTTTTATCATTAGTTTTTTTTTGTTATAATTTAATCTAAGCTGTAAGTCCAATTAACTCACCTAGTTACTTATAGGCGAAAGCTTGTATTTAGCCTAGATATTAATTATGTTTTAATTAGTTATTTTCCTAATACAATACAATAAAAAATATATATGTTTAGTAAACTGGAAAATTAACAATACACTGTTCAATAAAACGTATTTTTCTTAATAAAAAACAATAGTCAACGGTGACAAAGGCGAAAGGCGAGGACGACTTTAGTATGAACTCATCGTTTGAAACCATTGGTCGAGCAAAAACATGTTTGTACCTAGACTGACCTTTGCTTCTTTAGAGACTTCAAAAAAAACTAGCAAAGCGTAAAATTTTGATAAAGCAAAGGCAATTGTTGAAACAAAGGGACTTCACGTGTAAAGAAAAGTAGCATTTTGATTAAACCAAGGTGAATTTAAACAAAAGACTATCTAAAAACTATGGATTGAGAAAGTAAAACATCATCTCAAGCAAAAGTGATCTTATCAAATCTATCAAAAATTCCAATTGCTTCTTCACATAGGAGATAACCAGAGTCAATGATAAACGTCTCGATAAACCTCATCTCCAAACTTCAAAAGATGATGTTGATTATAATATTAATATTATGAATAAAAGTGACAAAAATATGGACAGAATAAGGTTTATTGCAGTTTGTGTGGCAATATTTGGAATAGGACCATGCAGTGCTCAAGTGATGCAATTTGGATCTTGCGTACATGTGCATCCAATGAAGTTGTTCAACATAGACAAGGTAATTCATTCGTACATCATATACATCTCTGTCGTGATATGCAAATCATCATAAATAAATAAATAATAGTTTATTTGTTCAATGCAGTCGATACACAATACTTACATCATTTATTAAATATGTTTTATTGTTATATAATATGTGTAATTTATTCTATTTAAGTATGCATATATTCTATTTCTCCAAACCCAAAGGTTGCCAATAAGATATTGCTTCTTAGCAATGAGGCCACCTTTTGTAGCCTGACATAACTTTTTGTATAAAATGTAACTGTACCTTATTTGTGTTGGAGTGAAATAAAGTATTTTGTATTGTATTGTATTGTATTGTATCAAGTCTATAGTATAGGGTATCTTAACTAGTTTTATTAATTATTCACTAAAAGATTGAAGCAAAAAGGCAGGTGCCATTAGGTCTGAAAACTACAATAAAATTACAATAAATGCAAATTTTCAGACCTGCTTTTCAGACACTACTTGTTATTTTATTTTTAGTAGGTATCTTAATTTAAAGCGCTTGCCACTACGCTAGTGATTACATAAAATTAATTACAAAAAGGGATAACAAAAAAAAATCCGCATGAAAATGTGTTTCCTAAACCAATTGACGCTATACAAATGGACCAATTTCGAAGCCAAATCTTTTGTTTGAAAGCTGACGTAATCGAGATGATTTTTAACCAACTTAAAAAAAAAGGAGATTCTCAGTTCAACCTGTATGTATGTATGTGTGTTTGTCCGCGATAATCTCGCGTTTGGTTGAACCGATTTTGATGCGGTTTTACAGAAAAAGTATTTGTTACATTCAGGAGAAGGTTTTAGTATATTAACCGACTTCAAAAAAAGGGTGTTTTACATAAAACTTTAAATAAAATGATGGTAGTAGTTTTTTTTTTTAATTTTTATTATTATGAGATGGGTTAACTCTTGACTCCAATCTTGACCAAGGTCATAAAAGAGGTCGATCAAGCTTGTTGTTCTCTTGTTGTTGTATCTTGACTGTAACTCTGATCTGTACTATTGATAAATTTTGTACTAGTGGCGCAGATTTTGTCTTTACAGTCATCATACTTAGTAGGTGTAGGTAACATTAGACTACATAAGTTGACTTTGATGACGACGCCCTTATGTCTATTGTAATAGAGACCATTTTCATATAGCAAACTATAACAGAATTTATTTTGTCTATTTTACGTTATTTATTACAAATGAAAGTGTTTGACAAAATTTTCAGTTCCTCGGAAAATGGTACGAAATCGAGCGGTTCCCAATCTGGTACGAGGATTACGGCGTCTGCGCATATAAGCACTTCGAACGATGCGGCAACAGACTAGAGATACAACATGCGTTTATTAAAAATGGAGTCCAGTACATTTTACATGCGAGTAGTGGATATACTTCAGGGCAAGAAGCTGTTTTTCAAGTCAATCAGAGCAATATTGGTGTGTTATTTTGTTATATTAGTTCTGTGCACATTACAGGTAGGGGTAGGATAATGTTTACCAAGCACCTGCTTTATTTATTAATTTAAAGAATAATTAATTATATACATATATATATATATTTTATTCTTCAGTTTGATAAATACATTTAAAACTAAAGTAAATGTAAACATAAAAAAATATGAATCTCTAGATATCTTGCAAAGTTATTCATATCAGAATAACGTCAAATACATAAAAGAAATATATATAATTGTGAAAAAGAATATATTTAAATTAGCCAGCGATGATTAGAAATATGAGTCATCCCATTTACAATCTTCTTCAAGCAACAAGAAATATATTAAAAAAATACTTGTATATACAAAAAATATTTTCAGATCCAATCGGCATACCGCTATCAGTAATCAGTACTGATTACAAGAACTATGCAGTCATTTACGGATGTAAAGCCAACGCTCAGTTCAAATACAGTAAGTATCAAATTTAAATATTATTTGCAAATAGCCATATTTTATAGTCCGCCTGATCGACCTATTTAGGCCCATGTTCACTAAAAATATAACCAACCGTTAAACCGCGGTTAGAAGCTAATCAGACAAAATGACAAAAAGAAGTTATGAAAATGATATTTTCAAATCTCTAGTTAGCTGCTAATCTATGGTTAAATTTTTGGTGAACACTGGCCTTAGACATAGAAAGAGTTGACTTTTTATCTTTAGCACACAGATATGACAAGCTTCTTAATTAAGAAACAACACCAGTATATAATATAACTAAGAATAAAATTTTTATACTACAGTGACAAAAACGGTTCCAACTCAGCATGGTAGAGCGATATAATTCTGTTAAAACCATAGTTGCTAGTAATTTATAACAGATTATATCAATCAGTATTTATGGATTAACCAAATTTTGAACCATACGATTATTATTTTAAAAAATTCAACTCACACAGTGCCACCCAACCTCAAACTAAGCAGTACTTGTAATATGAGTGCTAGATAACTATTTAAAAGCCTTTTTTTAATATAAACAGGCATTACAATTTTTAAATATATTTTGTTTTGTATGTATTTAATGTATCTGATTGTGTACTAAGGGCAAACCCTGAAATAAATGATTTACTTATTTATACATAAACAATTAAACACCCAGAATTCTCAGAAATACTAAAAAACATTTAAAATGTGATTTTTAATATTTGTGTTGGTTAGAAATTACACCTGCAACCTTTCAATTAGCAGGCAAGGTATATTACTAAATGAGCTACTCGTATCAGGCTAGTTTTCATTTTGTTCTTTGATTAAATACAGTATAATCTTTTAAAAACATAAGAAGTTAATTAATTATATTACGTGCGGTACGAGGGAAACAAAGATTAAAGTAAGTAGATATACGAGGCATACCAAAGATAATCTACTAATCATAGTAACAATAACAACGTTATCCAAATTATATCAGACACACTTACTGAAAACCCGGAATATAGATATTTAGAAACAAGCTTTCCGCCTGCGGCTATAACCATAGGTTATATCGTACCCAGCTGTGGGATAAAATATAGCCAATATCCTTTCCCAAGGTCTAAACTATCTCTGTACCTTTCATAAAAATCGGTTCAGTAGTTTAGGCGTGAAAGCGTAACAGACAGAGTTACTTTCGCATTTATAATATTAGTATGGATAATTTAATACACTTTATTAAATTAATATTTCACAAACCCTCACTCGCTTCCCTCGCCTATACAAGGTGTTTCAAAAAAACCCAAAAAAAAAGATAATTCAAAATTAATTAAAATTTAGCTTATTGCGCAGCTCTATTATAAATATGACAAGTATGTCATATTAATTATATGAAGCTTTCATTTTGAAAGATGTCAAACCGTGCAACTGAGTACTAGAGTTGCGACTATTTCAGTTTTAAAATTAAATTTTGGAATTTCTTTTTTTTGGGTTTTTTTGAAACACCTTGTATTGACTTCAAATTAGTTAGGCAGTGATTCTATCTATGAAACTGATGAAATTACCAAAAAAACCTTTCGAACTGTCATGCACTCGCTGTTCCATCTATAGTTGTATGGAGAGGCGAAAGTTTTTTTTAAATTTTGATAAGATAAGTTCTTCGATCAACTATAAAGAACTAGATACACAATCCACAACAAAAAAGTTCCCTCACTAAATGATCACCCACTTGACGTTTTGGGTTGTCTTTTCGTTTAGTAGCATTCGTTCGTTCCAAAAGTAAGCATGCCTCAGTGCGCAGTGAAAAATTGTAAAAATCACGCCTCCAGAACATTAAAAGAATATGGAATGACATTTTTTAAATAAGTAGTTTTGTAATTATTATATGTGAATTGAAATTATCTTGGTATTTGGCCAAGAAAAGGTTATAAAACATTTTTTTAGTTTAATTTAATAACATTCGGCGAGAGTATAACCCTTTAAATTGAATAGACACTAGCGGAACTTACAAATCCATACCGTTGTATTTCAACATCATTCGTTCGGGTTATGCAGTGACTCTGTTCTAAAACAAATAGAGACGCTGTTTTTTTTCTATTGTTTTTTTTTTTCATTTTCATCTGTGTTATAAAATTTAAGTGTAAAGAGTATATATATTAATTCTGTTTTCTATACTTACATTAAAGGTATTATGGCAAAACCATTAATCATATAAAATTGAATTAATAAAAAATTTAACGTGCGTGACGTTTACAAACAAAGTTTTATTGGATTTTTAGTTTTCCTAGAGATCCTGTGCGATGTGGACAGTGGACATACGTGGTCGCACGTCAAAGATGTGAAGATTTTTTCTAGCCGTCGCAAAGTAGTGTCTTTTGCTCCAAGCATTTTTTTGAAAGTGACTCGTATGACATTACAAAAGGAGTCAAAAGGTTACACAAAACAGCTGCACCTCAAATAGTATACTGTACCTTTTCATCACTTTTGATTTGGAGTTTCTTGTATTGAATAAAATAAAATAAATATATTTCATCTTCAGGACAAAGGTGATGACAGCGAAGAAGACAAATGTTTTTTTTTTTTTTTGAGTTAGTTGCTTTTTTTTAATAAATTATTACTTGTACTTAAATATCTATTCAGTTTCATAGCTAATTTCCTCTCTTAAATCTCAATAGGTCATTTCTGTTCAAAAAATTACACTAAGTTTTAAATAAGCAAAACATAATATATGCGTAATCGGGAAAGACACAGTTCTTTTCTTTTTTTATAAGTTATTTCATATTTCATAAAAAAATAAGCATAGAATATTAGGTTTATAAGCAATAATTAAGAAGAATGGCGGCGGCTGTGATTATCAATTGTAATGTATATTAATCGTCGGTTAATTTGAAATGAATGTGATTTTTTTAATAATAAAAGACCATAAAAACTAACATAAAAGTAAACGGCTGAACCAATTTTGATAAATCATATCTGAAATCCAGCGCAAGAAGAAGCTTTCGAATAAAATAAACTGCACCATTAACATCATCAGTTTAAGAGCTATGATGCTCCTATACATACACAACACAATCAGGGGTTAAAAAGAAAACCACACCATTTCGTAGCATTTTGAATTTGTTAAAAAGTTTGTACGAAGATTTTATATGTGAAATCGACCCAACTAATATATTTTTAAAATTAACAAAGGCAACTCCACTCCTCCCATGTTCTACGTGACAGCCAGTGTCATCAAATTGTCTTACGTTATCCTTTGTTCAAAACCCAAAGTGGTATTTTACAAATTAAACAGATTTTATTTTGGACCTTATAATATTACGTTAAGGTTTAAATTAGATTAAAATGTTTGACACTTTAGAACTTTTTCATAATACATGAAGTGGTATACAACTATCTAAGTACGTATTGTAGTTAGGACACTTATAAATTTCATTTTGTATGGGACTGTGTATCTAGTTTTCTATAGTTGATCGAAGGATAAGTTCATTTATTTGCATGAATACATATAGTGTTACATTTAGCTGTTAATGCAGGTAAGCAAATGTCACAAATAAAATATAAAATGTCAGAAATTAATAATGAATAAAATTAATAATCAGGGAACTAAATTAAATTATCTATATGTCTAATCATTGTTATATTCAAAAAATTCTTTGGTACTATAGAAACATTTTCCCTGTAGCCAGCTTGTCAATTTTGACCTATGTTCCTTGGAAAGAGTTAATCTGTTTCGCGAGCTGAATCAAATTCTTAATTTTCACTAACTGATAGTCACCTAATAATATCAAGTTCGGTCACCATGCCGTCATATAACCAACGATTTTTCTGAAATATTTTATACTAGCTTTCCGCCCGGGACTTCGTTCCCGTGGCACTTTTTTAGTTTTTTCTTTCATAAGAACCTTCTCCTGACAATAAGGAACACAACAAAAAAAGAATCATCCAAATCGGTCCAGCCGTTCTCGAGTTTTGCGCTTACCAACAGATTTAGTGATTCATTTTTATATATAAGATTATGAGGAAACCTACACATTTTATCGACTGAATATGTACCTAATCATGATCCAACTTGTTCAGAACTTTGCATGTAGCGCCAAAGTATTTCAATAACAAAAATTCCTTATAATAGGGGGCGTCTATTAATTACGTGAGGCGTTGTGGGGGGGGGAGGGGATCGGGCCGGATCTCACTCAATCTCACTTGGGGGTGAGGGGGGGGGGGTCCCTACAAATATCACGTAACATTTTTCCCCAAAAGAAATAGTATTAAATTGTGGGAAAGCTAAGTTAAACCAACTACACCATGTTGTTCCAGTAGCCACTCTGAGTTCCCGTGGACTGAATTAGAACAATTTTTTTTTCAACTTTAAATTGGTAAATTATAGCTGTTTTTATTGTTCAATTATTAGAAGTTTAAAAATAATTAGGCAAATTGTGTAAGTTTTCTAAATAAATTACCAATTAACGAATTTACACTAAAACTAAGCATTTTCATAAAACTCACGTGAGATAAAAGGGGGTGTCGAGCCAAATCTCACGACATCTCAACAGAGGGGGTGGGGGGTCGAAAAATCTCCAAAAACACCTCACGTAATTAATGGACGCCCCCTAAGAGGTTTGAATTAGCTGGTGAAACTTTAGGTGTGATTTTCCCCATCAAATTGAACAACTTTTCCCAAGTATATGTGAAATTAAAAGACAATTTTGGAGGGACAATTGTTTTTCTTAATTGTTTGAACTATGTTGTTTACGGAAAGCTGTTCAGTTTTATAAGAAGAGTCGCCCCCAAAATTTTCACTCACTAATTTAAAGTTTGCGTTTCCAAAAAAAGCTTCTCATATACAGGGTGTAAATGACAGCTTAGCAAAAACTCAAACCCTGGACTCAGACAATCATTCTGAATGGTTTTCCAGTGGAATTTTTCTTCACAATTTTTTTTCATGTTTTTTAATACTTTCTGCTTAGATTTTTTATCGCGGATCGCGCGTGGTGCGCGTTTTCACGATACGTTGCGTAGCGCCAAAGTAGGTAAATAACGAAAACTCCTTAACGTGACGTTTCCGGGATTTTTTTTTACTTATAACTGATTATAGTTATGGGTAGATTCCACCATTTAAGTATTTGCTAAGCTGTCCTTTACACCCTGTGTAACATCAACCACTCAATCAAGAAATTTTTTTTTTCATCATTTAAAATGATTCATCTTAGTTACATTTAAATTTATTAAATTCATTAATACATTAAATTCATGTGTATTTGTGTATTTTCAGTGGCAGCCTGGATCCTATCAAGAGATACGTCAATGGAACCGGAGTCGTTGCTGGCAGCTCGGAAAATACTGAATGCGGTTCCTTTTGGTAATGTAGCATATTTAGAACCAGTGAAGCATACACTAGACCAATGTACCTCGTACTGGACGGCGCATATAAATGCAGAAGAGCACACAGAAGACACATGATTTTCGGATAATTGACGAAATATTAAATTTACTAAAATACCATTTACGTGTTCTTCTTTAGTTATTATTATCCCTTTTACTAGGGCGTCCACTAACTAATAAACGCTACACACTTAAATAAACGCTACACACTCAAAGGCCCACACTAAGGTTTTCCCTTGTGTCGTGGGTCCCTTGGAACACACAAAGACAGACACATACACCCATGACCCGAGAACAAACATTTGCTTTTTACACAAATGTTTGCCCTGACTGGGGATCGAACCCAGGACCCGGCGATCAAGAGGCAGCGTCACTACCACTCGACCAAACCGGCCGTCCAAATGGCGTCTAAATAGAGGTGGAATGACAATGATGACCATTTATCCTTTTAGGTGGCTAAATTCCAAATTATCGAAATCTTATACACTTTATGACAAAGCGCCAGCAGCGCCACCGGCAACCGAACGTTAAGTTGCAAACTACCAAGCAACTTAACAGAAGCGCTCAACCGATCAGTGAGGTTAAGCAATGTACACAGAGGCAGGGAACCTGATGGGTGACCAAAGTGGCAATTTATCCCGGCTGTTGTCAAAACCAAGTCAGAGGCCATTGTGCGATTTGAAAAAACTCTGACACCAGGGTTAGCCAGGTTTGCCGCATTCTTAACTATACCTACACGATAAGAAGAAGAAGACTTAATATTCAGTTGGTTGAGGCGTCGCTGTCAGTCAAGGTAGCTATCATCAGGTTTAGATAGTGGTCACCACTATTATACCACCGCCATTGAAACCCCATTTTTAGTGGCATAGCCACCCTGTTCTATTAGACTGAGATCCCAGGGCCGCCAGACCTTACTTATTTTCTCATAAATCAAATGTGTGGGAAATATTTGTACTAGTACGTACTAGTAACGTACGAATACCAGCTAACCTGGGCCGACGGCCAATTTTCAGCTACCAGGTTCTGAAGATACTTCCAAAAAATTTTCACTTGTCTTGAAGTCTGGGTGCTACAAAAAACATTGTTACAGTTCTCTGAACAGCATATAAAAAAACACGGCTCAGATTGTAGGTACAATCGCATAATTTACTTGCGAACTGTAAAGCGTCTGGTAGAAATTACAGCCGACAGAGAGTGTCTGGCGGTGTTGATCATTAATTTTTATATTTAATCAATTATAATCTATAAGACATCAGCACCCAGACTTCAAGACAAGTGACAATTTTTTGGAAGTAACTTCAGAACCTGGTAGCTGAAAATTGGCCGTCGGCCCAGGTTAGCTGGTATTCACATGTTACTAGTACGTACTAGGACTACGATTTCCCACACATTTGGTTTATGAGAAAATAAGTAAGGTCTGGCGGCTCTGAATTCTCAGTCTATACCTTCACATTACATCACACTAATATTATAAAGGCGAAAGTTTGTGAGTGTGTGTGTATGTTTATTACTTCTTCACGCATAAACGGTCATACCAATTTTGATAAACCTTAGTATGAAGGTAGCTGACACCTTAGATTAAAACATGGGCTACATCTTTTTCCCGAATTCTCACGAGAACAAAGTCCCGGACGGGAAGCTATATTCGTCATCACAATAAAATCAACATATTGATTTAAAGTTACAAGGAGTATATGCTTACGTAACGCATTGCAACCGTATGTAAGTATGAAAATCAAATAATTGATAACTAAAGCACCAAGAAAGCCCAATAAACTTAAGTATTGATTGGGGCAGAAGTTTTAATACGGGCCACGTATAACAGAGGTAGCGTAGACAGGTCTTCCATAGTTGAACCGAACGATTCTGCAAATGTCGCAGAAAGCTGCTGGATGCAAGTGACATAGAAAATTAAGAACGAATAGTATAGGGAAGAACCTTGTATAATATCTTGGGTGACTAGCATAGCTAGCATAATTTATGGAGGTGTTTATCCTTATGAAACTAAGCAACTCTTCTAAAAAAACACATACGAAATTCCTTAAAAAAAAGCTTACTTTCTATAAGGCAGCTGACCGCATTTTTAATATTTTGAACTATTTTGCGGTCCCTGGAACTAGGCCAGGGAAACGCTAGGTAAAAGAAGATATTTTGACCTATGTTTCATGGGAATAGTTGTTCAGTTTAGTTTGCTGATTCACATTCTGAATTATTGCAAATAGAGTTGCAGAATGTAATGGCCACCACTGGATAGTGGATAATGTGGATATCTTCTTATTTAAACAAGAGTTGTGTATAGAAAGATTCTCAGTAAGACGATATTATGTATTCATTAAAAACTTTAAATTATATTGGAACAGGAAATCTATAAGTTGTAGGTTCAACAGCCAAATCTTCATAGTACTTTGGAGTGCACTTTGATAGATCATCTTTGACGAGTTGTGATTCATTCACGCCAATCTTCACAAGTGGTTTTATGGCTAGCTCCTTAGAAACGTCGTTTAGAATAGGGTTCCGCGACAGAATCCAGACATAGACTGAAAAAAAGTTGGCATAAGTACATATATGAGATGGATAAACTTCACATTACACTGAGTAAAAGTAACAAAATATGGTAAGTACTCTTTACTATTTTTTTATTTTTTTTAACAGCCCATATACGGCCCCACCGAGGGGCATGGGCCTCCCTTCGAAACACGAAGGGGATTTAGGCCATAGTCCACCACGCTGTCCCAATGCGGTTTGGTGGGCCGCTCGTCTTTCGAAAATGGTTTTTTCTTGGACGAACGGGTTTCATCACGATGTTTTCCTTCAGATAATTAGAAATCCGTACATAAATCCGAAAAGACGAATTTAGTGGTACAGGCCCGCACCAGGATTTGAACCCGCGACCTTCGGATTACAAGTCTGACTCATTACCAACTGGGCTATAACTATTTTTTTTACTGACTGAAAATAAAATTCACTGTATCTTTATTGTCAAACAATATCTCGTCTTTTATTTGTTTACTGTATACCATTTTTTTATATTCAAGTTCTGTTTAAAGGAAGGAAATGGCAACAGTTTCATTCACTGTTATTATTGCCAAAGAATCATAACATGGTCATATATAATTGAAATCTAGTACATAAACAATAGATACAGTAGTTATACTCACTGAAGTGTTTATTGATAAGAGGGCTATACTGGCAAGTATAGACTGTCGCATAGTAGTTGTTATTAGTAGCCATAACATGGAAATTATATTTCCTTGTTTTTACTGAAAAGATAAAAATAATAGATTATTATTAGTTAATAGATTATTAATAGATACCAATCCGAAGACATTCCATAAATACAGATTGTGCAATAATAGAAGATATTTAGGATAAGATACCATATTGCTATAAAAAACGCCAATAATAATTACAGGATTAGGTGTGACGGGGAAATATTTCAAAGACAGTTGGAAAATATTATTCTGTAGACTCTATGTATGACTTCAATATTTGTATGACTGCCGCCATACTTGTCACAGCTATCTGAATCGCACTAGGGAAAAAGTGACGTATCGTAAAATAGGATCAAATTTCTTTGAGTATGTAGTATTTTAGAATCATGGCATTTGTAAGTCTACGACTGACATTAGACCGATTTAAGTCACTACCTGCCACTGACCTGTCATTGTCATCATCTATATAAAACAAAACAGAGACGAAGTGACATCCAAAACTATCAAAATTGTACTCGGAACATGGAAGACAAAACTCTTGGGTTTAAAACTAACCCAAAAGTTTGCTGAAGTTGGCATTGTTAATTAATTATTAATATTATATCATTGATAAAAACAATCGTAACTTAGATATACTTAAAAGTAAAAAGTATCTCGGAAGCACCAAATGTCACGAGTCACAAGAAATTTTCTTCCAAACCAAAGTCAAAAATAAACCAGAGTTTATTTCATTCCTAGGATATAAAGTCACTTTTTTTATTATCCTGTGCTGTACCACTGCAGGCCAAAAGTCTCCCCAAAGTCAAAAATAGTTTCCCCTAGTTTCATAAAAACCTATACATTTGTTTTTTTTAACTCTATGCCTATTCGCAAAGGTGCAGTCTTCCCTGGAGAAAAATAGGGAAAAAAATAATTTTAAGAGACTCAGAATTTGAATCCGATAGATTTTAACTGATACTGGGAAAACGTAAATAAAAAAAAAACATAACTTACATCTTCTCGGAGCATTTTGAAACGTGAAGATGACATTGAGTTTAGCAGCCTGCTCGATGTCAGTGGGAATCTCAACCTTGGCGATGCTGTACCTATGGAACAAGCCTCTGTCGACCCGGGATTGGTTGATGTAAACACCCGTGGGGTTGGTGATCAGATTGACGACGGAACAGTTGTTGAGGCTCTGGCCGTCACTAGAGTAGTGGTACACTTGATGCCATTTGCCATAAAACTGTGGAGAGCAACAAAATTCGTCGTAATATTAGTGATGTTAGTATTCGAATAGCAATTAGCAAAGATGTTGTTGTAAAATGAAAACCGAAAAATTAAAGAGTCATTACAGAAATGCTTTCTTTAAATAACTTAACCACAAGACAATGATGAAGACAACATTAGGAAATAAGGCAAAATAAACGAACAAACATGAAAAGCAAACTGATTTTAAAAACAAAAACTTACTTCAGCCAATCTAAAGTCTTCTTGCAACTGCACATTTTGTGGACATTTGCCAGGTAAAGTAAAATATCCATACGCTCCGTAGAAACTTAAACAAAATATAATAAATTTTAACATTGTTAATTTTAACGTAAATAAATAAGCGAGACTAACAACTTATTCTGTTCAAGATTATGAAGCAAGTAATATGAAAACAAATGTGTTTTGTTACAAGTTAAAGGTTATCCGTGAGACTAGCATTAATGAGATAATAACAAGTACATTTCTAAGAATTTGAAAAGGAAAGTACCAAAAATGTTATTTCCTTCATACATTGGCATGGAATTTTTAAAGTAGAAATGCTAAATTATGTAAGACCCATACTAGAGTTTTCTTTTGTGTTGCAGGTCCTTTGAAATATGTACAAAGTCAGACACAAATACTTATAGACCCAACAAAAATCATCTGCTTTTACATAAATTTGCGTCCAAATCTGGAACAGATCCTAAGAGCCTCCGATTTAGAGTCATCTGTTACAAACTACCAAATGAATCATAAAACAGCTACCTGCCTCGTGTTTTTGATAACTCAAACGGTTAGTAACTAGTATGTAATCTGTGCTAAAACTGACTGTGATTGCCAATTAGAGAGGTCCCTGGTATTAAAATTTAAAAACACGTTACAAATTCAATGTTTTGAAGAATTTGATATATTTTACACCTTTTGACCTCAAACACATAAAGGCGCTTTCATATTAACATTTACTTACATCCAAAATAAATAAAATAAGATAGGTTCAGTCAATGGAACCTTTGCAAAGAAAAGTTAAAATTTCACTATTTAATAGTAAAGGTTGTCCATAAAATATGAAAATGGGTGAAAATAAATCTAATTCAAAAATTTATTAGAAAACAACGTGCAGCAAAAACTATCATATTTGAAAACAGACATTCAAATAGCCGTTGGTTCTAAGAAGCAAACTAGGATGACCTTGTGCAATGAACAGCCAGACAAATTAAGAACCCCCGTCCGAGCATTTACAAACACCTGTCTTATAAATCTAAATATAACAAAGGATGTTCCAGTAATAGGAAACTCTACACTACAATGACGACCATTTTCAATATGAAACAGCTTTACGAGGGGTCGTATCATTGGATAATTATCGCGTAGGATGCCACTGCGCTTCATTCTATACCTCAAAGTCAGTGTGGTGACTTGTTTATTAAAACTTTTACTATGTTGTTGTTTATATTGAGCTGTTGTTTCGTCAGTATTTTGGGGGCGGAGTTTACGCTGCCTGGAGAATGTCCAAAAGTGACTTTGCAAGATAATTTGGACTACACCAAGGTACGGCAAACCTAACCTAACTTCCATCACTATTATTACGTACACGGCCGAAGTGAAATATACACCCTTATGCTACAAATTTCTTAGCCTTTTATGTTATTTGTATCTTGGTGTTAATTAAACAGCATTTTTTGTCGGTGTTAACCTTGAAATTAAGAATCTTCAGTAATTTTTGTACTAAGGGCTCCTAATGCAAACTTCAGTCTCTCATGTTTATCTTGACTGTTGTTCATACATCATCCTAAACAATATTTTAAAGGGAAAGCAAAAAAAATTGTTTTATTGTGCTAATACTTCGTTTTACTTAATGTTTTCTCTAAAATACTGAGCGAGTTTCATCATTCAATACCTAATAATGGTTTAAATCCGGTATTTTCATATTTCTCTTTAAATCTTTTATTTATGTAAATGGTTTTTTTTTCTATAAGTTTCTTGCTATTCAATGTTTGGCACTACCATCTTTCTAGTTTTTCATCCTCAGCCTATGTTCACGGTTCTTAATTTTACTGACTTCCAGTTTTCAGGGTTATGGTATAATGTCGCCAGCTACGCCAGTGATGGTCGCTCCATCTACGATTGCGCTAGCCTTGAATTCCAAGAAGATAACCTAGGTTATACGCTGAGGGAGACCTACGTGGTAGAGGACCAAGGGAACAGAACTCAGAAGTCGTACTTTGCTAGAGTTGATCCTACTTTTGATGCTGGAAATAAAGCACAGTTTATTGTCAGTCATGAGGACGGAGGTAAGGAACTTTGTTTATGATTTGAAAACTTTTGATTTTTAAGCACTATGATTTGAAAAGGAAGTAGAATGCAACTAAGTTTAATAATTCATTCGCATAGAAGTGAACCCTTGTCATGAGGATGCTTGACTTCATGAGTAAAGCTTAGTTTAAAAACTTACCACGAAAGTTTTTACAAAATTTCGTATTCTTGACCATAGAGATATCTCTTTCACTGACTTTATATATTAGCTACCTAGTCTCTTTGCCTTTGCCAACTAACTCAATTTTAACAGCGATGATGCTGCTACCTGACTTTGTTTTTAGATGGTTCACTGCCATCGGTTTCGCAAGATGATTAATAGGGCGCACTGCAAGCTGTCATGAGATTCAAGACAACATGGATATTTTCCCCATATTAAAAGCAGTAACTGTTTTTCAGATAAAGTACTACAATTCCCGTTCTTCATCCTGTCCACTGATTACGATAACTACGCCATTGCTTACACCTGCAAAACTTTGAAGAAGAAACAGCGTACACATTATGGTAAATATAATTTACTACTTTTAGAATCTATCCTTTATTGTTTTACCGATTCTGAAAGAAGATTGTAATAGCTAAGACCCCTAAATATTTGTGAATGGGGGCTTTTTATAATTCGAACGGCACGGCATGCCATGCCAAAATTTAATTTATCATTTTCCTAACTACAAAAATCCCTAGTATATAGGAGGTAATGGTAGTAGGTACAATTTTGCCGTGCCGTTTTCGAATTATAAAAAAGCCCAATGAGCGCTTTTCCATTTGACGGCAAGGCAACGGTACGGCACCGGCACTGGCAACGGCGGGAAGCAAAAATGTATGAAAACATATAACAGGTTTTTCCACTGACCGACGCCGGCACCGGCACGGCGATGACTCCTTTTCATACATTTTTGTTTTCCTGTTTACCAGCCGTGCCGTTGCCGTGCTGTTAAGTGGAAAACCGCCCCTTGTGTTTAATAAAAGGTAAAACTTTCAGGGTAGTCAATAAGAGCGATTTACGCTCATCACATTAAGTGTGAAACATAAGGTTTTAGAACTGACTATTTACTGGCCTAAGTGTTCAGCGACTCGAAAAGAAAGAAAGACCTTAAAAATACCAGGCAGGCACTTAATTCAATTCTTTGAACAATGGCTTTTTGCCAATGTCAACATTGACAACGCCAGAGAGCGAGCAAGCCTTTGCGCGGGGCCCTCGCACAATCAAAGTGAAGTTTTAGCGTCAGCCGAGTGGCGCGCTGCGCGAGTGTGTCACCATCGTGCTCGAGCATGGATATTTTCAACATGTGAGGATGGGATGATAATTTTGGAGCACTAAGATGATATGACCCCACACACCCCCAGGCAGGCATTTCTTTTTCTCAACAATAGGCTTAGTGAATTCCGCTACATATTTAATGAGAGAAGGACCATTAATAATTTGTTTCCTCCTATTTCCAGTTTTCACTTGGGTGCTCTCTCGTAACAAAGAAAAACTGCAAGGTGACATCTTGAAGAAAGTCGAGAACTCTCTGTCAAAATACAGCGAACTTGCTGAACATCGCCAGGCTTTTGTTTTCAAGGATTTCTCTGAAGCTAGCTGCTCTTTTACAAATAAATTTGAAAGTGACTTTTTTACGAGTAACTTCTGGTAGGAGATTATTGTGCTTATAATTTGGTCTGTGATTTGGATAGATTTATTTATTGTTTTCAATTCGGTCTTTTATTGATTTTTTGCTAGCATCGGTAAACTTATCGTTAATCGATATTATGATTTGGTAAAAAAATATTTCTACACATTTCTTTGACAAGAATAAATTGCAATGAAGTTTTCAGTGTGAATTCTATAGAAATTCTTTCAAAATTCATGAATAACAACTTTGTTCAGTTAATTAGGCATCTTTACGATGTACAATAAAAACTAGAATTTAACAAAAGGTGTTTTATTGAACTATATTGCTTGTCAAAATGCTGGTATTTTTAAGTTTAATATAACAACCAGAAATCCCTACTAATATTATAAATGCGAAAGTAACTCTGTCTGTCTGTCTGTCTGTCTGTTACCTTTTCACGCCTAAACCGCTGAACCGATTTTGATGAATTTTGGTACAGAGATAGATTAGAGCCTGGGAAAGGACATAGGCTACATTTTATCCCACAGTTGGGCACGATATAACCTGTAGTCCACGCGGGCGGAGCCGCGGGCGGAAAGCTAGTCTATATATATAAAAGAAAGTCGTGTTTGTTACAACACTTATAACTCAAGATCGGCTGGACTGATTTTGATCAAATTTGGTATGGAGGTAGCTGATACCCGGGATTAACACATAGGCTACATAATTTTCCGAAATTCCCACGGGAACGAAGTCCCGGGCGTAAAGCTAGTAATAATATAAGCGTGAGTTTATAATGGATATGTGATTTTAGAGGAAAGGTTCTAAATTCTGAGGAATTTATCTGCTCTGGATGTAATTAGTAGCTTTACTTGTGATTGCATGATTAAAATTTAGGTGGATGTTGTTACAAACACTTGGGATAGCTGGGAAATTAGTTAGCAAAACCGTAAGGGGCTATTTTCCTTGTAAAACTGAACAACTAACCCTAAGGAAACCCACTTGACTTTACACCCTAAGGCATTCAGCTAAGTTGTAAGGAGAGTCAAAAAAAATTTGATTTCGACCTATGTTCATTCGGAAAAGTTGTTCAATGTAATGGGCTAATCCACATCCTTCATTTTCGCTTATTTCTTCATATTATAACTTATTTCTTCTTCCTAGCACTTAGTCCCGTTCTTCTTTTGGGGTACGCCATGATTCAGGATTTGGTAGTTTAAGTCCTGACATCTGACCTCCATAATCCCGGTAACAGAGGAGCCCGACTGGATTGGATCATGGTTCCACATTCAGTCTCTGGAATGTGCAGGTTTCCTCTCGATGTTTTCCCCTACCGTTAGAGTGCAAATGTACAGTCAATAGCACATCAGGTTACCACAAACTCACAAACTGTCAAATTTCCCCAATGGATAGTAAACTCTATAGCTTGGAGATAAAATTAAAAATCAATTGAAGAAATTTTACAGTTTTGGATAGCGTGAACATGGATAGCATGAGAGTTGTCCCTGTACATAACTCACAGAACAAGTCCTTGGTAAATGGCGGTACTGGGGATCGCACTCGGCACCTCTCACTTACGTGTCCGACCTGCTAGCCGTTAGACCAACGACAGATACTCTTTTATTTTTCTTTTGTGTTTTTTTTTTTGCTAACTTATTCATCTTTGAAAAATTCACCCACCACATCCCAATAAGGCGATTCTTAGAATAGTGTATCATGAGTCTTTTTTATTTGCTTGGTATTTACGAAACCAAAATTCTAAGCATATACGCTACTATTTATGTAACTTTTTTTAAAATATTTATTCTTATTAGTCAACCATGAATGAATGAAACTACACGCGTTATCAAAAGCATTAAATTTATTTTTTATTAAAATCACTGTCGAATTATAGAGATAATATTTATCAATGAGATTGTTTTTGGCATTTCGAAAAATGTAGAATGAAGAAAATTTTAAGATTAGAAGAAAATTTAACAAAAGCAGTTGTTGAAAAGAGGATACAGAACAGAATGTGCTTAACAGTAAAAAATATATAAATAGGTGAGTATTTCTATTTCTACAAACAAAGCAAAAAACGAACTTCTTTGTACGTAATTTGCATAAAAAATCTAATCGCTCCCATTGTATTTTTTTTATCACGAAAACAAGAAAAGAAAGACATCAGTACGTACGGTGCCCCTAACAAGTCATTCGAATTTCTTCTACTTTGAACTTTATTACCAATGGACAAAAAACATTATTGAAAGACTTTTTTATGAAATATTGGGTGACTTATAAATTAGTTAGCGAAAACTAAGGATATGAAGCCAGCCCGTTAAACTGAACAAATTTCCCCAAGGAACAGGTCGCTTCATACAACTCATGCATTGACTGAAACGCAAAATATATACAGGGTGTAAAGGACTGTATTTTTTTTGTGTGGAGAATGTGGAGATTCAGGGTAGACCCACCGTCCACCTGTTTTGACAACCTGGATATATTCGCGGCCCTTTTTTTGATTCCTCTCCTAAAGTTTCGCTAACTAATAGTTAAATTGTTTTTTCAGTCTTAAGCTATTCAGGATTTGGCAGGTCTGGGGTTTTCAGTGATGAGACTGGTCTCGTTGAATTTGCAGGCTGCTTCAGAAAAGTCGGTGTGGACGAACTTTGTGGTGTCAATCTCTTTGGCATTGGTCTTCAGGAAATCGTCGACGGCCGTCTTGGCAGCACCCTCGAGCTTCTTAGTTCTGGAGAGCACCCAGGCGTAATCTGGAATTCAGGGCAATTGATTAATTTGTGAAATGCAAACTAAAACATTATAAATTAAAGAGCAGAGTCTTCTTTAAGTAAATTTTTGTCTAACGTGGCATGAGGTTTTGAACCACTGGTGCTCTACCTACCCTATATGGGATAACAGGCGTGAGCGCATTTAAGGTGTGTGTGTAGTCTTCTAACACAGTCAGAAATTAAAAAGGCTCCTGACCTTTTACTAGCTCTAACTATTATTGTTTTTAAAGATACACATAATATTGATTTTATTTAAGTGGATAATTGAAAGATATAAATACCGATTGATTGTAAATACCCATGTTCAGAGGCCAGCTCATCAGGATTCCCCATATTTTTTTTGCAAAATCGTTCTTATCGTAACATCAATCTTTATTTATTGCAGGCATACATATGTATCTAATCTCAGAAGTGAATAATTCTTATCATCTACGTCCAAGCCAATCGTTTTTTGTCATCAAAATCTAGCGTTTTTTTGGTTTTATATATTTACTTGGTTTAAATATATTTTTTGACCGAGCTCTTATTGTGTTTTGGAACTAAATGTTTTGTTATTTTGGGAAAAAAATGCATGAATTTGATTTTTTTTGGAACTGAAAGTGTGTTAAATCGACGTTGAAATTAATAAGTCAGTGAATGAAAAATTAGCTATTTTCGAGAAACTGATTACATACAGAGCTTTAGGTACCTCTCGGGTGGTTAATCAGTCCATGAAACTGAACAACTTTCCCAAGGAACATAGGTCAAAATACGCAAAAAAAAATTGAGTTCCCATACAAACTTCATCAGCATATAACGCATTTTGTATGGGAGATCAAAATTTTTTTTCGTATTTTGACCTATGGTCCTTGGGAATTTTTTTGTATGGAAACGCTCTTTTTTGAATCAGAATCAGAAATCAATCGAGCCGCTTTTATTTAGTTGAAAACGATACCAAAAATCGGGTGATAGAGGCAAACTCCCGGGCGTTTACCACATTAGTCCACCTAAGGAACAAGTGTGCCAAGGTTTATCCCACTATCCAAAAAATATGGGTTCCCATCCCATACGACTTCATACGAGAATGGATATAACTACTACTTTAATAAAATATATATTATCTTGAGAACAGCTCCTGCCTAAACTACTGAACCGATTTTGATAATTAAGGTGTCATTGGAAAGTGGATTTTATGGAGATTTATTACTTTATATCAACTGCCTCCTATTCTGATATGAACTTTTTAAAGTAAAAAACCGAATAGGTCCTCGATGTTGACTTTGACCTCTACATTACTTTAGGGGTCAAATCCAGTTGCCTCCACATCTTAAAATGATCACTGTGGTGTAATTTTCGAATGGTAAAAAAAATCACGCTTTTATCACATTGAGAACAATCTTAACAAAAACATTCAATTTGAAGCCCCGCTAAAATACGGGTCCCACAAGTTGTGTTGAATAACCAAAGTTTCAAGTCAATGTTAATCTTTTCTCCATACAAACATTTTGATTTATTTTCATGTTTCAGACGATCTAGTTTGAATTTTTGTATAAAACGATATAAAAAAAATACGGGTCTGTTAATTTTTTATAAAGTACACGTAAAAAAAGGATTGGCTACTGATGAAAGGCAAGGCAGTTGCAGTTAAATCTTCGTAGACTGAATGTGTGTTTAAGGTCTCGTGAAGATTAAAATACAAAAAAAAATTACTTGGCATTTCCGGGGAAAAAAATACTATTAGCAGATCGTAGTTATGAGTAGATTCCATCAGTTCAGTATTTGCTAAGCTGTACCTTACACCTTGTAAAAATAGTACCTATAAGGATATAGGTATATTGTTTAAGAAAGGTATTAATGTTTTAAACTAGGCTAAAGGTGATTTACCTTCGTGGCTCTTGTTTTTTTCATCGTATCTGCAGTTGTAAGCAATGGCGTAGTTAGTGTAGTCGGTAGCCAGGACCATTAGGTTCGAGTCCCTGGAAACATCTGAAAAGAAACACTCACGTTAGTAGAATGTCATTTTTTATTTTAAATCTACATTAAAGAAGGTTCTTAAAGGCTTTTATAACCCTTTAAAAATGCTTATGTCCTCTTAAAATTCGAAGAGATCCATACAATCACGTCTATAATCCCTTTTGGGGTATGCAGAACGTCATATAGTTCGAAAACCACATGAACCAGTTCATACTATCCTGGATGGCAATATTAATATCAACGGCAGTGGAATGACGATAGTGACTATTTTACGTTCTGGTGGCGAAATTGATATATTTTATTATTTGATGAGGCAGCGCCACTCATGCCTGAATGTTAAGTTGCTAGGAAGTTTTCGATAACGTTCAGTTGGCGGTGGCGCTGCCAGTTGAAAAGCCATTGATTGGCAGAATTGTCTTTTTTCCATACATTCATATATTCACGCTTAAAATCCTAATCGGGGTAGGCAGAGCATCATTTGGTTCTAAATCGAGAATGGCTTAACGCCATATTTGACATACTTTTGCTTTTTTACTATTAAACCTTTGCGCGGTTCTTGAACCATATTTGTATCGCACGCGCCGTAAACACGCGCGGGACGGGTTAACTTTGTCGCTCTAAAGCAAAATTGTCGTCCTAAAAATCTGATAGCATAGTTTTAAGCCAACCTTCACATACTTATAAATAATACTTGATTGATAATGATAAGACAAACGCATTCAGAAAACTTATCAAATCGTTTTATCAATCGAACTTTGAAACTAAAATCATACTATTAAATGCGTAGGTTGTTAAATAATATCAAGATTTTGCAAATAAGTGAATTTCATTACTTTTTAGGGTTCCGTACCTCGAAACGAAAAAACGGAACCCTTATAGGATCACTTTGTTGTCCGTCCGTCCGTCAACAAACCTTTGTGGAAATGTTGGGGTAATATTCAGCTAATTAACCGGACTAAGTTCATTGAAAGTTCCAATTGAAAAAATATATATATCTGCCATTTATAATTATCTGTTTGAAGTCGGTGCCAAGCCAAATAAGTTTGATAGGCTATACGTACCGTACATACATCTGCCCTCGCACCGACTTCAATAAAGAGATCAGTACTTAAATGCTACGTTTTTATTATTCGCTTTTTGAAGTCAGTTTTTCTAATGATGCATAAACTGCCCCGTAAAAATAACATCGATATTATACCTACGTTGTAAAGCAAGATAAAAAAAAACACATTTCAGATCTGAAATAGGTATTAAATTAGGATAAGCACTAATCTGATAACTGAGTGATGATTAATTTGTTTTTTACCTATTGATAAACGTAAGAAAGTTTATCTAGAATGTCTCACAAGGTTTTTGCATGTTAGTCATTAATTAAAAATTTTTTTTCATTTTATTTTTATAGCCTATATTGGGCGACTTCAATATAGTTAGCAAAAAATTTAGACTTAAACTAACCTATGAAACTAAACAAGTTTCTCCAACATAATTTTTCACGTTAAAAAAACGTACGAGTCACCGACTTCAATCCCAACAACTGTTCGCACAAAGTAGATAACTAGTATTTTTTACAGACTACAATGCCTATTAGCAGAAAACCACAAACAAAAATGTCACTCATTTATTTAGATGATGTTCTGGTTTGTAGTATTTTTTGTTTTTGTTGATTCTTTTAAAAGCGTTGAATTATTTTCGATAAAATTTATTTGGGACCACCTCTGGAGCATCTTCGAACAAAAAAAGAATTTTGAAAATCGGTCCATAATTGGCGGAGAAATCGGTGAACAAACATAAAAAAAAATTACGAAAAGAATAGTGAATATTAAAATGTGTAATGCGAGTAGTGAATAAAGCTGTCATCCATTTAATAATACGAAAACTGAGCTTAAAAATAATACAATCCGATTTTTTAAAATTATTTAAGGGCTCCGCCTAATATTTCATTTTTCAAAAGGGTTCCATCAACAAAGAAGTTAAAATCGCTTCGATTCTTTTTTTTGTCCTGTAGGTACAAACAAGTATGTGGCGAACTTGACTAACCCTGGTGTCAGAGTTTTCAAACCGCAAAATGTTCTCTAACTTAGTTTTCCGACTGTAGTCAATCGTCAACAGCCCGGGCCGATAGCTTCACGTGCCCTCCGAAGCACGGAAACGCTCGTACTAAATTTGCACTTTGGTCACCCATCAGTTGTTGTAAATATTGTATGCCTTTGCGGCGGGACATAGTCGGTTTTTTTTTGTAAAAAGATATGTTAAACATTATGTACTAGGGTCGAGTCGGGAACAGTAGCTCAGTCGGGTACACTGACTCGCGCCTGCATTTCCTATGTAGAGCAACAATATCTATTTGTTTCTTTCATTCATCGGTAACGCTCGATATTCAAACACCGGTTAATGAAAGAGACAAATAGACATTGTTGCTCTACATAAAAAATGCAGGCGCGAGTCAGCGTACCCGACTGAGCTACTGTTCCCGACTTGACCATACCTATGATCCACAATAAATGTTATCTTATCAGGTTCCCTGCCTCTGTGTACGTTCCTCAAACTTACTGATTGGCTTTTTAACCGTGTGGTGATCGGTTGAGAATAACACCACCCCATCTCTTTCCGTGGGTATCGTAAGAGGCGACTAAGGAAACACAAATGAGACCTGCCTCCTAGTAATCCATCCCAGGCAGCGATACTTCATTTTTTTCTGAATCTGAGGTGTCGTCCTATGGTCTCATGCGGTGTGGTCGGCTCTGTAAAGGGCCGTCTGGTTCGCGACCACTCTCCTACCGAAGTCCGACGCCAAACAGCTTGCTGTGTTCCGTCGGTGCGTGGGAGTACCAGTGCCTTTATAGGCATTTTCTGGGTTAACTCGCTCCATCGACGACCTCATCTTTGACCTTATGGTCAAGATTGAGGTCAAGAGTTAACCCATCTTATATTAAAAAAATAAAATAAAAATATCAGCAACTGGGTTACGAGCGCTTCAAAACTCCAAAGCTTTGGTCAATCAATTACTGTGAATTCCATGAAAAAGTCTACTTACCACCAAACTTAAAGGTAACAACGAGTTTCGCAGCACCGTTGGCATCAGGGGCGAATTTGGCAGTTCCTTCAATGAAGGCCTGGACTCCATTGACCACATGGGTGTTCTTCACCTTCACTGTGTCTCCCTCGACTTTGTACTCCGCTGATCCACACTGGCCGTTCTTCTCTGCCTCTGTTGGGAACTTGGAGATTTCGTACCATACTCCGGAGTACTGGAGAAAAAGAAAGGAAATTAGTTAGAGAGTTAAAAAAAATACAATTATATACGTGTCGACTTGAGAACCTCCTCCGTTTTTGGTCGGTTAAAAACACATGCTTTTTTTGTAAATTCATTACAGGAGGTGACTTTACATTAGCAAATCTTTTGGGGAGGGTTCTCCCCGTTCGAACCTTCTTATCAGCCCATATACGTCCACACCGAAGGGCACGGAAGGGGATTTAGGCCATAGTGGCCACCACGCTGGCCCGATGCGGGTTGGTGGACCACTCGTCTTTCGAAAATGAATTTTCTTGGACGGGCGGGTGTCATCACGATGTTTTCCTTCACCGTTGAGCAAGTGATAATTAGAAATCCGTACATAAATCCGAAAAGACGAATTTAGAGGTACAAGCCCGCACCAGGATTTGAACCCGCGACCTTCGGATTACAAGTCTGGCTCATTACCAACTGGGCTATCACCGCTCCTTCCAAATATTTGTTTGGAATTTGACTTTCCAAACAAAGGTTAATCAGCTGATTGCACGATGATTTATTGAAGAGGCAAATTTTTGTCTATTATATGTTCCTCAGAAAAAGTTGTTCCGTTTCGTGGACTTATTCCCGTCCTCAATTTTTGCTAACTCATATAAAGACACCCAATATAAAAAATACCCAGACTTACAAAATACTTGAAAATATATATTTTTTGAAAATATATATTGAAAATATATACGATTTTCAAATGCTTGTTTGTCGGGAATCTAACGCACAACCTTCAGATCAGTAGGAAAGGTTATTAACAACTGAGCTATAAGGCCTGTCAAGACCGCCTATATGTAATTCTTCAGTTTTTAAGAAAAAGAAGAAAACCACTTTATCAAATTATTGTTATTTTTGTCGTGCTTCTATCGCTTGTATGAACAAACATTTATTTGTGCCTTGAAGAGAACAGGACGCTTGTTTCGGGCGATAATTAAATAAAAATGCGAGAAATAGATTTTACTTGCATGGGATGTATTTTCAGAAGAGGAAAAAAGCTACAATGTTGCCATTAATTAATTCTATGTTGCTAACATGCTAAACTGTACTGAAATTGACAAAAAATAGGGCTGGAAAAGACTACAATGGCATCGCTCGGCTATTCAAGCACTATTACGGAATATGACTCAACTATCTTTAACAACTGACTGCACCAATTATCCAATCAGATCAATCAAATCGTTCCGGTGTGGTAATCAATCGGTACTCAATAAATGCACTAAATAGTTTGATTCACGTCTGAAGTCAACCATGAAGGTTGGATAGAGTTTTACGCCCATGGTTGGCCTTGACTTTGAACGCGACAACAACATAATTGCCTAATGTTTAAACAATATAGACTTGTTAACTTGCTATTTACATAGCTATTTATTTAGTAGTTGTTTGCTTACGCTTTTATTGGAAAAACTGTGGCTGTACTTTAGAATGTTGTTGACTACGTATTTTAGCGTTGAGGTGCCATTTTCTTGTTAATGTAGAAAAATAAGTCAACAATTCGTCTCGGGTTCGCACGGTAGCGCTAAGTAAAATATTTCTAGGTACTATTATTAATCTGATATCACCTTATTCTGTTTTTATGTGAATATAGATCCTCCATTTGAGTTTTACGTAAGCACAAATGGGATGCAAGTGGGCTTTCATTCGTAATTTTTTAATGACAAGGAGGTGGGAGGGTCTGGATGTTGATTTTTTTGCAAGTAATTGCTGATCTGAATACATGGCAACATCGTATCCTTGCTAACATGCCTTTTTATTAATGTTAATGTTTGTTGTACATTAAAGAAACCTAAACAAATGTAAGTGGCGGTAAGAGCTTTGCTTACTCTTGCTGAGAATGGGAAGAGGGCTATAAATCACCGAAAATCTGCCTACGTAATACTTTAATCACTCCGATATCAGTTCATGGGCCAAGTAGGCTTGGATTCTATATAATGGATTTCGGAGCCTGGATTTAGATGCATTCGACCTTTCCATGGACGGGTTTTCTATTTAACATTCCATGGACGGCTTACGTGAGAGCCCATGATGTCTAAATCCTTTACGCGGGGATAGTAATGCGCTTCAAATTTAAGAAGAAGTGGAACCAAAAATAAGCAAGATTTAAACTTGTACTCACATATATAATCTATACTAAAATAATAAAAAGGAAAGATTTCACTGTTTGTTTTTCATTGAATAGACTCCGAAACTACTGGACCGATTTGAAAAATTCTTTCACTTTTGAAAGCTACATTATCTCCGATGGACATAGGCTACATAATTTTGCCAAATTACCACTGGAACGAAGTCCCGGGCGGAAAGCTAGTAACAAATAAATATAAAAACGCTGCACACTTTAAAGCCCACAATAAAATTTTACCTTTTGTCATGGGTATTTTGGCACAAACACAAAGACAGACATGAATGCCCATGCCTCGTGAGAAATATTACATCATCCTAAGATCTTTTGGAGTGAACACTAATGAATGTTGCAAAAAAAATGTATAAATAATAGGTAAGCCGGAAACTTTTCCCTGGACTTTACCACCGCACGTCGACTACTAAGTGTCTTAGGAGCTGCATTAGCTCATTCTGCCTGACCTTCTCATCTATGGGACGTCCAGAAGCATCGCGGGGTATCATCCTTATGTTCGAGATCGCAAGGATTCGCACCAAGCGCTTTTCTTAATCTTTCCTATTCCGCACTGCTAAGGAATGGAAGTCTCTACCTGCTTCTGCATTTCCGAGCTCACGTACCCCTGCACACTTTTTTCGAGTGATTAGGCTTCTTCTGGGTGAGATTGCTGCATCCTCGACCACATCTTGCTCCTAAGCTAGATGATGGTCAAGAGCAAACCCAGTCATTAAAAAATAAAGAACCTACCAGCCTGCCAAGAGTGCTGTTTTCAGAACATCCTTCATGTTCTGCTAGATAAATCTATATTCCATTAGTGGAATATCCTTAAGAGCAACTTTTCAGATTTTTGCCAAACAAACGGTTTAATTTTTTTCTATACCTATGCAAAATTTGTACGTAATTTTTTTTAGATAAAAAGATGTTTGAGTCGTCTAAAAGTCTGCATTTTTCTCCCAATAATTTGCAACTTTTAAAATGCTACTGTCGAAAAACCAAAGGAAATTCTGAAAAAAGCAAACACAGCTTATGACTCGTTATGTTTTGGGGAAGAAAACAGTTAAAGCCCAAACGCAGAATTTCGGCTTTCAAACTCGGCATTTTGCCGGAAAGCTGCATCCTTCTTTCGCACAAGAAAATCTTCAAAAACTCAAATTGCGCGAGCTCGAAACCAAACCTCTAATCATAAAAATAAGGTACTTACAGCAGTCACATCGAAGTTTTCTACAGGTTTGAGAGTCGGGCAAGCACCGTCGTGAATAACATTCGCGGCAGCCGCAGCCACGAGTGTGACGATGAAGAATCGCAGCATGGTTACAGAGATATGTCTAATATTAAGTAAAGCCCTCTACCCTGTCGCGCGATCTGTGATATACTGAGATAAATCTGCCTGGTGCTCCTTTTATATACCGTTCGACAGAGGTCAAAGCACACAATTTTGAGTATTAGATAATGAAGTAACTGCTATTTCAATCATCGGCTGCCTGGATTGTCATTCTAGTGTGGCCCACGCGGTTCTAGACTGTTAAGAAGCAAATAAAGGAAAATGTAACAAAAAAATCTTCGCTAGCAACTTTTTGTTGAAGGAACTTGTTAAGCGCCTGCAACTTACTTCCTGTAGTTTTTTAAGCTTTTGTTGATTTTTATGGAGTTTTCTTTAACAATTAGTTTCTCAACTCTTTGAAATATTTCAGAAGCTCATTTTGCTTGTATTTGTTTTTCGTATTATTGGGTTTGGTTTTATGCTTATTTGATTATTTATCAGACCCATACTGTAAATTTTTTATCAGTTCATGCTTAGTACTGGGTTAAGTTAGCTGAAAGAGCCCGCCTCTTACTTACCTTTGCCATTTTATGTATGTGTTAACCTCGTAGTGACCATAAACATCGATGTGATTCTTAAACCCTCATAGCAGTTCAAGAGTGACTTAGTGCGTGAGAAATAAGAACGCTAAAAACATTATTATCTTTGGCAGTCGGGTAAAATTTAAAGCTACTATGCACTTGATTATATGAAATATGGGAGATATTGCAAAATGAGCAATAAGATACAACACGATAACAGTTCATAGCGATAACAGGTGAAGAGACAGATAATGTTGATGTTACAGTTAAAACTAGTTAGTAGATAGAACGCGTTTTTCCTAGTTAGAACTAGTTTTTACTTAATGCCTTTGTTAATACTAGAATTGACTAATGTCTGAATCAAATATCAGTTAAAACTAGTTTCTGCAAGATAAAACGCGTTTTCCCGAAACGAGTCAGTTAAAACTGTTCCGACCGAGGTTAGGTTAGGTTAGGTTAGGTTAGGTTAGCATCGGGAGGACATGGAGGAGATAGCGGAGGTCGCCTGTAAGTCCTCCAATTTGAAGGGCACCTTTCAGAAGGCCCTCAAATGCAGGGCTGCAAGTATGCTCGGCGTCGTCCGGGAGCTAGTGCAGCGCACGGCGACCGAAGAGACCCGGCAACTGCAGGCGAAAGTAGACCGCCTGCAGGCGGAAGTCAGCCAGCTACACAAGAAGCTGGCTGAAACCACGGCTCGGCCAGCAGAGGCCTCCCAGAGACCGGTGACTGAGGGCCCCTCCAACCTTGAGGACATCATCCGCAAGGTCGTCATTTAGGAGGGCCTTCACTAGAGCCTGCCTTGCAGGCATTGAGGACCGGCTGTTGCCAGAGAAGCGCCTCCGCCCGCCTCTTGCAGCAGACATGTCACCGCCGGCGGCACCTGGTCCAAACGACCGGCCCCAGGCCCCCAAGCCCTCCAAGGGCAAGGGAAAGGGGAAGAAAACGGCAGCGGCCCAATCGGCTCCTGGCAGGAGTACGGAAGGGGAGGCTGAGCTGGCTGGCTCTCAGGAAGCCTCTCAGGTCATCCAGTCGGAAGATCCCCTTTTGCCTTCCACCACCCCGTCCAATCAGCCGTCTTGGCGAAGCGGGAGTGCCGCTGGGTTGTTTAGTGGGTATACCGGGAATTTTTTTCCCGGGGAGTCCCACATACCTACCCCTTTCGACCCCTGACGAGAGGGAATGCGTAACGCATTTTTCCCAGCGTCAAAAAAGAAAGAAAAGGTTATGTTAGCATCCAGAGAAAAAGCACATGAAAACCTAAAAAGCTTCTAGCGCTAGTTTTAACTATAGCTCGATGTGACAACTAGTTTTATCTGAAAATCAAATATGTCAGTGGTAAATTCTAGTTTTAACTGATTATTTCTAGTTTTAACAAAGGCATTAAGTAATAACTAATTTTAACTAGGGAAAACGAGTTCTAACGAAAAATTGGTTTTAACTGTAACATTGATATCTAGTGAGATATTAAAAACTCCACAACTCTTTTTATGATGAAGTCCATCCATAATAGACCAAGTACACTTAGGAATGCGTAAAACCTCCGTACATTTTAGACAAATTAGACTTTAAATTGTCGTATTCTCATTCCAGCCCTGGGACACAGAAAAATCAAAAACCTTGTTTTTCGATCGTGAATATTAGATTAACATTTCAAGTAGGAGAAGGTTTGGAAATAAAATGAAATCATGTTTATTGCTATTAACTCATGTAGGGAGGGTTCCGCACAAAAATATTAATATAAAAAGTACTAAATTTTTAACTGTCTTACGAAAGATGTTCTCAATTCAGTTGTATTGACTTAATTTTCGTTGATTTCATATTTGACAGTTTAACGTGAGCTACTTTTGTTTGTTATTATAATCAAAATTAAAATTTTGAATGGCAAAGTCGCCAATATCAAGTAAAGAAACTCTTTACGGGTTGTAGTATGTCAGAGCCTTGTCCGTTGATCAGCAGGGTGCACTGGTAGTAGGTGAGGATGACAATTTTGTTGCACTAAGATGTAATGACCCCACAGACTCTTTCTTGTCCATCCAGCAGAAATAAAAAACGCTTGACAGCAGGCTTAGTGAATCCCGCTACATACAGGGTTACTTTTTAATCAGTACACAAATTTTTCTTACGGTGTCAGTAACGTTGATAGAACGTAAATAAGACGGAAAAAAAATTTTTTTTCCAAAATTTTCATATTTTGATACCCCTTTTTAACGTCTTAGAGGATGAATTTTGTGAAACGCAGAAACACGGGTGTCACAAATTGTGTTGAAGAGTACTATTACCAAGTTTCAAGTCAATTGGACGAAGTTATTTTTTTTTCCATACAAAAAAAAAGATTTATTTTCATGCTTCAGACGATCTAGCTTGAAATTTTTATATGAAACGATATAAAACAAAACAATACGGGTCTGTTAAATTTTCATAAAGTTTACGTACAAAAAATTTGTGTACTGATTAAAAAATAACCCTGTATTTAATTATACAAGGACCACTAACAGTTTTTTGCTTCTATTTCCAGTTTTCACTTGGGTGCTCTCTCGCAACAAAGAAAAACATCTTGAAGAAAGTTGAGAACTCCCTGTCAAAAAACAGCGAACTTGCTGAACATCGCCAGGCTTTTGTTTTCAAAGATTTCCCTAAAGCTAGCTGCTCTTTTACGAATAAATTTGAAAGTGACTTTTTTATGAGTAATTTCTGGTAGGAGATTATTGTTTTTATAGTTTGGTCTGTGATTTGGATAAATTTATTGTTTTTGATTCTGTCTTTTATTGATTATTGTTATCTACGTTAAACTTATCGTAAAATAATTATGAAGTGGTAAAAAAAAATCTACACTTTCTTAGACACATTCTTAAATTGCAATGTACTCTATATAGAACTTCTTCAAAATTCTGTGATAACAACTTCGTTAAGATAATTAGGCATCTTTACGATGTAAAATAAAAACTAGAATTTAGCAAAGGAGTTTTATTCAAGTAAATCGTTTTTTCAGAATGCTAGTATTTCCTCACGATTTTTTCCCCCACCGTAAGAGCATCGATTAGTGTGAAACTAGTGTACATAACTCAGAAAACAAATCATTGGTACATGGCGGCACTGTTGATCGAACTTGGCACCTCTCGCTTACGAGTCATATCTGCTAGCCGTTAGACCACCGACACTCTTTTATTTTTCGTTTGTTTTTCACCTGCGTTGTGTTTTCGCTAATTTTTGCTAACTCCGTGTGGTGATCGGTTGAGAATAACAACACCCCATCTCTTTCCGTGGGTGTCGTAAGAGGCGACTAAGGAAACACAAATGAGACCTGCCTCCTAGTAATCCATCCCAGGCAACGACACTTCATTTTTTTCTGAATCTGAGGTGTCGTTCTATGGTCGCATGCGGTGTGGTAGGCTCTGTAAAGGGCCGTCTGGTTCGCGACCACCCTCCTATCGAAGTCCGACGCCAAACAGCTTGCTGTGTTCCGTCCGTACGTGGGAGTACCAGTGCCTTTATAGGCATTTTCTGGGTTAACTCGCTCCATCGTCGACCTCATCTTTTTACCTTTATGGTCAAGATTGAGGTCAAGGGCTAACCCATCTTATAATATAATAAAAATAAATAATTTTCCACGTCAAAAACGTAAGAGTTGCCGACTTCAATCCCAAAAAGACAATTTTTTCGAGAGTTTCCCTCAATTTCTTCAGGATTCCACAATCAGATCCTGGTTTCCTTACCATGGGACCACCTTTGGGATATTCCCTTTCCAAAAAAAAAAAAGAATAATCAAAATCGGTTCATAAACGACGAAGTCATCCGCGGACATTCATAAAAAATAAAAAATAAAAATATACGGTCGAATTGAGAAACCTCCTCCTTTTTTGAAGTCAGTTAAAAAAAACTCATTCATCTTTAAAAAAATCACCTACCCTCACTTGGGATTGTGATAAGATTTACTAGTGTGCTCTAGTGTTCATGCATGAGTCTTTTTTATTTGCTTAATATTTACAAAATCTAAATTCTAAGCATGTAAGCTACTATTTATGTAACTTTAAAAAAATACTTTTCCTTCGATAGTCAAGCATGAATGAATGAAACTACACGCGTTATCAAAAGCATTAAATTTATTTATTTTTAAAATCACTGTCGAATTATGGAGATAATTTTTGTCAACGAGATAAAATGTTTTTGCATTTCGAAAAATATAGACTGTAAGATTAGAAGAAAATCTATTGTTGAAAAGAGGATACAGAATGTGCTAAACAGTAAAAAATATATAAATAAGTGAGTATTTTTACTTCTACAAACAAAGAAAAAACTAATTTCTTTTTTGTTATTTGCATAAAAAAACCTAAACGCTCACAAATCTAAGTACGCACGATTCCCCTAATAAGTTATGCGAATTCGTTCTATTTTGAACTTTATTACTTATGTACAAAAAACATTATTGGAAATATTAGTAAGGGAATCAAGTGTACTAGTCATGTAGATCTTTATAAAATATTAGGTGTTTTTAAATTAGTCAGCGAAAATTAAGGACGTGGAGCCAGTCCGTGAAACTGAACAACTTTCCACATACGAAGGAACATGGATTAAAATATTTAAAAAAATGTCGCTTCATACAATTCATGCGTTAGCTGGAAAGGAAAATATAAACAGGATATAAGGGACAATATATATTTGTGTGGAGAATGGGGAGATTCGGGGTAGTGCCCGACGTCCATCTGTTTTGACTACCTGGATATACTCGTATTCGCGGCACTTTTTTTGATTCCTCTCCTAAAGTTTTGCTAACTAATTTAAAGTTAAATTGTTTTTTCAGTCTTAAGCTATTCAGGATTTGGCTGGTCTTCAGTGATGAGACTGGTCCCGTTGAATTTGCAGGCTGCATCAGAAAAATCGCTGTGGACGAACTTTGAGGCGTCAATCTCTTTGGCATTGGTCTTCAGAAATTCGTCGACGGCCGTCTTGGCAGCACCCTCGAGCTTCTTGGTTCTGGAGAGTACCCAGGCGTAATCTGGAATTCAGGGAAATTCATTAACTTGTGAAATGCAAACCAAAATATTATAAACTAGCTTTTCGCCCGGGACTTCTTTACCGTGGGAATTTTCCCGTCAATTTTCCAATGTTTTTAATAGTTATTCTGCTATTCGGGACGGAGAGAAATACAATCAATCAAAAACCATGGAAATCGGTCCAGCCGATCTAGAGTTATAAGTGGTGTAACTAACACGACTTTGTTTTATATATTTAGACTAGCTGATGCCCACAACTTCATTCCAAAAAGCATAAGTTAAAAGGTAACTTATAAAAACCATGTAAAACACCCAATGGATCAAATTAGTATATGGCAGATGAAGTGAAATCTTCTTATACTGAATGTGTTCTTGAGGTCTCGTTAAGAAGAAAATCAAAGCATCTTGACTTGGCAGTTCTGGGGAAAAATATTTTGATAGTTATAGGTAAATAACAACATTTAAGTATTTGCTAAGCTATACATCGTACCCCGTAGATAAGAATATAGGTATATTGTTTAAGATAGGTATAATATGTTTGAAACTAGGCTAAAAGTATTTACCTTCGTGGCTCTTCTTTTTCTCATCGTATCTGCAGTTGTAAACAATAGCATAGTTAGTGTAGTCGGTAGCCAGGACCATTAGATTCGAGTCCCTGGAAACATCTGAAAGAAAAGAAAATAATTAAAATAGATTAAGTAGTAAGTAGATAATTAAGTAGAAAGAAGGTTATTTTGGCCTTTTATAACCCTTTAAAAATAAGTGCAAAGATAAAGTTGCTTAACCCGAAAACTGCTTATTTACTCTCAAAATTCAAAGACTTAGATCCATATTATCGTACTAGCTGATGCCCGCAACTTCGTTTGCGTGTTAATTCTTTTTAACCCCCGACGCAAAAAGAGGGGTGTTATAAGTTTGACCGCTATGTGTGTGTGTGTGTGTGTCTGTGTGTGTGTGTGTCTGTGTGTCTGTGTGTCTGTCTGTGGCACCGTAGCTCTCAAATGGGTGAACCGATTTGGATGCGGTTTTTTTTATTTACAAGCAGGGTTTTTGGCGATGGTTCTTAGATACGTTTTATCAAAATCGGTTCAGCCGTTTCAAGGTCATCAGCTCTTTTGTTAGCTGCGGTAGGGTTCTTAGACTCTTAATGTGTATTTTTACTTTACTTTCAAACATACATGTGACCTAAAACTTGAAATACTCATGTATGCTTAATAACTATGCAGGGTTATGGAACTCTTGGTCTGATGCTGCAGCCAGGATATCCAGAACACTAGCACACTCTTAAAAAAATAATAGCAGATATGTCGTGTTTGGAATCGTTTTGTTCAGTATTTGATTCTGCATACAATGCAATGGTGGCAACACCGTGAGCTGATGCTGCGGCCAGGATATCCAGCACACTAGTACACTCTTAATTATTTTGAAAATAAGTTAAAAATTTTGAAATAAAAATTAAATTAAAAATTTAAAAAACCCCCCCCGCAAAAAAGTAAAGCGGACATTTAAAAAGTAAAAAATAATACCTTTCGTTGAGCCATCAAATTCATTTCAGAAATACCTATATATATATTTTAATTATCGAAATCGATGGATGGCACGATAGGGTTTGCTCATTAAAATGGCGCTATAATGTCGCGTCGGGGTACCGCTTTAGTGAATCAGACCCTTCATTTGATTGACTATTCACTGATTCACTAAAGCGGTACCCCGACGCGACATTATAGCGCCATTTTAATGAGCAAACCCTATCGTGCCATCCATCGATTTCGATAATTAAAATATATATATAGGTATTTCTGAAATGAATTTGATGGCTCAACGAAAGGTATTATTTTTTACTTTTTAAATGTCCGCTTTACTTTTTTGCGGGGGGGGTTTTTTAAATTTTTAATTTAATTTTTTTTGTACAGAGTACACAGATTGAAAACATCTATCTTACGTGATTTAGATTTTTACATACAAAAGTTTTTTCCCGTTAACTCCCGTTCCCGTGGGAATTTTGCAATATCCTGTTGCAACTAAGCTTTAAGTTTACTAAGGTACCTGCATGCCAAATTCCAAGCGTCTAACTTAAGCGGTTTAGATTTTTCATACAAAAGGGTTTTCCCGCTAATTCCCGTTCCCGTAGGAATTTCTGGAATTCCTTTCTTATTGCACCTCTACGGTACCTAAGCTACGTCCCTTCCAAATTTCAAGTGCCTACGTTTAGCCGTTTAGGCTGTGCGTTGATATGTCAGTCAGTCAGTTTCTCCTTTTATAAGATTACCTACTACCTGCTAACTAACGAACGCGACTTAGACTCTGATCTATACATGAGTATCAGTCGTCTTTGTCATTTTGATATTGAGAAAAGGAGACAATCAATACTTAAGTGTAGATCAAGATTTGAGTCTCCTTCGGGCCTAAGTCTTTCATACCACCCTGGAAGACAATATTACTATCAATGGTAGTGATAATTGCGTCCCAGAACGTTAGTTGCCATCGGCTCGCTAAAAAGAATAATGGCAGTGAAGTGACGATGGTGACTATTTTACGTTCTGGTGGCGAAATTGAGAACTAAGGGTATTTCATTATTTGATGAGGCAGTGCCACCGATACCAGTAAGTTAAGTTGCTACTAGGAAGTTTGTCACTTAACGTTCAGTTGGCGGTGACGTGTGGTGACCGGCTTAGAATAACACCACCCCATTTCTTTCCGTGGGTGTCGTAAGAGGCGACTTAGGAAACACAGATGAGACCTGCCTCCTATTAGTCCATCTCAGGCAACAACACCTCATTTTTTTATGAATCTGAGGTGTTGTCCTATGGTCTCATGCGGTGTGGTAGGCTCTGTAAGGGGCCGTCTGGTTCGCGACCACCCTCCTACCGAAGTCCGACGCCAAACAGCTTGCTGTGTTCCGTCGGTGCGTGGGAGTACCAGTGCCTTATAGGCGTTTTCTGGGTTAACTCGCTCCATCGTCGACCTCATCTATGACCTTGGTCAAGATTGAGGTCAAGAGTTAAGCCATCTTATAATAAATAAAAAAAATGACGCTGCCAGTTGAAAAGCCATTGATTGGCAGAATTGCCTTTTTTCCATCCATCCATAGGCTTCCTCCTATATTCCCTATCGGGGTAGGCAGAGCATCGTTAGGTTCTTGATTCAGAATGGCTAGAAGCCACATTGGATATTAGATTGCTGTTTTACTATTAACTTTGTCGCTCTGAAGCAAAATTGTCGGCATGAAAATCTCATAATATAGTTTTAAGCCAACCTTCACATACCTACTTAGAAATAAAACTTGATTATAAAACAAACGCATTCAGAAAACTTATCAAATCGTTTTATCAATCGAATTTTAAAGCTAAAATCATACGACGAAATGCGGAGATCTTCTTCTTCTTGTACATAAAATTAAAGGTCCTGATTCACTGACTCATCAACGCCCAGCCCAAACCCTAGACCTAGAAAGCTAAAATTTTGTGAAAAAGTGTCTTTTATGACGTTGGCAAGCACTAAAACAGGATTTTCCGAAATTCAACCCCTGAGGAGGTGAAATTGGGGATCAAAGTTTGTATAGAGAAAACAATTTTTTTGGACATTTTGACTCTAAACTTCGTCAAGATATACCTTGAAGCAAATTAACGAATACGTATTTCGCGATTTTTTGAAAATCATCCCCTAAGGGGTCAAGAATGAAATGGGTGACTGAAATGGGTTCTTTGAGCAAGTGAAGCCGCGGGGAAAAGCTAATTGTCATATAATATCAAGGTTTTTGCAAATAAGTTAATTTCATTACTTTCATTTCTTTCACATTTTTAAGAAGGTTTTACTTTAATAAACGATTTAGCAACTGAGTGATACACACACCTATAATGTCAAACTCCAGATTTGTCATCCACGCGGCAAGGCAAAGTCCGACCAGCAGGCCGAGTACGATAGTGACAGCGCCGCGACAATACCGCAGTTCCATGTCAAAAAGTCAACATTGACATAGCCATAGAGCGAGCAAGCCTTTGCGCGGAACCCTCACGCAATCAAAGTGAAGTTTCAGCGTGAGCCGAGCGCGAATTTGTCGTTATCGTGGTAGAGCTGCAGTGGCTTAAGCAATTCTGGGTTAACTCGCTCCATCATCAATTATAGTATAAAATATTTATATAAAATAAATAATTATAATATTAAAAATAAATAACAAAAATTATACCTTTAAGTACGATAAGTAAATATAACCATTTTCAACTTTTTTCTATTAATGCATAAACTGCCCCGTAAAAATAACTTCGATATTATACCTACGTTGTAAAACAAGATAAAAAACACATTTCTGATCTGAAATAGGTATTAAATTAGAGTAAGCACTAATCTGATAACTGAGTGATGATTAATTTGTTTTTCACCTATTGATAAACGTAAAATTTTTTATCTAGAATGTCTCACAACGCTTTTGTGTTAGTCATTAATTAAACAATTAATTTTATTAATTCATTTATTACTCATTAATAAAATAAAATATTGGGTGGCTTTAAAATAGGTATTAGTTTACAGCTCGACGTGCCCTCCGAAGCACGGAAATGCTCGTGACAAATTGCAACTATGGTCACCTATCAGGTTCCCTGCCTCTGTGTACGTTGCTTAACCCCACTGATCGGCTGAGATCAGTAAGCGCCACTGGGGTAAGAGTGCTTCAGAAGGTATGCTGAAAACTCCAAAGCTTTGGTCAGTCGGTTACTGTCAATCCATGAATTTGCCACCTTGGTCACTTATTCTCTCCCTCTGTTTACGTTGCTTAACCTCGCTGATCGGCTGAGATTAGCGAGTGTCACTGAGCTACGAGCGCTTCAGAACGTATAAAAACTCCAAAGCTGTCAATTACTGTCAACTCTATGAAAAAAAATTACGTACCACCAAACTTGAAGGTAGCAACGAGCTTCGCAGCACCGTTGGCATCAGGGGCGAATTTGGCAGTTCCTTCAATGAAGGCCTGGACTCCATTGATCACATGGGTGTTCTTCAATTTTAACATGTCTCCCTCGACTTTATACTCCGCTGATCTACACTGGCCGTTCTTCTCTCCCTCTGTTGGAAACTTGGAAATTCGGTACCATACTCCGGAGTACTAGGAATAAAGAAAGAAAATCACATAAGTAGTTGTAAAACACATGATTTTTTGTAAATACATATAGATTATTTACAGACACCCAAAATCTTCAGGAATACTTGAAAATCCGATTTTAAAATGTTGGTTTTAACACTGTGCTATCATATCAGGGCGGCCAAAGCCTCCTACATGTAATTCTTCTGTTTTTGTCGTGCTTGTATCGCTGTATAGTTGTAATTGTATGTTGTGCAATTACTCTTGTGTTGTGCATCTATTCACAACAGTTTACTGAAATTGATTAAAAAGTGGTGGACAACACTGAGTGTAGTATAGCACCGCTCGGATATTCAAGCATAATTACAGAAAATGACTCAACTAGCTACCCTTTAACAACTGACTGCACCAATTGTCCAATCAGACCAATCGAATCGTTCTGGTGTGTAATCAATTGATACTTAATACAAAACACACAAACACTACACAAAGAGGAGGTGTGGCGGAGGTGGGAGGAGGGGGGTGTTTATGGACAAAGAGGAGGTCTGGATGTTGATTAGGTCAGCAGTATTCATTTTTGACTGTTTCGATTTTTCTGCAAGTAGATCCTGATTTAAGCATATGGCAAGATAACAACCCTGTACCCACTTGCCTTTTGTTCGATTCGGAAACATCGAATTTGACGTGTTTTAGTTAATGATAAAGAAACTTGAACAAATGAAAATTACCAATACGTAAACTTAAAAGGGATGTCAAGAGATTTGCTTACTTTTTAGACCCCCTTCCTCTTGAAAAGGGGCTAACAATAATTCTGCGTAAGTAATACTTAGCAAAAAAACTTAGAGAGCTTGGCACATCGATCACCAAGTGTCTCAGGAACTGCATTAGCTCATTTCGCCTGCCTTTTTCATCTACCGGACGTCCAGAAGAATTTACGTTCGAGATTCCGAGGATTCGCACCGAGCGCTTTTCTATTGTGCACTGCTAAGGAATGGAATTCTCTACCAGCTTCTACTCGTATATTTTGGAGCTCATATACCTATCTTGAAAGTTCGTGTGAACAGGCTTCTTCTGGGTGAGCTTGCAGCATCTGCAACCACACCTTAATGCTAGAGTGTGGTCAAGAGCGAACCCATTCGATAAAAATTAAAACCAACCCGCCTGCCAAGAGTGCTGATTTTAGAACATTCTTCCAGGTTCGTCGAGATGAATCTATGTCCCGTATCCCAACAGCGGGATATCCTTAGGAGCAACGTTTCAGAATTTCGCCAAACAAATTGCGTTAGTTTTTTCCATGCTTATTTACACATTTTGATAGACAAAAAAATGTTTGAATATAAAAGTCTGCGTTTTTCTCACAAAAATTTCCAACTTTTAAAATGCTACCGTCGGAAAACCAAAGGAAATTCTTGGAAAAGCAAAACATACAAACGAAATTTACGAATGGTAAAATTTTTGGGGAAGAAAACAGCTAACGCCGAAACACATAATTTTAGGTTTCAAACTTGGCATCTCGCCGGAAAGCTGCATCTCCCTTTCACACAAGAAAATTCTCAAAAACCCAAATTGCGTGGGCTCCCAAACCTCTAATCTTAAAAAGAAGGTACTTACAGCAGTCAAATTGAAGTTTTCTACAGGTTTGAAAGTCGGGCAGGCACCGTCGTGGATAACATTCGCGGCAGCCGCAGCCACAAGTGTGATGATGAAGAAACGCAGCATGGTTACAGAGATATGTCTAATATTAAGTAAAGCCCTCTACCCTGTCGCGCGATCTGTGATATACTGAGATAAATCTGCCTGGTGCTCCTTTTATATACCGTTTGACAGAGGTCAAGGCACACAATTTTGAGGATTAGATAATAAAGCAACTGCTATTTCAATCATCGGCTGCCTAGATTGTTATTCTAGTGTAGTCCACACGGTTCTAGACTGTTAAGAAGCAGATAGAGGAAAACATAAAAAAATCGTCGCTAGTAACTTGTTAAGCGCCTGCAACTTACTTCCTGCAGTTTTTTAAGCTTTTTGTTTAATTTTTTTGAGTTTTCTGTTACAATTAGTTTCTCAACTCTTTGAAATGTTTCAAAAACTCATTTTGCTTGTATGGGTTTTTGTATTATTGGGATTGATTTTGTGCTATTAGATTATCAGACTATGCAGAAACAATGACAAAAAGTTTGGTTGTGTCTATACTGCTAATTTTTTTATTATTTCATACTTAGTTTTGGGTTAAGTTAGCTGAAAGAGCTCGCTTCTCACTTACCTTTGCTATTTTATGTATATTTCTTAACAATATATCGTATCGTTCAAACCTTTTAGTGGCCTGCCCATCCTTGTAGTGGCCTAAACATCAACGTGATAGATTTTAAAGCTTCAGATCGCACATAGCAGTCGAAGAGTGACTTAGGGCGTAAGAAATAAGACCGGTAAAAACATTCAAGCTTACTATGCACTTAATTGTACGAAATATGGAAGATATTGCAAACACAGTTCATAGCGATAACAGGTAATGTTGACATCTTGTGGGATATTTATTTATTTGATAAGGATCATCTACATCACATGCATTTTACAACGTGATAGATTTCAATTATTTTATAGATTTTAATATTTAAAAGTCCACAACTCTTTATATTTGGTAGCCTCCACACTGGCAAAATCAACCTCTGGCTAAGCATTACGCAGGCCCCCGAAGCTCTTCAGCTTTATCGTTTTGTCATGCTATCTTATGATAAGCGCATTTCTCCTTTATTTCTGATTTTTTGTGTCTTCTAATGAGGCTGACATAGACACTCATGGTGATCCAAAACCTCAACCAAATTTTAGATTAAACCTTCTCGCGATTCTTGCACACCCGCGTCTGCAGGATTTGTATCGCACGCGCCGTAAACAAGCGCGCGACGGCTTAGAAACTCTTTATCTGATAAAGTCCATCTGTAATAGATCCAAGTACACCCAGGAAAGCGTAAAACTTCGTGCTTGTAAGATAAATTAGACTTGAAATTGTCGTACTCTCATTCCGGTCCTGTGACAAAAGAATGAAATCCTTGTTTTTCGAACGTGAATATTAGATTAACATTTATTTTCAAGTAGGAGAAGGTTTGGCTCATGTAGGGAGGGTTCCGCACAAAAACATTAATGTATGAAGTACTAAAGTACTACATTTTTAACTGCCTTATGAAAGATGTTCTCACTTCGGTTGTATCGTCTTAATGCTCGTTGTTTTTTATATTTGACAGTCCAGCGTGAGCGGCTTTTTTATTTTTTATTACAGTCAAATTGTATCTTTGTAAAAACGAAATATACGAAATATAAATATATTTAATTAGGTAAAGTTCCTTAGGAAAAGTTATTCAATGTAACGTATTGAATCAAATCCATACTTTATTCCCTTTTTTCCATAATTTTAACACTCACATAATAAAGACAATGTTGATCATTATAGTAAAGTCTGTTCGCAGCGTCATCAATTTTTATGTTAGCATCAGAAAAACCACGAAAACTTCCACTTTTTTTCCATAAAAAACCACAAAGGGCATCGGTTCAGATCAGACCGTGACGAATCATCACCTGATCTACATAACTGGAGCGTAAATACAACAAAGGCATGACCAATCTATTGTAATTAAATTACTTCAGCACACTATTAATAGGATGACATACTTACATACGGGGTGACTCGTGTGACTACCGTAATTCCAATCCAAAAAAAAATCTCTTCATAATTCTGAGCCCGTAAAAATATGTACCCGTAAAAAATATGTACCTATTCTAGCTGGATTCTAATAAATTCCAAACTTATTACTAACTACTGTAGTTTAGCGTGTTTGGGGTCATTACATCTTAGTGCTCCAAAATCGACATCTTAACTTGCTAGAAATGCACCCTGCTGTTCAACAGATGAGGCTCTGGCGTATTACAACCCTTAAAGGGTTTCTTTATTAGATTATTGGTGGCTTCGCCATTTTTATTAAAATACTCAAACATTGGCACAATAGGGCACAATTATGATTGTGGATATTACTTTTCTAAGAATTGAAATATAGGGACAGTCTAACAAAGATTCAGGTTGTCATGCCACCATACTCTAATGTACGTGGGTCTGCAAACCGCACTCTTTCTCAGACTGTACAATAGGCCTTTTTTCACAAAAAACTGATAAAATATATTTTTTTTCATGAATTGTAAGCAGAGTTCTAGTAAGAATAACAGCGTAGATTGGCGAGAATTAACAAAATTTAGGTCTAGCAAAACTTTAATTTTAATAACAAAATTTTGCCTTCTGCTGCATAAAAAAGAACAATTGTGAAGTTTTACACTGGCCTATATATGACTCACAAACTTTTTAGACGCACGGAACTTGAATATTCCTTTTTTTCTATAAATGGAATGAAATATTTGGGAAACCATTTCAATCTAGCCTGGTGCCTAAAAATAAATAATTTGTAATTTAAAAGTAATTTTAACGGAACCACAAATATATTTTATCGTAGCACATAATACAGTCTAGGATGATATAATCGTACGATCGCAATAAATAAATTGGCTGAAATAGAATGCACTGACAGTGGAAAGCTTGGCGGAAGGCGCTCATTTTGCCGGCCGGCGGTGGTCGGCCATCTTTTTATTTGGCTACTCAATTGAGTAATGATTTGAGCCTGTTGCTGCGTGGGGGACCCACTGGAAAGTTCTAGTAGGTTTCAATTAGTGTACAGGGTGTCCCAAAAAATAGTGTCAAACGGAAGTCCTGAGGTAGACCATCACCAGGGGCATCCGAGTCACCCTCATGTATGTTCTACGGTTTTTTATAGTTGAGAAGTTACAAGGTATTTAATTACTTTTTTCATAATTTCTACCTGGCATCGAATTTTTTTTTCTTTTTATTGAACATTTATGAATATGACTTTTGGCGATAATTATTGATAGTAACAATATCAGGTACCACCACAAAAAATTAAAAAGAACCTTAGCATTTTGGATCATAGTTTAAATTTAACCCAAAGTCCAAAATTGGAGCCGGAATACAGTCGTCCAGGAAATTAAAGTCAAAAATAAAATAAAAATAAAATCGCTCCACAAGCTTCTGAGATCTTTTAAAAACTTAAGCAGACATTCAGCTTTCAGAATAATTTAAAAAAAATACACTTAATGGGGCTTTTTTTCTCGTAAACCGCGTTTAAAATGAAACAGTTACCATTGTTTTCCTAGTAGCAATTACTTGGAGAGCGCTGTTCTTAAAATTACAACAAACATCCTTAAAAAATGCGCCAAATGCATGAAAATGATCCTAAGGTAAAAAATAACCATTAAATTTCACGCTACATTTCTTGTGGGGTAGGCAAGGTTACAGGGTACCACTTTCACTTCTTCTTTTCAGTCTGTGATATTGTCCATTAGGCAAGCATTAAAAGCCATGATGTCGTGTGCAGATTAAGTTTTCGCGTTCCCAGAAACAAGAGGTCCACCTACCCAACAAGAAATGTAGCGTGAAGTGTATCAGTAATTTGAAAACCCAATCTGCACACAACATCATGGCTATCCATGCTTGCCTAATGGACAATATGGGAGCGCTTTTATTTTTATTATTTTTCGACTTTGATTTCCTGGACGACTATGTTCCGGCTCCAATTTTGGACTTTGGGTTAAATTTAAACCATGAACCAAAATGCTAAGGTTCTTTTTAATTTTTTGTGGTGGTACCTGATATTGTTACTATCAATCATCGCCAAAAGTCATATTCATAAATGTTCAATATAAAGAAAAAAAATTCGATGCCAGGCAGAAATTATGAAAAAAGTAATAAAATACCTTGTAACTTCTAAACTACAAAAAATCGTAGAACATACATGGGGGTGACTCGGATGCCCCTGGTGGTGGTCTACCTTAGGACTTCCGTTTGACACTATTTTTTGGGACATCTCTGTGTCTCTGTACCAAATTTCACCAAAATCGATTCAGTAGTTTAGGCGTGAAAGACGGACAGACAGACAGAGTTACTTTCGCATTTATAATATTATATATAGTGAGGATAGTAAGGATTAGATCAAACAAAATTTTAAAGGTGCAATTCATTAGAAAACATAGACTTCTCCCAAGTTCCTTATAAAGTAATAAACATAATAAAAAAAGCAACACTTACTTTATTCTCCATGTCATAATATTCAAGAGAAATTAGCATGTCAGGTATGTGCCTTTGAGAAACTTGATTTCTTTAAACCGAGATTAACACCTTTCGCCAACAAGCATGACTAAAATTCACTCAGATTGTTAGATTTGGAAACTGTCCTTAGAGGAATAAAACATGGCACTGAAGCATAATCATTCTGTAATAAAGGTACTGTGATAACTCGTATCTAACTTTGTAAACAAAGACATAAAAAGTGTGTTCCACAAAAATATAGTACTCATTCGCTGTTTTTTCAAACCCAGTGGAAAATATAAATACTTATCAAACAATGAAGACGCCAAATGAAAATCGCAAGTTACATAATTACATAGCACTGTCTTTCAACGAAGCAAAAGACCATCCGTTCAAAACCTTTTTTTATTTTTTTTTATTATTAACTTGATCTCAACCTAGGAAAATCCCAAGCATTGACGGAACACAGCAAGCTTTTTGGCGTTGGACTTCGATAGAAGGGTCCCGAACCAGACGGCCCTTTACAGAGCCTAACCACACCGCATGAGACCATATGCCGCCACCTCAGATTCAAAACAAACTTAGAAGTTGCCTAGGATGTATCAATAAGAGGAAAGTCTTATTTGTGTTGCCTTAATCGCCTCTTATACGACACCTACTATCTTATTCTCAACCGAACACTATACGGCATAAAACCAACGCTCTAGACTAGACTTAATCATCAACTGCCAACTGCCGATGACGAATCAATAACTATCTGAACACAATTATGTATTAATTTAGTTCGACGCTTTAATCCAAAGATAAGATTTCATATATAACGATATTATGTTTGATATGCACACATTTTAACAGTTCCTGTCTTGTGAAGTGGTTGCCGGATCATGATCTCATAATGTACGGGAAAATAGTAATAGTTTTTAGTCTCTTGGGACTTTTTCAACAAATCAGTGCACAGATATTACAGGAAGGACAATGTGACCAAAATGTACCTTTGCAAGACAGCTTCAACGTTGAACAGGTAAATATTGAAATCATTTATGGGTATCACAACATTGAAATCACTTTTGTACTTCCGTGCTGGACAGGGAGTGAAAAAAAAACTAAGAATGTGTCAGCTACCTACTCTTCCTAGGTATACAGTAAAAGTCTGTAAGTGGGATGCGAGGAATTTGCTGTATAATGGGCGAAAGGCTGACCACCTCTCACCATTATACAACTTGTTCCATCTGATAACCCTCACGATTTCTGTCAAACGTGGCATCTAGTGGTTCTATGACCACTGATGCTCTGTCTACCCCGTTAGGGATTATAGGCGTGGGCGTATATATGTATGTATGTACGTATTTATGTTTATTTAGCACTCACCCCAACATGAAGGAAAAGACTATATTGAGTGATTCTAAATTAGCTAGCGAAAATATGTGAACATGAAACAAAATATGAAAAAAAAATTACCTCTCCGTAGGTACTACTTTTGCGGTCAGGGAAGAAATTTTTTTTAAATTTTATATGCATGGGTTCTTTCATTATGGGGTGATTCATGAGGAGAATCACCTCCTTAAATTATTCGGATTTAAAATTTATAGCTTGTTATTATTTGAAGAATAAACAAATTTAATTAAATAACGCATAAAAAGCCGTATTCTGTAGATTAATATAAAAATACTCTTACTTAATACTCCTAAAATTGCCCTTACTTACAGTACACAAATGATCCGCGTAGTGTAAAATTAATGATCAATTGTAGCTCATAAAGTCAGTTATACAACGAACTTTAACTTTAACGATGGATATCTATTTAGTTAAATAAAAACTATAATAATTTTGCTTATTGAAAATTAAGGATGTGAACCAGCCCACGAAACTGAAAAATATTCTCCAAGTAAAATACGTCGAAATATGAAAAAACCTTTTTATTTCTCATACTCGGAAAGTAGTGTTATTTTGATCTGATTATTGGGTGGAAAATGCTGTTTCCCTCCATAGGGAGGGAAAAACTCATACAAATTACTTCCCACCTAAGGGCCGGAATAAACTTTAAAAAAAATAGAACTGTTGTCAGCTGTGAAGAATTTTTTTTTTAAAACAACTAGTTTTATTTTCCTCATATTCTAAATGAAAAGTAGAGTGTTTAACACGGGTAAAAGAATCAATTCCTACATGGACTATAGTCTAAATACCTCGGGAATTGATTCTTTTCACCCTTGCTTAACAATCTACTATTTCGCCTTTCCATACAACTCGATCGATCTGCTGATTCGTATTTGTATGGGAAATTGTCATTTTTCTTTGAGAATTACATATTGGTTCCTTGGGAAAAGTTGTTTAGTTTCATGGGGAAAATCTCCTGAAGTGAACGCGAAGTGATCAATTGGGCTGTGCACACTTCCATTTCACAGATATACATACGGGAGATCCGCGCGGGATTCCCTTAGTATGAGAGTCGAAATAAAATGTTGAGATTTTTTATGGGTTCCTTGGGGAAAGTTGTTCAGTTTCATGGGGAGAAACATTCCCTAAAGTTTCACTATTAATTAATTTTCACCCCATATACATAGGTACTCGTAAGATGAGCACCGACAACTCGTCACCTGTTTCAAGCCAAGTTCCTAACTGTTCCTTTTGATATCCCGTAACTTTAAGGTCATACTCTATGAATAAAAATAATTTAAAAAGTCCAAGGAACATATGTTCTTAAATGGGTATTTTCGGAGAAATCATCAATCAAAATTAAAATCTTTCAAAATCTTTCTCTCATAAAACGAGTCCTAAACTGGTACACTTTCATTTAAATTAGTTTCAATCATTAATAATTTAGAATACGATAATGTGACGTTGTCATTTCTTACGTAAAGGTGTTTTATAGAAAATTCTTATTTTTACCGAATTCTCGTATTTTGTATGAAAAATAAAAATAAAAAATTTTATTCTCTACCAGCCCATATCCGTCCCCACCAAGGGGCACGGGCCTCTCTTCGAAACACGAAGGGGATTAGGCCATATTCCACCACGCTGGCCCAATGCGGGTTGGTGGACCGCTCGTCTTTCGAAAATGAATTTTCTTGTACGGGCGGGTTTCATCACGATGTTTTCCTTCACCGTTGAGCAAGTGATAATTAGAAATCCGTACATAAATCCAAAAAGACGAATTTAGTGGTACAGGCCCGCACCAGGATTTGAACCCGCGACCTTTGGATTACAAGTCTGGCTCATTACCAACTGGGCTATCACCGCTATTACCAATTTCATTACCAATTTTATTAATTATAGAAAAATAATGTGTATGCTATTTGATTCATATACGTGGTCTCACTGATACCCTGGAGTTATGGGATATCAAAAGGAACAGTTTGTATTACTTATAGGGGATATATTACACATGGTGTAAATTTTTTATACATTGGTGCTTTTGACTTACATCTTCAATAACAGGGGAACCTAACCGGAATGGCTCATGGTGACACATTCAGTGGCCTGAATATGCGGTTTCCTCACGATATTGTGTTGATCCCTTACTGTAAGACTATCGGTTAGTGTGCAACTAATGCAATAGCTCAGAAAAAGAGTTACTGGTACATGTACCAGTCTCTAGTACTGGTAACTCGGTACCCTCACGTTTACGAGTCTGACGCGCTTGCCACCAAACCAGGAGCTTGGCTCTTCATGAGATTTGATAACGTTTCAATAATTAAAGCGCTATAGGAAATTGAGCTTAGGGGCCGTCCATTAATCACGTGATGTTTTTTATAGCATTTTTCAACCCCCCCTCCCCCTTGGTGATACGTGGTGAGGTTTAAGACTGACCCCCCTCCCCCACCCAAAATCACGTGTATTTTTAAGTACCTACAAAGAATCTTAAAATTTTTAGAATATTGTCTTTAAATACAGATACTTACAAAGTGAAATCTAATTTTCAAAATGTCTAGACAGAAATGTTACAGGTTGTTTTTGACTGGAATAACACTACACGCCCCCCACCCCCCTTGTGATGTTTCGTGATTTTTGCTAAACCCCCGCCCCCCCCCCCCCCCTTTCGAGCCTCACGTGATTAATGGACGGCCCCTTACGAGCTTAACCTTCGGCATACAAGGTGAAAATTTGTAACATGCCATACAATGGTTTATTAATTTTTTTTTAGCGAAAATGTATCTTCTGACTCTACTAGTTTAGACTTGAGATTACTCTAAGAATTGTTAATTAGCAATGTTTGCCATTAAACTAAATTTAAACAAATTTAACAACGTTGATACATCTATATATTTTTACTTCACTCTTGAGGTAGGAGTTCTTTAGTTCGCCAAAATTGCATATAGTATAAGCTCAAATAAAAACAACTACAAACAAAAACACACCTAGAGCCCTAAAAAACGCGCGTACCACTAAACTAATGGATATTTGCAAGTGCAACAACGTCGCAGAGAGCGTCAGAGCCTGCGCGTGAAAGTTTTTTTAAATAAAACGATTTTTAACTACCTGGGGTTTATTAGACCCCACCTTGTTTGAGGAAGATTAAGTGAGTTATAAACTGATGTAGCGCTGGATTAGCAATGTTTTTTTTTTTAAATTAAGGTCAAATACTGCCCATGACTAACGTCACAGCCCTTGGTACATAGTTACCTACATATTTTATCATTCACTGATCGTTTTTTGCTATCATGATAAATATCATTAGCTATCAAGTAATTTTGTTCGACCATTATCTGATAATATTTACTATCGGCAAGTGCTAAATAGAAGTAGAAATCATAAACCTTGACTTTTTATCTAGAGATATGAGTTTAGGAGCGGTCATTATTACCTGGATGATTACGTCTATAAACGCATGCGCTAATACAATAACTCGTAAATTTAAAATGTTATATCACCCCCGAAAATCGATTGGTATGGCTGCACCAATTTTGATCAAATATTGTTAAGAACCATCTCGATTAGTCAGCTTTCAAACAAAAAAAAACATCGAAATCAGTCCATTAGTTTAGGAGCTACACTGCCACAAATAGACACACAGCCATATACATACACACATCAAATTTCTAACAACCCCCTTTTTTGTTGGGGGTTAAAAATTAACTTTCATCGTCTCTTGGAGTATGATCAGGCCTTACCTTTAAGCTCGAGGAGCTTAGAAAATTCTAGAGATGTTTTAGTAGCTATTAGTCAACTTTTTTCAAAATAGCATAGATTATGTATATCTGTATCTGTATGTCAGAAAAGTTTTGAAAATAAGGAAGTCTCCTTCGTTTCTATGACTTTTTTCAAATAATACTATTTTTTAAGTCAAAGCGTAAATTTACGCCCAGAGTCTCATCAAAATATGAATAAATAAATATTCGGGAAAATTATGTAGTATAAGTTACTCAGGGATAATGTAGCATCCAGTAGTTTCGGAGCCTATTCGTTACATACAAAAATACAAATCTTTCCTCTTTATAATATTATTATTAGTATTAGTATATTAAAATTAGTATTAATATATTAGTATAGTATAGATATGTGACATTGGTTCTGCATAACTGTTATCTAAGACCCTTTCTTTATTTTCGTATATATGCAATTTAAAATTTGAGAAAATTTCCTTAATTAATAGAACTAAATTATTGAAACTCTAACAAACCAGTTTTTATAACTAAGATCAACAAAGCGTTTATTCTGTAAACCTGCGACCGATACTTCGGAACATCCACATGACTCTCTAGAGCAAAGCAATACAAATGTCAGTGTCAAGTAGTAAAGTGATTTATCGGTCGAGTCGGTCGTAGGGTTACAATAGAATTTAAAATGTACTTCGGGGAGTGTGCTCAGATGCTGCATAAGCTCATAAAAGAAGAACAGTGCTCAATTGGATACGAATTGAGCACTGTTCTTCTTTTATATCGTGCACTGCCAACGAATGGAATTTTCTGCCGGCGTTTATATGTCTGAGTCCAAATAACCCGAATATCTTTTAAGTTCGAGTGAATAGGCTTCTTCTAGGTCTCCTGAATGTGCTGGATTCCTCACGATGTTTTCCCTCTCCGTAAGAGCATCGGTTAGTGTGAAACCTAGTGTATATAACTCGGATAACTGGTCATTGGTACCCTATTGGTATTGAACTTGGTACCTCTCGTTTACGAGTCTGACCAGCTAGATGCTAGATCACCTACGCTTAACATTTCAGAACTCTTAAAGAAAAAAGATTTTTTATGCTTTTTTCTCATCATCAAAACTTATTCTAATCTCTGTTATCCCCAGTTCATCGGTACCTGGTATGAAGTCCGCAGCACTTCTGTCTCCGACTGCGCCTCAATCACCATAGATGAAGGGACCGATGGATATGCCTTCGGGTTTGATGCCGTCGTTAGAAACTTTCAGGCAACTTCTACCGCTGTGGGCACCCTTCAGACAGGAACTGCTAGGTTCTCACTTAATTTTGGGGATAGAAGTAAGTATTACCTATTTCACAGACACAAATACAACGGACTATGGCCTAAATCCCCTTCATGCTTCGAAGAGAGGCCTGTGTTCCTCGGTTGGGATGAAATGGGCTGATTTCATCCCAACCGAGGAACACAGGCCTCTCTTCACAGGCCTATGTTGAATTTATTTAGTCTTTTCTCGTAAAAATCTCTTACGAGAAAAGACTAAATAAATTCAACATAGTAGCACTCACAGCGCGTAGAAAACTATTGGATCTAATATTTTTATACAAACTGCTCCGTAATGAAATAGATTGTCCCCAACTTCTCAGCCAAATTAACTTTAGGATACCGGTCAATTACCCCAGATCCAGCGTCGCTCCTTTCAGTGCTCCTTTTAGAAGGACTGTCCTTGGCGCCAACTCTCCTGTTCCGCGTCTTAGTAACCTAGCAAATAAGTACCACCAAGCAATTGATTTCTTTGAGGACTCTTTGCCACAATTCCGTAAGAAAGTCATGCAGCAGCTTAGAAACATTTAAAACTTTGTTAATTTTGTAAAAGAATGTACTGTTATTATTGTAACACACAAACGTGTTCTTAATATCGAATGTGGTATTTGCCTTTAATTGTGTACTCGTTTAGTTTTTAGTTCGAAGATTGTATGTTTACTTATGTATTAGCGATGTAAGCGTTGGCAAATCTATAAATAAATAAAAAAATGGTTGCCTGTAAAGTCGGTTTTACGGGCGAAGATTTTACGTGACATCGTCTTTTTCTCGGTAGAATATTTATTGATATGAATATAATTAAATTGCACAATAGGAACAAGGAATTGAATGAAAATAAGAATTGCACAAATTTTAACGCGGCAGACCGATCATAGTTGAGTGGGAGAGAGACGCAAGGCATTCGGCGGGCCTCTCTCTCGTTCGGTGACTCATCGTAACGTTACCGAGCGTTACACTTTTTCATAAGTGACTCCCAGCCGCAACCTAATTTAAGACGTTGTTACGTCAAAAATAAAAAATAAAAATATATGTTTTTTTTTAATTTAAAATGGGTTTTTTTAAAGAAATTTTTATTTTTTTATAGGGAGAGTTATCCCTTCTTTAAAGTCTACCCGTTTACATACACCATGCCCTACAAATTGAATAAATAATGTTTTATTAGCTTTCTTTCACAAATAATTAAGTAATTTAATGGTTTCTGTTCAACCCCAGGTAAGACTATATTACCCTAATTAAATCCAAACTAAATTACTCGCTATCCTTTGATTTTTTTGTAAACAAGTCATTCAGTTTGGAATGGAATTTACCTAAGACGATTTTTTTCTAATTGATTGGTAAGTAAAACGAAGCCTAAATGTTTTCATTTAACTTGCAGCTGAAGATTTTTGGATACTGGGCACAGGATACACCACCTACGCTGTCGCTTATAGATGTGAAAATGTAGGAACTACTCAAAGAAACGGTAAGCGAGTTTTCGAATGCTTAAGAGTTTTGTATATTTTAGTTATTTAACTATTAACTAATTTAAAATTTTTCTTTCAGTCTACGTAAAGCTGTTAAGCCGTACCAGGACGATAAACGACATCTTGACAGTCATAATAAATAACACCCTTGCCACAGTAAATCTCTCCATACCTGATCTCAGAGCGACAGATCATTCGGAAAATGCATGTCTTATTTTCCCTGATATTCCTCCAGGGCAAAGTGTTGTTCTGCCAGGTGAATGTGACCCGAATATTCGGCAGGTCGCCAATTTTGATGTAGTCAGGGTAAGTTTAAAAAATAATAGATCATATTCTAAAATTGCTGTGCCTTTACAGGGTGCCTTATCAATCTGATAATAATGCACTAAGATACCTAATGAGATTTGCAATAAAGACTTTGAATTGAATTTCTATAACCGCTTTGTTTTGTATTCTTTCTACCTCTTTTATTAATTTTCTTCCTATTAGATAATCTCTTCACGCTTCCACCTCATTCTTGCAACGATACCAATCTTAGTCCCGTATTACAGAAGGAGACTTAAGTATTGATTGTATCTTACTCTCACTATCAAAATGACAAAGACGACTGCTACTTAAGTATAGATCAGGTCTAAGTCGCCTTCTGTAATACGGACCTTAGAATTTAATTTTTTTAGTAAGTCTACTAATCTACCAATGTTTCCAGTTTCTAGGCCTATGGCATCAAACGTACAGCTACTACTCGGAAAACGGTCAAGGAACGTGTAATAGAGCTCAATACACCCTTGGAACAAATGGTGTCGTCAACGTACTAAACAGTCAAGTAGTCAACAGGGCACTAGATAGCATCTCAGGGTCCGCCGTCTTGGCTGATGAAGGCGACTCGAAGCTCATCGTCACTTTGGAAGTTGCCCCTGGAGGTAAATACTGTAATTTTAAGTAAATAAGTAAGGAAACGCTGCCCAGCCCACCTGTATCCGGCAGCGTTTGGGAAACTCCGCCGAATCTTCACGTCACCCATACCTCAAAGCCTGAAAACGAAAGTTTTCAGTCAATGCCTCCTACCCGTGATGACATACACTCACAGTGAAACTATTCCACCAATTTAAGGTCGCTCAGCGAGCTATGGAAAGGGCTATGCTCGGTATTTCTTTGAGGGATCGGATTCGAAACGAAATAATCCGTCAGAAAACCAAAGTTACCGACATAGCCCGGCGAATTAGCAAGCTTATGTGGCAGTGGGCTGGTCATATCTGTCGTAGAACCGATGGCCGTTGGGGCAGACAAGTTCTAGAATGGAGACCACGACTCGGCAAACGTAGCGTAGGGCGCCCTGTTACTAGGTGGGGTGACGATATTCGTAAAGTAGCGGGCAGTGGTTGGAGGAGGAGAGCTGAAGACTGAGCTCAGTGGCGTACCATAGGAGAGGCCTATGTCCAGCAGTGGACTGACACAGGCTGATGATGATGATGATGAAGTAAGGAAACGCTTTATTTTGGGGTACAAGACAAACAAACGTCATAAACACAACAATAAACGCACAAACAGCAACAACAAAAGCACATAACAGCACATATTACACAGAGATAATAAAATAATTGATAATAAATGTTTAATAGTGTAGTGTAACAAAAAGTTAGAATATACCAGCTGTCAAATCTTCCGCGTCACACTAAAAGCTAATAAGTGGGACGCGAGAGGTTTTGCCGTATAGTGTACGAAAGGCTGATCACCTGTGACCACTATACTCATGTATCGTCTATTTACTCCAAGACTGTGTGTCAAACGTGGCCTCAAATGGTTCTAAAACCACATGATGCCTCTGCCTACTCCGACAGGGCGTAAATGTTTGTAGGTAAAGTTAATAGTTATTGTATTTTAAAATGAAAGACTCTATGCTACAGGCTAGATGTTGTAAGAACTCATTGTTAATTTGATATTTTCTGTTTCGGTACAACAAATATCTATCCTATGTTTACCAAAACCTCAAAATGTTTCTCCAAACCTGTCTTTTCTCAAGTTTCATAAGCTTCATTAGATTTTCTTCCAAATCTAAAACAGTTCACAAAAAACATTATTCATGTCACAGAAGATGTTTATCGGTAATCACCCAAACCTGTCTTTTCTCCAGTTTCATAAGCTTCATTAGATTTTCTTCCAAATCTAAAACAGTTCACAAAAAAATTCATGTCACAAAAGATGTTTATCGGTAATCACTGATATTTATATTTCGTTATCAATAACAAACGAATTGGTGTAAAGATATAGATAATCTAGAAAATTATATCTCTGATTCATTATTGATCAGTTTAAAAAATTTCGCATGACTCTCGCATGGCATGCCTCGTGCGGCAAAATAGGTAATGATAAGATTATTTACTATTCAAAAAAATTATCTTTCTAAATTCTTTGCCTATTAGATCATTGGTCGTTTGCTATTGACGTAAGACGACGATACAACCTTGCTAAGATTATCTATTGCCGGTACAGCTAATCTGTCATTCGTATCGTTGTCATTATGTAAAGGCAGTTTTGACGGTGGTGATCTGTTGAGAATAACACCACCCCATCTCTTTCCGTGGGTGTTGTAAGAGGTGACTAAGAAAACTCAAATGAGACCTGCCTCCTAGTAATCCATCCCAGGCAACGACACTTCATTTTTTTCTGAATCTGACGTGTCGTCCTATGGTCTCATGCGGTGTGGTAAGCTCTGTAAAGGGCCGTCTGGTTCGCGACCACCCTCCTACCGAAGTCCGACGCCAAACAGCTTGCTGTGTTCCGTCGGTGCGTGGGAGTACCAGTGCCTTTATAGGCATTTTCTGGGTTAACTCGCTCCGTCGTCAACCACATCTTTGACCTTTATGGTCAAGATTGAGGTCATGAGTTAACCCATCTTATAATAAATAAATTTAAAAAAATTAAAAAATAGGACTGCGGCGTATTCCGCGCGCGAGCACTTCGTACTCGAGCTGTTGATTAGGATGTAAAAAGCATACTTTTGGTTACATTCAAAATGCTTCTTTAATATTTCTGCACAGACCTACTGATACCTTATAATTGCCAACTAGCCTCCCAATTGCGTACAATCAAATATTGGGTGTAATAATTTAAATAAACAACTGAAATTCATTACGAGTATCAGATTAATTATTCCAATTTGTTAAACTCATAGTATTGATAGCCACAATGTGCTTAGTAAGGGAATGAGAAATTTCGCCGCTTGACTTGAAGGCATGATAGCTCAGTTGGTTAGAGTACCAGGAGATCTAATCCTGGGGTCATCGGTTCAAGTCCCATTCACCACGAACATTTTTCTTTCCCTAAATTTTTTTTAACGAACTTTGAAATTTTATTACCTATACACTCACATTAATAATTAATAACTTTCATTAGTCGTTTGAAGCTAAATAAAAAATGACTGTGAAAACATTAAACAGTGTTACCTTCTTTGTTTCAGTCAATGTCGAACAAGAATTGTTTGTCATAGCTACAGATTACGACAACTATGCAATCTCATACACATGTGTCCCTGGAAATGGCGTCAAAACAGGTAAGGAAACAAAATTAAAATAAACTGTTTATTAATATTATTTTTCCCTTATTGGGTAGGTGTAATCAAGTACGTAACTGTTAAAATTGTCTAAGCTTTGATGGGTATTGATGGATCAAGAGTTACCCCATCTTATACTAAAAAAAATAAAAAGCCTAGTGTCAGGGTCTTCAAGCTACCAAATTATAGCTACTGACTTGCTTTGAACGATTACTACCAATTAATCCTATCAAGGTATAACCTCTTCGTCTTACAGTTTACAGCTGGATTGTCAGCAGAACCCGAATCATGCCAGCCGCAGTACTTGAAGAGGTTACAGCAGTAGTCGATTCAGTGCTGGATCTGAACTTCATGTACTATCAGGAAGCTGATCAAACCAGAGAGGGGTGTTTCTTCTATCCTGAACCTTCGCCTGACCAAGTTGTGGAATTCCGAGCCAATTGTGATTTGGATATACCTGCTGTTAGCAATTTTCAAGCAACTCAAGTGAGTATAACACACAATTTGGGCCCTAGCATAGTTGAGGTGGAATTAAAACTTGTTTTAAAAGAAGCGTTAACGTCAGAAAAACGACTTCAATTAAAGAGAGACAGACAGACAAAATGGTGAGAACGCCACACACTGCCCTGGTGAGGCGCTCACATCGCCCTCCATAGTGGTGAGAAACGCAAATAAAAACGAAACAAGGGTTTTAACCAAAGGAAATAAGAATTCCCGTGTACTGCCACTGCAAAGTTTTCAACGCCTATTTTGCAGTTTTTTGGGAAAATATTGGTAAATTAATACTTTTTCATCTTTTCTTTAGTACATGGGCCAATGGTATGACATCGAATCTTATCCTTCCGGCTTCCAAGAAGGTACTTGCAATACGGCTTTCTACACCCTCAACGGCGGAGTAGTCGACGTTTTTAACACTCAAGTTGTCGACCAATCCCTGGATACCATGACTGGAGTCGGTGTAGTCGCCAGTACTGATGGTAGCGCCAAGTTGGAAGTCACATTCCCCGTTGCTGGAACTAATTGTAAGTTTTTTTTTTCATATTATCGTCACGATCGCGAGAAAAAATACTTCTTTTATAGATTTTTAAAATATGAACAATATATTTTGACCAGAATCATGCTAGATTGAAAGTTAGATTATGTAGAAATTTTATCCCAAAATTGTCTATTCTCTTTATTGACTTCAGTTAATTGAATTAGTATGGTGTTCTGTCAATGATCGTTTTCTTGTATTTCAGTCACTGTTACTACAAGCTACTGGGTCTTGGAAACTGATTATGACAACCATGCTTTAGTTTTCACTTGTGAATACGATGAGTCAACTGACATGAGAAAAGGTAAGATTGTTTTTATCATTAAATTAATTGTATCGTCCTCTAGGTCCTTTGTTTGTATAATGGTTAGGTGCAAATGTCTTTCCTATAACTTGATTTCTCTCAAGCCTGATTCAACTATTATATTATCTGGCAAACACTATTTGACGTATAGAATAAAATAATCGGGTATTAAGTAGAGGTTTAAGGATACGGGCCTGACTTAGAGATACTATTTACTCCGCTGGCTCAACGTCTGAACAGACCTTAGTGCATCTATAATACAGTCATTTTTTTTTTCAATTTTATAGTTTGGAGCTGGAAACTAAGCAGACAAAGAACTCTATCGGATTCTTCTAGAGCAGCTATCGATGCTGTCATTGCCACAGTACCAGAACTTGACCAAAGGTACTACATAGTAAGAGACTTCTCCGACGAAGGTTGCTTCTACTACCCTGAAGTCAATGGAGAACCTGTAATCTTCCCAGGAACTTGCAACAGTGCAATCCCTGTTGTCACCAACTTCAATCTTAATGAGGTAACTTTGATTATTGGTTTATACCTAACCTAACCAGTTTATTTAATTTTTTTAAGAACATTTTCTTGAAATCCAGTGGCAAACATTTTCAAGTCTAACCTTCCTTTTTATTTCAGCATCCATTATCTACTCATTTCACGTAAATAACTAAAGAAGTTTCTCAAGCTGATTTCAAAAGGAAAACTCCTATAAAAAAAGCAAAAAAAAAAGCAATAGACCATTTCACTTGGCCAAAGAACTCAACGTTTATGATTAACTTATTTTGCTTTCAGTTCAGTGGCACATGGTACGAAATTCAGGCGTACCCAAAACGTGACTCCAGATCTTGCTACAGATACGAGAGCACAGTAGGAACTGGCAATGTTCTTGATGTTTCTGTAATATCAGTGTTTAACAACAACGGGCAAACTACCAACCAACAGCTAACTTTAAGCTCTACCGATGGAAGCGCTAGATTTGTCACAACTATGGATATTTTTGGAGTTGGCAATCGTAAGTCTAACATAATATCTAAATTCAAGGCATACAGTATCTTAAGCATCAAAGAGAGAGAGAAATAATTAATGTTTGGGAATTGTCACTTTCACTACTGTTTATAAAAGTAACTGACAGTTAAACTTACTACCTCAAACAATTATATCCTTATCTACTCATTATTTGATTATTATTATTATATTATATATTTTTTAATAAATATAAATATTATTATAAAATAAGGAAGAGCGAATCCTCTCAACACAGGTATAATAATATTTGCTTAAACGGAGACTACATTCCCTTTTAATAAATGTATGCATTGTATAGTGAAATAAACAATTTTGTATTTGTATTGTGTACTGTTAGGCGGTGCATGATTGAATGAACATTTACGTAGAGTTAATTTTACTACGTTTAAACTGTATTTATTAAATTTGCAGCAATTGACGTCCCTGTCTGGATTTTGGCCGCGGATAATACAGACTACGCTTTCGCATACTCTTGTTTCCAAACCTCCGACAATTTTAGATGGGGTAAGTTAACAACAAAGTTTATATTGCTACTTTTAAAATCAATCTGTCTACAAACATTTCTTGTAAAAAAGTCACTTTCTGTTTTTAGTCCCTCTGCAATTTAAAAGATTCAATTAACTCGTTTTCAAGATTTGAACATGTTGAAAGGGGGGCCTAAAATCATAAAAAAATGCAATATTAAAATTTACAGAAATACAAAATTTTTTAAAATTTTTATTATAAGTAAACTTATTTTTTGATTGCAGTATCCGCGTGGAAGCTAAGTAGAACTCAAGAACTCTCTAACGCTGCGAATACTGCGATAAATAACATAGTGGCTACAATAGATATCTTAGATGACCGATACTTTGAGGTTTCCGATCGCTCCGAAAGGATTTGTACCGTTTTGCCCGACATTCCTACTGGAGAACCTATCATTTTGGATGGCCAATGTGATCTAGATGTAGCTGTTGTACAAAACTTCCAAGCAGGACGAGTAAGTTAAAAATCATGAGGATAATTCGAAACATTTGCCCTAATATACCTACTAATTTTAAACCATTCCAAAGCAGGCTTGTTCGTTTTCAATCCACCTTTATTCTAATTGCGCAAAGATTACAGTCACACTCAAAATAACAACCAGACCAGTTGGAACAGGTTTGTTAATTTGAATTTCCTGACCGATACAAATATCCCATCCATTTCAGTATGTTGGAACTTGGCACCTGATAGAGACCTACCCATCAGAGTTCCAAGACGGAACATGTAATGACGCCACCTACACCGCTCAAGCCGACGGTTCTGTGCTAGTATTCAACACTCAAGTCGTCGACCAGACACTTGACACTATCACTGGAAGAGCTGTCGTGGCAAGTACTGATGGCAGTGCGAAATTGGATGTTACTTTCCCTGATGCCCGTAAGTTAATGCAAAATCTTAGAATTAAAATCACATCTCTGATTCTTTACAAGTCGATGAACTTATCTAATTTTTTTTCTAGCAATTTCACTCCCATACTGGGTCATCGACACAAATTATGATACATATTCTTTGGTTTACACCTGCATCAACTTAACTCCTACGACTAGACAAGGTACGTGAATCTTTCACTTTAAGCTGTTTATTTTTGCAAAGACATAAAAATTCACAACTGTACAATTTTGCCATAAAACATTGTTATGACTAGAATTAATATTTGCAGTATGGAGCTGGAAGCTCAGTCGTACTAGAACTTTGTCTGCTGAGGATAGTGACGCCATTGACCGAGCCATGAGCAATGTAACAGTATTAAACCAACGCTACTACCAAAACGTCGACAATTCACCTGAAGGTTGTTTCTACTACCCTGTGCCCGATGGTAACCCTGTCAGCTTCCGGGGTCAATGCGATGAATCCATTCCAGTTGTTACCAACTTTGACGCTGTTGCTGTAAGTTAATTTTCACTTCTTCATAATTTCAAAGTATATTCAACTGTCAGTTAACCTGTAGGTACGCTCGCTTTTGAATCCGCGACAGATGGGGGAAAATTAACAATGATAAACTTTCCAGCCATTTATCTCTTGGTAGTTATCAAATTATTGGCGTCCTAAAGATTTTCTATACAAAAGATGCAAGTAGACTTTGATTAACGCAAAAACTCTTAATAAAGTATTAAATTAAATACAGTTACTAGGCCAGGAAGCAGGTAATAATAGATTATTTACAATACATGCCTAAATTACAGTACATGGGATCTTGGTATGACATTGAAAGCTACCCACAAGTCTTCCAAGAAGGTACCTGCTCGACAGCTGACTATGCCCTCGTTGACGGTGGTGTGGATGTATTTAACACTCAAGTCATAAACCAGACACTAGACACGATTGTAGGACGTGCTGTCCTGACGAACCCCGATAGCACTGAAGCTAAACTAACGGTTACTTTTCCTGTTGCTGGCACAAACTGTAAGTAAAATGACGAAATAATTAGCACTCTTAACGACTGTGAACTCTACAATCAGGGTTATTATTTTATTTATATTTGTACAGAAAAGTGATGGTAATAAAACGTCTGTATTCCATTTTAGTTACTATTGACTCACCATATTGGGTCCTGGCAACTGATTACAATAGCTATGCTCTCGTGTATGCCTGCCAAAACCTGCCCAATGACAATGATCGCCGAAGTGGTAAGTTGGTATTTAACAACTAGCTGGGAATAAATTAAAATTATGATATTTACAACCAATAAACATAGCTGCATAAAGGAATCCTTTAGCAATGCCTTCTAAACACCAAAAAAAGTATTTACAGTTTAGTCAACTTATGATTGTAATTTGCAGTGTCCAGTTGGAAACTTAGCCGAGAAAGGACTCTCTCAGATGCTGCCAATACTGCAATTAACAATGCCATTGCCAACATTGACGTCCTTAGGCAAGACTATTATGAAGTCAAGGGTCATACTGATGCAGATTGCTTCTACTTCCCTGAACCTTCTGGAGAGCCAGTAATATTTAGAGCACAATGTGACAATACTATTCAAGCTGTTCCTAATTTCGATCTTGAACGGGTAAGAGAACATATTGTTTGTAAGTTCAATTAACTTACAATTAAAATTATAAATAATCTGACTACAATTAATAATAATACAATGTTAACTTTTTAGTTTATTGGTGTCTGGAATGAAATTGAAACCTATCCTAAGGAGCAAGCTGGTGGAGATTGTATCAACCATGAATTCGATGTTACTTTATCCACTGACACATTGTCACTAATCAGCAATCAAGTCTTTAATTCTGAAGATCTAGTCAGTAATGTCGGTGAAATCAGACTGGCTTCAACTGATGGCAGTGGGCGATTTACTCTTTCTATTCAAGTCAATGATGAAAGTAAGAATAATTTTCTTAATAGTGTTTCTATTTGGATTTCCTGTTTTTTTCCTCTATTCACGACTCATTTTTACCAACAAATACCCAAGTTTATCAAGTTTATTAATGGCTCTTTTGTTGAAATCTCTTTTTGTTCACCGGATTTGAGAAATATTCAAGAAATGAATATAATTATCTCCTCGCTTACCTTCCATTATTTTTACAGCTATCGTAGTACCTTACTGGGTTTTGGCAACCGACTATACGTCATACGCCCTCGTTTACAGCTGCATGGACCGGACAGATGGCCGTAGTGCAGGTATTTATCATTTAATATACAGTGCACTACGCGTGCAGTAAAACGACGCGCTCAGGATTCTGTTGAAGAAGCCGAGGTTCTGTAGTGCCTCCGCCATGTTCCACGCTGTCATACGGAAACGTAGCGCGTCAATGTTGACTCGCCTGCGAGCTAGTAGATACCAACGGAATCTTGAGCGTGATGTCCGATCATCATTTATGAAAAGGTGGATGCAGTTGCATGCTAGTGCATCCCCTTTCATAGAATGATGTCAGTATTTATTTAAACGTGTACCATTTCTAAATTTCGATGATCTGTTTTTGTTTTTAAATTGTTATTTTTTTTTTTAATTTTGAATTTTAAACTAATAAGTTGTTTAGTCATAAAAATAATTGTTGACTTGTGTAACCTCTTATCAATACGCCAGGTTTTAGTATTTCATTTATTAGGAAGACATATTATTTAAATAGTCATTTTGTACCTAGGCATAATGTAAGAGTTAATTTTTTTCAGTGTTTAGCTGGAAACTAAGCAGAACCAAGGAGCTTTCAGACGAGGCTAATACAAATATCGATGCAGCTATGGCACCAGTTACTGTTCTAAGGCAAGAATATTTCGAACCAGTTTCCCAAACGGATGACGCTTGCTTCTACTTGCCTGTTTTGGAAGCAAATGAACCTGCCATCTTTCCTGGCCAGTGTGATCTCGATATCGCTGTTGTTCAAAACTTCAACCCTGGACGAGTGAGTGTTAAACCTATTCCTAATTTGTGATACCACTATGTTTAATATATTTCCAAACTATTTTCATTTAGATATAGACATTTTATTTAACACTAGTTCAAAACCAACAATATTACCTAATGTTCCAAAAACGTATATAGAAATCAAAGAAGAGGAATCTCATCAGACAACTTTCAAACATCCTTAAGTAAGAACTTTTGTTTCTTTTATCTTGAAGATACTATCTCCGGTATCCTTTCCTATAAGTTTGATGTGGTATAACTGTATTGGTTTGACTAAAACATAATCATTAATTTCAGTATGTTGGAACATGGCACCTTATAGAGACCTACCCATCAGAGTTCCAAGACGGAACCTGTAATGATGCCACTTACACCGCTCAAGCCGACGGTTCCGTGCTAGTATTCAACACCCAAGTCATCAACCAGACACTGGATACTATCACTGGAAGAGCTGTCGTGGCAAGTACTGATGGCAGTGCGAAATTGGATGTTACTTTCCCTGATGCCCGTAAGTTAATGCAAAATCTTAGAATTAAAATCACAGCTCTGATTCTTTACAAGTTTGATGAACTCATCTGATTTTCTTTTTCTAGCAATTTCACTCCCTTATTGGGTCATCGACACCAATTATGATTCATATTCATTGGTTTACACCTGCATCAACTTAACTCCTACGACTAGACAAGGTAAGTGAATCTTTCACTTTAAACTGTTTATTTTTGCAAAGACATAAAAATTCACAACTGTACAATTTTGCCATAGAGCATTGTTATGACTAGAATTAATCTTTGCAGTATGGAGCTGGAAGCTCAGTCGTACTAGAACTTTGTCTGCTGAGGATAGTGACATCATTGACCGAGCCATGAGCAATGTAACAGTATTAAACCAACGCTACTACCAAAACGTCGACAATTCACCTGAAGGTTGTTTCTACTACCCTGTGCCCGATGGTAACCCTGTCAGCTTCCGGGGTCAATGTGATGAATCTATTCCTGTTGTTACCAACTTTGATGCTGTTGCTGTAAGTTAATTCCTTCTTCTTAGTTATTTCAAAGAATATTCAACTGTTTTTGACCTGTACTTTCGCTTTTGAATACACTATAAATGGATGAAAAATAACGATGCCGAATCTGCAATGGGTTTTTTTGGTGTCCAACAGATTTTCTATACTCCCACAATAGATTATGCAAGTAGATCTTTAAATAGACGCTAGAGATTTGTAAACTACTGTTTATTTTAATTTTAGAACAAACAGTCTCATACAATATCAGTACACTTTTCTACTCCACTTAAAGACCATTAAGTAGTACATCATTATTAAATACTGAATTAAATATAGTTTTGAAAACAGTAGCAGGCCGGGAGGCAGATAACGATTGATTACTTATATTATAATACTTGTTTGAATTACAGTACATGGGATCTTGGTATGACATTGAAAGCTACCCACAAGTCTTCCAAGAAGGTACCTGCTCGACAGCTGACTATGCCCTTGTCGACGGTGGTGTAGATGTATTTAACACTCAAGTAATAAACCAGACACTAGACACGATTGTAGGACGCGCTGTCCTGACAAACCCCGATAGCACTGAAGCCAAACTAACGGTTACTTTTCCTGTTGCTGGCACAAACTGTAAGTAAAATGACGAAATAATTAGCACTCTTAACGACTGTGAACTCTACAATCAGGGTTATTATGTTTGTACAGAGAAGTGATAGTAATAAAATGTCTGTATTCCATTTCAGTTACAATCGATTCACCATATTGGGTCCTGGCAACTGATTACAATAGCTATGCCCTCGTGTATGCCTGTCAAAACTTGCCCAATGACAATGATCGCCGAAATGGTAAGTTGGTGTTTAATAACAAATTTTGATATCTACTACCAATAAACATATCTGCCTTCTAAATGCAGAATGCTTTAGCAATTACTGTAAACACCAAAACAAAACAACCTAGTCAACTCATGATTGTAATTTGCAGTTACCAGTTGGAAACTTAGCCGAGAAAGAACTCTCTCAGATGCTGCCAACACTGCAATTAACAATGCCATTGCCAACATTGACGTCCTTAGGGAAGACTATTATGAAGTCAAGGGTCATACTGATGCAGATTGCTTCTACTTCCCTGAACCTTCTGGAGAGCCAGTAATATTTAGAGCACAATGTGACAATACTATCCAAGCTGTTCCTGATTTCGATCTTGAACGGGTAAATATTGTTTGTTAGTTCAATTAACTTACAATTAAAACAATAAGTAACCTTACATAAATTAATCATATTAAATTGTAAAATTTTTAGTTTATTGGTGTCTGGAATGAAATTGAAACCTATCCTAAGGAGCAAGCTGGTGGAGATTGTATTAACCATGAATTTGGTGTCACTTTATCCAGTGACACATTATCGCTAATCAGTAATCAAGTCTTTAACTCTGAGGATCTAGTCAGTAATGTCGGTGAAATCAGACTGGCTTCAACTGATGGCAGTGGACGATTTACTCTTTCTATTCAAGTCAATGGTGAAAGTAAGAATAATTTTCTTAACATTGTATCTGTTTGGATTTCGTGTTTTTTTTCCTCTATTCACAACAAATTCAAAGTTGTTACTCACTGTTATTATTTTATTTTTCAGCTATTGTGATTCCTTACTGGGTCTTGGCAACCGACTACACATCATATGCTCTTGTTTACAGTTGCATGGACCGAGATGATGGCCGTAGTGCAGGTATAATCCATTTTTACTGCGCTTACTCGTAAAATTAATTTTAATCATGCTTGATGCTCACTACTGAAATTTTATCCATGTTGGGTGAAAATTAAGCGTGTGAATCAGCCCACAAAATTGAACAACTTTCGCCAAGAAACATATATCTAATATTTAAAAAACTTGTGCGATCTGCCGATGTGCCTGCTTTTGAGAACTTCATATAAGTAGGTATCTTGGAAAAAGTTGTTCAGTTCAATTGGGATAATCACCCTCTAAAATTTAGATCACTAATTTAAAGTGGCATAGCCACGTAACAAAATGTTTATCATTAATCAACATCACCGTCGTTCTTCCACCGCAAAGACAGAATACAGCTCCGCCCTAAAATCAACGTTGGTTTATTATATTCTTTAAAATCCTGTAATTCTATTAAGGCCTTTCAATCAATTCAATTATAGCACTAGCAACTTAAAAAGTTATTCAGTCAAGTTTGCATTAAGTATAGCTCATTCAATTTTCAATTCCAGTAATCAGTTGGAAATTGAGCAGAACCAAGGAGCTTTCGGCTGAAGCAAATAATAACATTAATGCAGCAATGGAACAAGTCACTGTTCTTCGGCAAGAATACTTTGAGCCGGTTTCTCAGACTGATGGGGCTTGCTTCTACTTACCTGCGATAGGTAACAATGAACCAGTCATCTTCTCTGGACAATGTAACCAGAATATTCCTGTTGTTGCCAACTTTGACGCTAGTAGAGTAAGTAAATAACTTATCATTATCACTCTATTAAATTTGCTACCTCTTAATCTTAAAACATGTGAAAATTGTTCTCTTATGTCTAAATATAAAATGCAATGAAGCATTAAAATATTTCAAATAGATTTTAATTACTATTATTTTTGTGAAGCACAAATTACTACTTCTATATTTTTAGTAAAAATAAGGATGCGAATCAGTCTACTAATTTTAAAAACCTTTCTCCAAAGAACTTAGCTCGAAATGTGAAAAAAATGTTTTGCCATACAACTTCGGCTGATTGCCTTAGTGCGATAAGTGGATTTTTTTTAAAACTTCGCGCGATATAAATCTTGCACAGCCGTTAACAAGCGCGTGCGGAATTGAATACAGGTCCCTTGAGGAAAGCTGTTCAATTTCATAGGAAGACTCGTCCCCTAAAGTTTCGCAAACTAATTTAAAGTCACCCAGAGAAGGTACAACGCAAATTTAACTAAGTACTGGGTACCTACCACGATCGTTTAAAAGCATTTCTGTTTAGGATCCAACTTTGAACTGCTTCGCAATTGGAATGTTTTTTAAAATGGTACCATGATGGCGCTGCTTTTGAACTGCTCGGTTGTCTATGGTCCATTTTGAATATCTACATAAATTGTCGCTGGTCTGCCTTTGAAATGCAACAGCGCCAAAATTGAATCGCTTATAAGCCATCATGGTACGAATAAGCGTTTCAGACTTGTTTAGGTCCTAAATTGGATCGCGCTAAGCGATCATGGTAAGCCTCCAGGTCTAAATATAAAAAAAAAAAATTTTTGCCATAAGTACAACTCGAGCGATCAGCTGATTACCTTAGTGCAATGAGTGGATTTTTTTTAAACCGTCGCGCGATTCTTGAACACCCGTGTGTGCAAGCTGATAGGGAGCGGATTTGGACTCCCTATCAGAAAGTCTAAGTAGCAAAACGTCTAACAGAGCAAAACGCCTAATGAGCAATCTGCCTAATTAGTAAATCGTCCATATAACAAAACGGCCAATTAGTAATACGCCTATGTAGCAGAACGTCTATGTAGGAAATCGACAGTTTCTCAAAATGCCTGGAAACTTAGACACAAAAGTGAATACAAGGTGTTTGGAAGATCGTGTGCCAAACGGGTCTCGTACGTAGTTTCGAATGACGTTGAAGCGACGCACGCTGTGGCGAAAAACTTTCCGCGTGGTATGTTGGAGCGAACGCCACGAAGTCGAACGACACTGAAGCGATCACCGTTGGCGTTGTGGCGAAAAATTTTTGAGATCTTTTACGCGGTATCGAATGACGTTGTAGTGACACACGTGGTGGCGAAAAATTTTAAAGCGAAATCCACGGGGTAGAATGCCACTCCAGCGAGAAACATTGATACAAAAACATTCTTAATAAGGAAAATGAAAATTTTTTTTTGCGACATTCTAACATCTAGCGACGCGAAAGCCTCCTGTGAATAAAAAAAACAATTCAGGTCATGTCAGGTCAAGTCAAGTCCATGAACTTACTTGATTCGGATGACAGAGCTGCAAAAATTAAAACTGCTCTATCTCTGTAAATTATAACCCTGGACATTCCGTGTGCAGGCCAAACGATAGGTCTCGACGATATCTTTGTTTCGAATGATAGCTGTCAAAATTAAAACAGCAATATCTCTGTAAATAATAATCCTGGACATCCCGTGTGCAGGCCAAACGATAGATCTTGACGAGATCTTTATTTCAAATGACAGTTTTAATTTTGACAGCTATCATTCAAAACAAAGATCTCGTTGAGACCTATCGTTTGGCCTGCACACGGAATTTCCAGGATTATTATTTACAGAGATATGGCTGTTTTAAATTTGACAGCTGTCATTCGAAACAAAGATCTCGTCGAGACCTATCGTTTGGCCTGCACACGGAATGTCCAGGATTAATATTTACAGAGATATTGCTGTTTTAATTTTGAGAGCTGTCATTCGAAACAAGATCTCGTCGAGACCTATCGTTTGGCCTGCACACGGAATGTCCAGGATTATTATTTACAGAGATTTTGCTGTTTTAATTTTGACAGCTGTCATTCGAAACAAAGATCTCGTCGAGACCTATCGTTTGGCCTGCACACGGAATGTCCAGGATTAATATTTACAGAGATATTGCTGTTTTAATTTTGACAGCTGTCATTCGAAACAAGATCTCGTCGAGACCTATCGTTTGGCCTGCACACGGAATCTCCAGGATTATTATTTACAGAGATAGAGCAATTTTAATTTTTGCAGCTGTCATCCGAATCAAGTAAGTTCATGGACTTGACTTGACCTGACATGATCTGACTTGTTTTTTTTATTCACTTTATTCATTTTTTAGCGAATTTCTAATATCACGTATTATTTTAATACGTGATATTAGAAAGTCGCTAAAAAAAAGTCATTTTTCTTATTACGAATGTTTTTCGCCTCAATGTTTCTCGCTGGGGTGGCATTTGACCTCGTGGATTTCGCTTCAACATTTTTCGCCACCACGTGGGTCGCTACAGCGTCATTTAATACCGCGTACATATAAGACCTCAAAAATTTTTCGCCACAGCGGTGATCGCTTCAGTGTGGTTCGACTTCATAGCGTTTGCTAAAAAAAAATGCCGAAAATTGCACTACTTGCTATCATAACTTTTTTTAAATGGTGTTAAGGGCTAAATTTTCATCATCATCTCACTAACACCTACTCATTGAGACCATTCTTATGAGCCCCAACACGCAATAGCTGCTGTAAGTTTTGAAGAGTTGGGTATCCCCCAGACTATTAGATGCTACAGCATTAGCTCAAGGTTAGCATGTCTGGGAAATACCACCACAGTAACAAGACACCAAATTTCAAATCAATCTGACCTGTGAAAGTAGGTAAGACCTTTTTAGGAAATGAGCTGATGATCTAAAATGTGTTGAGGAAGATATTATGTTTAAGAAGAAGTTTTATGTTTGTTCTACTAGCTTTTTAACCCACAAACTTTCATATTATTTCAAATAAAAATAAATAATTTCATACGACTTTTACTATTTAAGTTCATAAGTGTACACAATGAAAAACTGTCGATTTCCAATATAGACGTTCTGCTACATAGACCTATTGCTAGTTGGCCGTTTTGTTACATGGACGATTTGCTAATTAGGCAGATTGCTTATTAGGCGTTTCGCTCTGTTAGACGTTTTGCTACATAGACTTTCTGATAGGGAGCGAAGATTTGTATCGCACGCACCGTAAACAAGCGCGCGCGGAATTAAATACAGGTTCCTTGGAGAAAGCTGTTCAATTTCATAGGAAGAATCGACCCCTAAAATTCGTAAACTAATTTAAAGTCACCCATAGACAGGTATCACACAAAAACTAAGCAATGTTAAACGATTTTTTTTTCAATTAGTATGCTGGTACCTGGTTCGACATCGAGAGTTACTTCGACGATTACGAAGGCACATGTATAGATGGCACCTTCACACAAAACGGCAACGGCTTTGATGTGGTCCTCACTCAAGTCGTCAGCCAGACACTTGACACAACTATCAGCACAGCTACTGTTGCTGCTGATAACAGCGGAAAACTCACTGTCAGTACTAACAATGGTGAGCAAATATTTTTGTATGAACCTTTATAGGCAAATGCATCTTGATGAATTAGTCTATCCGAACCAAAGGTTAAAACCAATAATTATGATTGTATTTCCACAGTTGAATTCGAGTATTGGATTCTGGATACAGACTATTCCAGCTGGTCTTTGGTCTACTCTTGTCAAAATGTCAACGAAAACCAGAGACGAGGTAGGTGTATCAAAATCCATGATTATCTTCTAAGAATATTCAGTTTGTTTCCATTTATTAAATTTAATGGCAATAATAAACACACATCGACCCTAAATAAAGTACACAATAAAGAGCAGAGGCAAATGTTGATTCATTTTGTTTATGTCATTTTGTTTTATCCTAGTTCGCAGTTGGAAGATGAGTAGGACAAGGCAACTAACCAGTGCTGCCGCGAATGCCATTAACGTCATCGTCAACAACACAGATGTTTTGAACGACCGATTCTTCAATGCCAGGGACCACACTGTTGAAGGCTGTTTCTACTTCCCTGAACCAGATGGCAGGCCTGTAATTTTTAGAGCTCGATGCGATGAAACAATTCCCGTTGTACAGGACTTCGACGCTGGTGCGGTAAGTTTTGCCGCTATGTTAAAATTTGCTACCAAGCCTTATCAACAGAACTTATTGTCTCTTAGTAGCTGCGACCGCGACTTCAATCGTATGTTGGATCGATTTTGGTTATTTCTTCAAAACTTACTTAACTAGTTATGTTAATAAATAATGACTCCAATTTTACCGTCGCGCTTTAATTTTTCAAAAAAGACAACATAAAACGCTTTTCTAGACTGATATGAACACAAAACACCTTTCCTGTCGCTGAGTGATTTATTCGGTGTCCATCGTGTCTGATCTGAAAAAAACCTTTAATTGTTTTAGTATCTCGGCCAATGGTACAACATCGAAACTTACCCACAAGCCTTCCAAGATGGCACTTGTTCAGCAGCTCTCTACTCATTGGGTGACGGTGTCGTCGACGTATATAACACTCAAGTTCTTAATCAACAGTTAGATACTATGAACGGAACTGCAGTAGTTGTTTCAGATGATGGATCTGCTAAACTAAGCGTTACTTTCTTTGTCAACGGAGTGGAAAGTAAGTTAGGTGAAAATATTTTTGTTCTTCTAAAGACTATTTCTAAGAATGAAACTAATCTATTTTTTTTTCCAGACGTTGCACCTTACTGGGTTTTGGCTACGGACTACACTGACTATGCTTTTGTCTACTCTTGTAGACCTATTGATGATGAAAACGTTCTCGGTAAGTCGATTGAACAAAATGTAGACTGACATTTACATAGTCCTTTAAACTTAGCTCTATGGGAGTTGTAAAACTATAATACTTTTACCGATAAATAAGATATCAAGAACCTTGAAAAACGTGCTTACTCTGGCTAACTTATCAAATTTCTTCACAACAGTATCTGGGTGGAAGCTCAGCAGAAGTCGAACACTCAGCAACGCTGCCAATACAGCCATTAACAATGTCATGAACACCGTTCCCGTACTACAGCAGCGCTATTATATAGATGTGGGTCACAGCGAAGAGGACTGTTTCTACTATCCTGACAACTTTGGAGGCCCTGTTGAACTTCCCGGCCAGTGCCCTGAACGTAATGAAGCTGGTGCCATTACTAATTTCAATGCAGCCTCGGTTAGTATCATTTTCTTTCTTAATATTTTCTCATTTATTTTGTAAGAGAGAACGCTGTTCATTTAGATTATTAGACTATAGAATATAGCATAGAGAGACACTTTTTCTTTATTTATTTACGATAACACGCGGCGGAACTACGAAAAAATCATGAAAAGATTTGTCATTTTAATGTATTTTAGCAGATTTAGATCTCACAATATTTGTAATTTTTTCAGTTCGCTGGTACTTGGCATGAAGTTGCTCGATTCCCATCAGAACTTCAAACAGGAGAATGTGCATCAAGTGAATACACCGTCAGTGGACAGAATGCCTTCAATATTAATAAGAACATCGTGTACAATGAAACACTGATTACCTCTTCAGGATCTGGTACCCTTGGAACTGATGGACTTGGTGTTATTAGCGCTTCGCTGACTGGTGACCAATGTAAGAATTTACAAAATATTTTAGTGTCTGTTTTATATTTTTGTTGTGTTTTGTTTATGTTTCGTGTGACACATCAGTTGGGCTACATAATATTGTTCTGCCTGTATAAAACTACCGACAAAATGCGATAGAACGAGCGGGCGTTCTTTATCATCTCCTTTACAGTGATTTCTTCATATCTGACTTTAAAAAAATATATTTTAGTAATTTTATTAAACAATGTTTTTGTTGCAGTCTCAACTAACATGGACATTTACATTTTGGATACTGACTACAACGGATTTGCCCTGGCGTATGGTTGCAGAAATATTGATGATTCTAATAAACAAAGTAAGTTAAAATTCGTGAAAAATTAGGTAGTTCACTTCAACAAATAAACTTGGACGAACCAATGACACTGAATAACTTCAGGAAAAAAAATCTTAAAAAATCTATAATTAATGGGTTTTTTTCTGTTTTATTTTTCAGTCTTCAGTTGGCAACTAAGCAGATCCCGTAGTGGCTTATCCCAAGCAGCTCAAGACAGAATAGCGGCTGTCGTGGATGCCAACGTCGATCTTTTTGGTCCTTACTACGAACCAACTCAACAGACTAATGATGCCTGCTTCTATTACCCTGAGTTTGACGTTCTACCAGAAGTTATTGAGCTTCCTGGTCCTTGTAATGAAAATATCAGGGGAATAGCCAACTTCAATGCTGCATCTGTAAGTGGAAACCTTTTACTAGAACCAGAACTGTTGATAAAATGATAATGTCAGCAAAAAAAGTTACTGAAACAAAATCGAGAAGGTGGTCGAGTCATTTAGCCAAAAATATCCCACTCATGGGCGAAGTCCTCTCAACAATCGTTTTTGTAGGCAGCAAAGTTACCTTTTCCTGAGTCCATTTAAACAACCAAAACAATTTAGGAGAAATAATCGTTTTCTAAATCAAGAATCTCTTTTTCAGTATCTTGGAAGGTGGTTTGAAACAGCGAGATACCCGCAACCTGATCAAGCTGGAGCATGTAACAGAGCTGAATACTCGTTAGGCAATAATGTCGTCGACGTATTCAATACTCAAGTCGTAAATAGAACTCTTGAAACTCAAAGTGGTTTTGCTGTTGTTGCTTCAACCGATGGAACAGGCCAGTTGGAAGTAACTTTCGATGTTAATGGTCGTAAGTTCTTTTGATTTGATTTACCTACTTATTTTTATAAATACCTTCACTATCTCGAAAGCCTTCTAAGGTTTCCATAGTGGCGTGGATTTGCTTTAACTATTGCTTGCGTTAACCAGCGTAGCTAACATAGACGCGTGCCAAAATTTAGACGTAAGTATGAATCTCGTTTCACGCTCTCGTTTTATCGCATAGCGTCAATGCGGAATAGGCAGAACGATATCGACGTGAAAAAATTATGTCACGCGCCTATGTTAGCCTGCCAGGACTCGATACGAAAATCTTCAGTTTCAGTTTATAAATACTTTATTTTTGTTCAAGACCATTGTCACTTACATTAGAAGAAGACACAACTACTAAAAGGTTACAAATTCGTTCCTTTCCATGTCTTAGGGCGGGTAGATAAGAACACTTACCCTGAGTATTCGTTCTTTTATCAATAGACAAGGTCATAAAATATCCACGTTTTTATTTGTTAAATTATGTGTTGATATCTACTAAAGAAGTTCCTTATTTACAGAGACATTTGTCGCCAACTACTACATTTTGGCTACCAACTACAACAGCTACTCTCTCGTCTACAGCTGTCGCAACACAGATAATGGAAACAGACTTGGTAATATTTTCCTTTATGATTACCTGTCACCGTTGTTATAACGGTTATCAATCTATCCAAGTTAGTGACAAACGTGTAGGCTTGCTTACTGGAAAGTGTAGAAGACGATTAAATTACTTGTAGGATGATAATATGTGGAAGCTTGTTATTAGCTCTTAGTTACTTAAGGCGACTACAGCACCTAAATTACGATTTTATGATGCGTAGATAAGCATGACGCACTGCATTAAATCGAAGAAAAAAAATACTACGGTAATATTCAGGACATATACTACATAAGTAGTTTGCTGAAAACATGATCCAGCACTTTTGGTTCGATAGAAAAAGCTCACAAAGTCACCTCTAAATACCCAATATTGTGTATTTTTTAAGCTGTAAAAGGATAGTAAAATGCACACAGGAACTTGAATTTGCTATCAAAATGTTCGTGATTGAACACTCTCGATAAGTAGCTAACGCATTTTTCGATTTAAACTGTTACCTTTCCATAAATCTCATTTTTCTAACTTTCAAATATGTTTTTACGCACGCACGCTTTCATAGTCCGTAAACTTCGTGTATCGACACTGTTCGCACTGCCGGCCCAGGCCTGTTGAGAGACGAAGATGGCACTATTCCTATGTGTGCTGCCTTTATCGGGTGCTGTAGTCGCCTTAAATAAGTTCTTGTGTAGTAAACATTGCTGTGAGCTCCCCAAATAAAATAAAATAAAAGTTATGTTTGCGAAAAGCTTTTGTCATTCCGATAAATGCACGACTGTATCGGTTACACGACAACATCTTTTTTTGTTAAAAGAAATCGGTTCAAAACTTTACATGTTAATCTTTGGGCTATTCGACAGCTGGGACTTATTTCTTCTTTTCTTTTGAATTCAGTTTCAAGTTGGAAACTAAGTAGAACCAGGACTCTTAGTGCAGCAGACGAACAAACTATGAGTACCGTGATCGACAACACCCAAGGTCTTCGGGAAAGCTATTACACCACCACCAGCCAAAGCGATGCTGACTGCTTCTACATACCTGAACTTGATGAAAATAATTTCGTTCGCTTCCGTGGACAATGCGAAGATATTTCCGTTGGAGTTTCTAACTTCGATAGCGACAGGGTTAGTAACTTTAACGTGTCCATTTCTCATCTCATTTTTAGCTGTGCTGATTGACTCCTTGTACAAATAACTTCCCCTTTCTGAGCTTTTTCATCTTTGACAAAATTTCGATCAATTTCATAAAATAACTCTGTTAGTGGTTATGGAGTCTTTTTGGGATTCATACATACACACGGCAGCTATCTGCAATAATTTTTCAAGACCTACTTTTTTCCATAATATGACTGTATACTTTATATAAATATTGCAGTTCATTGGTCTCTGGCACGAGGTCGAAAGATACCCAAGCGGCAATGACGATGGAGTCTGTACTAGCGCTAACTTCAGAAGCGGTACTGTGGTAGATGACAAAACTATATTCGACGTGACAGCTCAAATCTATACCAATGCAGTTACTTTTAGTAGTGGAGGATTGATCACTAGAACCAGAGAGGAGGATGGAGCAATCGGTAAGTCAATAAAGGAAATAGAGGACTTTAGGGATTAATGAAGTACTGCAGCCAGATAAATGTATTTTTGGAGAATCCACAATTTCAATTTTTCAGCATAAACGGTTGCTCGTATCAATATAATAGTAACTACTACCTACCAATACTAAATACTATTTTATCAAGCAATCATCTTTGTTTATTTTTTTAACAGCCCACGAAACACGAAATCACCACTTATTGCAAAAAAAAAATATAACGCGACTTTAAACGTAATTTCAACATTAGGAGGAATCAATCTTTGATAAGCATGGTGACCATTTTCAACTTTTTCAGGAGCCTCCAGTACGTGGGTTATTGCTACTGACTACGATTCTTATGCTCTTCTATTCTACTGCCAGAACATTGATGATGAGTACCGTCTCGGTAAGTAAAATATTCATAGATATTGGCTTGTGCTTTGGCCATCGATATTTTTGTCATCTTACACCTATTTTGTGTCTAATAATAATAAAAATAGTTTCCTAATTATTAAAGCAAAGTTATGATTTAATGACTCATCGATGACAGCCAAAACCTGTGATTCAAAAGTTAAAATTTTAACTTTTGAATGCTTGAGTTAGTAACGGCGGGAATCACGGAAAATATATCTAGTATAAAAAAGCTTATCATTCATGAAACTGACTGGTTAAGTTACCAGATCATAAAGTGCTGAATACGCTTTGTGGATATCGAAATTAGTTTCTGGTAAAGCTGCTCTAATAAACAAATACAACGATTAAAGAGACAGCTACAGTTTATTAAGTACAGGTCTTAATTCCCAAACGAAACTTGTTATCAACTAGGCTAATATCAGCTATGTCACCATTTCAGTGTGGTCCGCAAAACACAGTAGGACCCGAAGTCTTACAACAGCAGCTGAAACAGCTATAGCAGAAGTCATCTCCAACAATGATCTTCTTCACGAACATTTGTTTGTCAACGTCGATCAAAGTGATGATGCCTGCTTCTACTATCCTGAAGTCACAGGCCAACCTGTCACTATGCCGGGACAATGCGATGAAAACATCCCGATCATGGAGGATTTCAGTTTGGAGGAGGTTGGTTGGGTTTATGCTTAAGCTCAAACTTGTTTTTTTTTATTCGCGGTCATACAAACCAGAGCGAATCTTGAGATACACTCAGTTAACAGTTTCCTTAACTATTGTCTCAAATGAACAGGGTATCTAAGGGCTTGTCAGAGTGGTCAATTAAAAGTTGCGTCTGTCATTTGTGTAGCGTAAGAGATATCTACTGACATCCGATGCTCCGAAGTATTATTGTCGGTCGCACACTTACAGAATATAAATTTAATGGCAGTAAAAGGTACTGAGTGACAAGTATCGGTAGCATTTCGGTCGTAGACTTCGTTTTTCAGTGGACTATTAGTTACTTTAACTCAGGGGTTCCCAAAGTGGGGGGCGCAGAGAACTTTAAAGGGGGGCGTGGGCCACCTGTGTAGTTAAGTATAAAAATCCTACGACCGCTGAGAGAATGCATTCCAGAATGCTGATACGACCAATAAGTAAAAGTAATTTTCGATTAAAAAGCACAGAAATTATCTGAGATTTACGCCTGTCAAGTTATTTCCTCAGTGGGCGAATGTTAAAAACCTTATTAGAGATAAACAAGAAGTCTTTGATATTAATCTGCCGCTAAATACGATTTTGAAAAAATGGGTCAATCATCGTTTTGGGTCAAATATTTCTCAATTTACCACAAAATAACAGAAAAAGCACTTCAATTGTATTTACCCTTCTCAAGTAAATATTTGTGCAAAAGGGGATTTTCTGCTGTAATTGCAATAAAAACCAAGTACCTAAGTATAGAAACAAACTTGACATTGGTAGTAGTGATTTACGTTGTGTTGTGCGATTTTTATGGCTAAGCCAAGAATTGTATCTAAACCTCGTCAAATCCATGCAAACTCATCCATCACATTCCCAATAAGTAGGTTCTACTTACCAAATACCTTTTGTATGACTTTTGTAAAACTAATAAAAATATTTGTTTTGTTTTTAAATACTTTCTTTTTTATTAAATATGTTTTTATTACTTTTTTTATTAGCATGGGGGGCGCGGAATTTATTTTACGGTCGAAAGGGGGGCGCATCTCAAATAAGTTAGGGAACCCCTGATACGGATATAGTAGTTAATTAAATGAACAGCGCAAGAGGTGACAAAATAAAGTGTGTTGATAAAGGCAAATTTATGCAAATGTATAGGTAGACGTACAAACATAAGTAGAACAAAAATTAAAAAACCAGTTCAGTGAAAAGTCCGACTCTTGCGGCTGAGATGTGTAACTGAGAAGTTTTATGGAAATATCTAGGTACCTACTCACTACGACACTGCTGTAGTACGTTACCCTCCTAAAACATAGAACTGTTCTTTCTTTGATTCATGGAAAAATACGTATGCTAGGTATTTAGCTTGCATGCCATCTGCAAATTCTAACAAAAGCCCTTTCATCAACAGTACACCGGCACGTGGTACCAAATCGAAAGGTACCCTCAATTCTGGGAGACCGGTGACTGCACGGGAGCTCGATACACTCTGGACGAGGAAACCGGAGTGGTGGCGGTCACCAACTGGCAAGTCATTGATGGGGAACTGGACGTCATTGAAGGGAACGCCACGGTAATTGGCACTGATGGACGGGCGAGGTTCCAGGTTGTCTTACCGTCTAGGGAGGAAGGTGGAGAAGGTAGGTGCTTTTAACATGTTGAAGAGTTTTTTGAGGTTTGTAAAAGCTGCTTGAGTTTTTTGAGGTTTGTAAAAGCTGCTGATTGTTCCTACATTGGAGCTTCTAACTTCGATTAATTTGTAGATTGCTTTGAGAATAAAAACAGATTCCATCACTTACCTACATATTGTGCAACTGACTAACGTATGTTCAAAAGATTTAAACACCAAAGCCTTACTAAACAACAGTCGGCAAGGCTCAGAGCTGCTATACAGACGAGATAGACACAGATATAAAAGTATTACATAATGTCGAATTTAGATTATGTATTTAGAAAACCTACAGGAACAGAACCTTATTATAAGACCGAAAAAACAGATATGACCGATGACGAAGAAAATAGCTTGACAAAACAAGTCAAATTAAAAAATACTTTGGTTTCTTTCAGGTGGAATCGTCACATTTGAGCTGAATGTGTTAACATCAGACTACACAACATACTCGCTGGCTTACAGCTGCGTTAACCTCAATCAATACGAGCGAAGACGTGAGTATCAACCGATACTATTGCCTTTCTTTATAATTTTTATATAAATAGGTACAGTAGTTGAAGCCTACTGCAGCCATTAACTACGTTCCTTATTTTGGGGGCTGTTTTAATTTATTCTCCACAAGAAACCATAGGATCACTGTGAATACAACTGTATTAGCGTACAGTTCTTAAATTTCGCGCCTATACACATCGAGTATATACATATATACGAATGGCGAATGGTACCAACAGAGTTCGCCACAATGGTCGCGCGCCTCTTTGTACAGAGAACAGCGTATCAGGTTACCTATTTTCACTGCAAAACCGTTCTTATCATAACAGCTCAGAGTGCACATGTATTTTGAGTGACTTACTTATATGTCCCATAAAATAAATCAGTTTTTTGAGCTTCAACTTTGTAACTTGACATGCGGCCCCCTATATGTACAAAGACAACAGTCTTTCTAAAGTTGCCAGGTCCATCAACTAATCTAAAAAAATTTTTTCTTCCACAGTGGGAGTCTGGAAGCTTAGCCGAACTCGGTCCATGCCAGCATCAGGCACAACCGCCATCAATACCTACATGGCCCAGAGACAAGAACTGGACCAACGATACTTCATCAGCGTCCAGCAGGACGAAGATTGTGAAGAACCGAGCTCCAGTTACTTAGTCCGAAGCAGCATTATTGCAGTATTAGTATGCAGTATTCTGCAGTTAGTTTTGTAGGTTTTCTAGTCTTGTAGGACATTAGGGTTGTGAATTTGTAATTTTTGGTGAGGTTACCTATTTACATTGTACTGATTCATACGTTGTTAGTTAAATAAATAAAGAAATAATACGTTTATTTGACACTACAAGGATAGCCAGCACATAAAATAATAAACGTTTATTGAAATAATAAACGCAGTCAAAAAAAAACTAGGATTTGAATCAGTTCGCTAAACAATGTAACATTCTTATAGCGATAAAAAGATATAAGTTATAAAATGTTTAAACGATTAAAAGGCACAATAGAAAAGTCACGTGGTCCATGTCAATCCCATACATTTATATGGATCGATCCTTAGTCTGAACTTAGTAATGTGATTTTGTCTAGGCGTCCAGATTGAAAAACTCGCTCTTAAGCCACCAGTAAACCAACCCACCCACTAAGCAAATTATTTATATTCAGATCTAGATTATAAGTGAATTTTGTGTAATCAAAGTTTATGTTATAGAGTGTACTTATTTATTTTTGTACAATAAAATGTTTTTATACTTATCAATTTTGAGATCTGATTTCCACATGGTGCTCCTTAATCACTGAGAAAGCCAAACAGGACTTGAGACACAACCTTGGGTTCGGAAACAGTTTTAATGACTATCGAATCCGAGACTTCCATATTCGATAAGATCATAGCAATTGCGAAATAAAACCACTTCCCTGGGAACCCAATGTGTCCCTTATTTCGGCTTGGCTACACTCGAAAACCGCAACTTTGAACATATAGGTAGTTAGTACTTAGTTTGTCCTAACTTTTCATTAAGAAAATAAAATTTAAACGTCCATTGTTTAAAAGATATAAGGCAGAAAAAGGATCCCCAAAATAAGCTTATTTCGTCACCCAGCGAAGATCTCATTAAAAGTAGAGTTAGTACTTAGTTTGTACACATTTTTCCACAAAAAAAAATAGAATTGTCGGTCCGCTGTTTTTATAGATATTAAGGTACTTTTAGTCAGCCAGCCGAAATAAGCTTATTTACGAATAAATGAGGTGGCGAATAAGCCACCTCTGTATCTCGAAAAACACGTCACATAGCAAATATCTGATTAATTGGAGAATTAAGTATTATTAGACAGTACTTAATACAAATATTTTTCAACAAAAAAAAAAGTTTCTCGGTCGTTGCTTTAAAAGCCACGAATTGTTTTGTAGTATACTTTCGCGTCCGACAGAAAGGCGGGAAGTGACCAATACGCTTCAAAATAGTGGGGCACGCCTGTTGTTTTCTATTTTAGTACAACACAATGCTAGACAAGCGTAGAACACACTTATTTCGAAGCGTAATAAACACTTTCCACCTTTCTATTTGTTGCTGAGTATTAAATAAAACATTTCTGTTACAAATTTAACAATTTTATTAATTAAAATCAACACCAAACCCTATCTACAGGTGATATGACAGGCAACTCAATCCGACAGGTTCGCCTTAACTTATCCGCTTCTCTAATAAATACATGACATTAGTGTAGAATCCAGACATAATGTACTTTAACATAATTCATTTATTACCTAGTATTTAAATACAAAACTTATGCTTTTTGAGCATCAGTTTGTGTAGTTTTTGGCGATCGTTTCCTAGATTTAAAAAGTTCTTGGAAGAATCTGAATCCCGTGTTTTTTCAATTAAGCACCAATAGGAAAATTCATCTTCAATAATAAAATAATAAAAAAAAGTTATCGAAGTTGACTGTACATGTACATATATCGTGACAAACGTTAGCCAGTAGAGGTTACGATCATTTGAATTTTTTTAAAGTAACTTAGCTTATTTCCTATGTGAAAGCTTTTTACCATATTTTTTGTATGATTTTGATTTTCTTTGTTGTTCGACACAACGATGAGATATCACGGGCTGTTTTCGAAAGTTTTCCATTTTTCCATTTAGAAAACGAGCGCCAATAACACACTTACTATGTGCAAAGGAGTATTACACTAAGTCGCACAACTTGGTACAAAAGAGTAGAAAAAGGATACACTAATAATACTTTTTTTAAATATAAAACAAGCATTAAGTAAAATGAGTCACTGGTTCCCGTTTTATTTTATTTTAGTAGAAAAAGCAAGTATGTATATCCTTCTCTATTCTTACCAAGCTAATGTACACCCAAAGGCATACTGACTTAAGTAATCATTTGACACTAACGGTGACCCTTAATAAGTATAGTATAAAGCTAATCCCACAAGAATTGGTCATTGAAATTCGTTTTTTTATTGCGTTAGTTAAAATTATGCTATTTTATCGATTTTCCTTAAAATGCATGCTTGGTAACTAAATCAAGAAAGATTATAAATGCAGTCATTAATATACGTCTTTTCATAAGAATTGTTCGGTTAAATATATTAAATATACATACAGGTGTCTGGCAATACCTCCGCCAAATACCCTCTATACATTTTATTTTACTACAAATAAAACTAAATCACCGCGGGGTGATGTGGGAAAATATAAATTTGTTCTACAACAAAATAATAAAACATAAATACAGTTCATAGGCGCAATGACAACATAATCAAAAGGACCTAAGTATATTCCGTGTCATAAAGCGTAAAAAAATTGTAAAAGAAAGTGCTTTAAGAAGACATTCACTTCTTTTGAAACGTCTCGTCGTGATTTGAAAAACTATTTGCACTTTTTTGCATAAAACATAGATTTTCGCTAAGTGTTTAAGAAACTGGCAGTGCTTTTACAGTATTTGGTAATGTATAAAATATCACAAAACTGGATTGTTATTTTTTTGACATTCTAGAAAATAAGTACGATAGTTTTAATATTGTTGAGATTTGAGATATGATAGTGCGCTCCTAGCTAGAATCCAAACAGACCCAATTTCTCAAACGCTTGAAGCTATGCCACAATTTAATAGTTTAATGCGTAAAGGCGCAGACCCACCTGCGCACGCTGTGCACGGACACGCGGCGTTATAGCTACATGGAAATGCCATACTGACTGAGTAGAGTATTCATGAGTAGCGTGTTCGTGGCAACCCATGTGACAACCCACGAACACGTTACACACAAATAACCACTGGCGACCAACGCCAGGTAATTATCTACTCAGTGAGTATGACATTAAGGCTCAAATTAGATGTTGATCTAATCCACGCAGCTAAAATGCGCCGCGTGTCCGTGCACAGCGTGCGCAGCGGTGGGTAATTGGGTATGCGCTTTAAATCACCGCACCCGGCTTTGTCACTACGATACGCCTGCTACCGGCCCGAATTCGGACTATACTCCGAGCTAGATAGGAAGACCGTACGACGCTTATTCACTATTCAAATCTTTAGTAATTGTTTTCACGCCTGAACTACCCAACCGGTTTCGATGAAATTTTGTATGAATGTTGTTTAAAGTACGAGTGTAAACATGCGCGATATAACTGAATTCCACCCAAGCAAAGTCGCGGGCAGAAAACTAGTATAATGCTTATTTTATTTGGTTGAATTACACTTTTCGTATAACCCTATTAATTCAAGTGAATTCTATGCGATAGTGACATAAGCGTAATACCTACTTATTTCGAAGCGAAGCGTACAAGTCACCGTCCGTCTTCCTCTCTAATTCGGAGAGTAGTAAAGGAGTTTCATTTTATTCAGTTTTGTTTAAGATATTTGGAATTAAGTATAATATAGTAAGTATAGTATGATTTATGATGATAATACACTATCGGACCGGCCCCAGAATAGGGATGTTGACAGTGTTTGATTTTATGAATTATTGTATGTGAAACAAAAAATAATGCTAGAAATATATTAATATCCGAAAACAGCATTAAAACTGGTCTACAAATGAACATGTTATTAGCATTTATATTATCGTAAGGGCTAGCTATCTCGTTTTGTGGGGAGAACTAGCTATCACGTTTTTACCTACGCACACAAATGGTGGTGACGTCACGTAAAATACGCGGTTTAATCACTATTTGGCTAAGCACGCTATAGAAGCCAAAACAAGGCCAGCTATATAGAATCAACGAAAAAATTGATTTTAAGCTAGGTGGGTATGCCGAATTCGGCGAGTTGAGCGCATGGCCCTGATATTGGCATGAACGCTAAATGGCTGTACTACACCTTAAAAATATAATGTACAAGGATGCATGTAATGCTCATCCATTGCTTTAGCCTACACGCAGGTACTTTCGAGGAAAAAATGACACTATATTGTAACACTTGCGAGAATTACCAATACGCTTTGCGTATAGACATCAAATTAATGGATTTGTTTTAAATACAATTGTTTTAAAAAAATAGGGCTCGCCTATAACTAGATTAACATTTTAAAAGATGTTTTCCCGAGTATGTTAGGTACAATGACTAATCCGCCATTTTGTGTACGGTTGTCAACTATACTTAAAACTTAAACCGCCAAATTCCAAAAATTTAAACTAGGTTTGCACACATTGGTTCGAATCCGCCATATTGCAATCTAAAACGAACGTACAGCACATCGACTTTGTGGCATTGTTTCCTCCAAAGATACCTCGAGTTCTACTCATATTGTCTTAAACAGTTCCTCATTTGTGATACAACAATCTGGCCAATCCATTTCCCTTCTTGTTGTGATTCTATATCTATTGAGTCGCCCAGATGTGATGCAAAGGTTTTGAGACGTGGGAGTCTGATGCCATCTATGCGTTAGCAACTTTTTGAGATGGTTTTGTAAATTATGGTGGTTTTGTTAAGAGATGGCGTAAATTATTCTAAGTTCGGCAGAAAGTGCGAAATGAACATAATATTTTTTTGACAGGTAACCGTTTTTTTGCTGTAGCAAAAAAAAATGTAAAACCACTTTTATTTGTGACATTATAAGGAATAAAGTCGCGGGGACTTTGTGTCTTACTGAAAAAGGAATAAAGTCGCGGGGACTTTGTGTCTTACTGAAAAGTACTTAGATTGATTTCCCTAAAAGCAATTTAGGTATAATTGTCCTCAACTCGGTTTAACGACAGTAGTCAATCGACAACAACTGAAATTGCCAGCTTTACGTGCCCTCCGAAGCATGGAAACGCTCGTGATAGATTGCCACTTTGGTCACCAATCAGGTTCCCTGCCCCTTTGTACATTGCTTAACCTCATCGATCGATTCAGATTAGCGAGAGCCACATGGCTACGAGCCCTTTAAATGTTTATTTTAATTGACTTTAAGTAAAATTACTACCAAGAAAGTAAATTACTGCTAAATACAAAGGTTTGCGCAAAAAATCAGAAATTCACTTAATTGATCATAAAAAAATTAAAGTAACGTAATTTTATACGTAAACATTTACGTAAAAATGTAGATTTTGCAAAGTTTTGGAAACTTATTTCTTGGTTTGTTTTTCTTGTGAAAAATAAAGAGCCAGCCAATCCTATAAAAAAACCGCTCCTGCACTGCAACGCGTTTTTCAGATTGAGCAACTTGTTGAATTTTTTTAAGGCTCTGGATAACCTGGTTTTATATGGAATAAATGGCTAATAAATGGTTATTCTAAGCCTTTAAAAAAAAGTTTACGTCAAAAATGAGCGCGCAGTTGCAGTTTTGTAATAGAATTGGCCTGCTGTACACATATTTTGTAAGTCTATAACTGATTCTATAGTACAGTAAGATTAGGTTTTGACCGGGACATTAATAATTACTGAGCGAGACCTTTTGGAATATTTTCGGACACCTTCCAGGATGACACTCGGGAAAGTACCAAAACGGTGGGATAGTCGAGATATCCTGGAAAAACTGGAATTTCCAGGAGCAGACCTGAAACCGATATACTTACTTTGCTAGCTCTACGACCCAGAGTGGATCTTGGCCTCCGACATTAAAATGCGCCATTCCATTCTGTCTTGTGCCAATTTTGACCAGTCGGGCACTTTCAACTCTTTTAGGTCTTTAGCGACTTCATCTTTCCAAAGGTATCTTGGTCGACCCGCCGTAATAAAAAAAGATTTTTTTCGTTCAATCGCATTCAGTAAAAATATCAATGTCTGGGTTTGTTGGAAAAATGTTCAAATGTTCCTGGAGTAGGGCTTATCGGATAACTGATACTACAGGGTGAAATTGGCAACATTCGAAAAACTTTGAGGGATGAATCTACCCATGATTACGAACAACTTTTTCTATGGGACCAACTAAAAATTTGTTTTTCCCATAGAGCACATAAGTTGTTCTACATTTTGGTTGAGTGCGTATCGAAGTTTTGTATAGAACAGCAGATTTTTATTTTGTAGTAGGAAACTTTGTCCCATAGAAAAAGTTGTTCGTAATCATGGGTAGATTCATCCCTCAAAGTTTGTCGAATGTTTTCAATTTGACCCTGTAGAGCTTAGCGCTATACAGATGGCAGTGATAGGTAGAGACACGAGTATCGGTCATATGTGACTGTGCCTAGTAAAAGGGACCACTTTGAGGGTAGTCAATAAGAGCAATTAACATAGCTTATTACATTACATTTTCACCTTTGGGGCCATTCAAGTATTACGTAAGCACTGTAGGGGGGGGGGTCTTTGCTTTGCTTACTTTTAATGACATGGGGGTGGGGGGGGTCAAATGGTGATTACGTCAGCAGTAGCTATTTATTTTTTTAAATAAATGGCAACCCACACATTGTTTATCCTTAAAAACGACGCGCATTTTCGGGGATTCCCACAAAATGTGTCCGTAAGCATGGGGGGTAAGCTTTGCTTACTTTTGCTGACAAGGGGGAGGGGGAGTAAATAATTGTAATAAATCTGCTCACTTAATACTTGAATGGCCCCTTTAACGACTACCCTCAACTAACGACTCCCTTATACCAGACACAGTCACATAGACATATGTCTATTTTGGATGTAGACCATCTACCCTAGCATCCATAAAAGACTTTTCTCTCAAGACTTTCGAATCAATACAAGGAAAATGAATCCTATTTATATATAGAGAAGTTTCCATTTCCCTTGCGTTTGGATTTGAATATGCGTCTTTTTAACCAACTCCAAAAAAGGAGGAGGTTCTATGTTCGAAAGAGTATTTAGCAATTCAAGATTATTTGTCAACGTCAATCGAATGTGAAAGAAATGTAGACTTCTACTGCTATATTTAAGGTTGTGTTTTCCTTGGCAATCAACTCTCGTGAATATGAAGTCTCAGTAATACGTACTAGGGCAGATGAATAGATGCCTGGTTAGACATAATTTAGCACCTGATTGAGTTTGCATGCGGGAGGCGTGGCGTGGGCAGGGGGCGTGGCTTGTGGGGGGTAGGGGGGTGAAGGCCATCATTGGCAGAGCATAGACAGGAAAGAATTCGCGTAAGCCATTGGTTTCACGTCCGGATGTGGCTGGAAAAAGAAAATAAAAATCATGCTAATAAATGACATAGGTCCATATTACAGAACGCGACTCAAACTCTGATCTATACTTAAGTAGAGAGAGAGAGATACATTTATTCATGACACGGTACATGTAACATACCTACAACACAACACAAAAAAAAAACAATTAACGAATAAAGTACATTAAGTAAACATGTAGGTTAGATCCATATTACAGATCGCGACTCAGATTCTGATCTATACTTAAGTAGAGAAAGAGAGAGAGAGATACATTTATTCATGACACGGTACATGTAACATACCTACAACACAACACAAAAAAAACAATTAACGAATAAAGTACATTAAGTAAACATGTAGGTTAGATCCATATTACAGATCGCGACTCAGATTCTGATCTATACTTAAGTAGAGAAAGAGAGAGAGAGAGAGAGATACATTTATTCATGACACGGTACATGTAACATACCTACAACACAACACAAAAAAAAAAACAATTAACGAATAAAGTACATTAAGTAAACATGTAGGTACATGTACCGCATCGGTGAATGGGCTTTGCCTCAGCTTAATGTTGTGACAGTGCCACAACGCTGTTAGTCGCAGTCGTAGCAGTCGTCTTTGTCATTTTGGTAGTGAGAGAAAGAAACAATCAATACTTAAGTATAGATCAAAACTTGAGTCTTCTTCTGTAATACGGACCATGGACATGATAACAGAATCATCTACTTAGATTAAATCGCCAAGCACAGAAAGTGATGATAGCCCAGTTGGTAACAAGCCAGACTTCTAACCGGTTGCGGGTTCAAATCCTGGTGTGGGCCTGGCCTGTACCACTAAATTCGTATTTTCAGTTTTATGTATGGATTTTTCATTAATTATAATTATCACTCGCTCAGCGGAGAAGGAAAACATCGTGATGCAACCCGCATGTCTAAGAAAGTTCGTTTTCGAAAGACGGCCAACCCGCATTGGGACAGCGTAGTGGACTATAGCCTATCTTTGTCACCTTCGTGTTTCGAAAGGAAGCCTCTTAGTAGGGACGTATAAGGGCTGATAAAAAACTTTTTCAAGAACGATTGGATTTGGCTTTATTGTAAAACTTATGAATTACTAACAATAAGAATTATTTTCTAATCTAACAAGGCTTTAGGTAAATCTCTTTCAACCTCTCGGGTGCTAAATCAGTCTATGAAAGTGAACAACTTTCCCCAAGGAACGTAGGTCAAAATACGAAAAAAAAATTTTCATCTCCCATACAAAATGCGCTATATGCTGATGAAGTTTGTATGGGAACTCAAGATTTACCTAAAGCCCTGTATAATCTAGACTAGACACTTACCACCGCTTCGTAAGTGGTGAATTTAGGTTTAAGCTCCTTGCCGTTCATTGTGATGAAAGCACCGAGGTTACCCATTGTATCACTGAATAAGAAAAAATATGTTCAAGTTAAACAAAGTTAATTGTAAAAAATAATTAAAACAAGCTTTTATTTCAATGGACATTTATTTTTTCATATTCTTCTTAGCAAACCCTTTTTTTGATACCCGTATCATGGAAATGCAAAATAAAATAACTAGTCCGCCATCTTGGACGGTCCGCCATATTGGATTAAGAATGACAACACTTAGCTATTAATGCATTGTCATCCAAACTATACCTTGTCTTTTTAGAAACACTTTTGCACCGCTGGCAGGTGACGATGACAACTTTGGAGCACAAACACCCCAAACACCCCGAAAAAAAAGTTTTTTTTTACGAAATTACTGATGTAAGCAAATAGGAGACAGAACTCAGCATACTTGCTGTCTATCATAGATAACAAATTGATTTTTAGCTGTGTTGTGTAATTGTAGCCAACAGTTTAGTTGGCTGTGATTTAAGTAGAATCTTTCAAAACATTCTAGAACTTACCAGTAGTCAGGCGCAGAGAAGACCGTGATACACTTCCTATCGTGCGCGACTTCGTACCCGTCATTTTTGACTTCATGACTACGGATGATGGAGTCTAAACTCTTGGCTGTGATTTATGTAGAATCTTCCAGAACATTCTAGAACTCACCAGTAGTTAGGCGCAGAGAAGACCGTGATACACTTCCTATCGTGCGCGACTTCGTACCCGTCATTTTTGACTTCATGACTACGGATGATGGAGTCTAAACTCTTGGCTGTGATTTATGTAGAATCTTCCAGAACATTCTAGAACTCACCAGTAGTTAGGCGCAGAGAAGACCGTGATACACTTCCTATCGTGCGCGACTTCGTACCCGTCATTTTTGACTTCATGACTACGGATGATGGAGTCTAAACTCTTGGCTGTGATTTATGTAGAATCTTCAAGAACATTCTAGAACTCACCAGTAGTTAGGCGCAGAGAAGACCGTGATACACTTCCCGTCGTGCGCGACTTCGTACCCGTCATTCTTTACCTCATGACTACGAATGACGTAGTCCAAACCGTTACGTTGTAGGAAGTTATTGGTTACGTCTGGGCCGAATTGACAGCCGACACCCCGTTTGGAAGGAGCTCGGCCGAGCATCGGTTGAGGGTCTGACCAGAGGAGCTCGCACATTATGCCTGTAAGAGATTGGTAGTTATTTTTTATAATATAATAAAATATTATAAAGAGGAAAGATTTGTACCTATTTTTGTATGTTTGTATGTTTGTAACGAATAGGCTCCGAAACTACTGGACCGATTTCAAAAATTCTTTCACCATTAGGATGCCACATTATCCCTGAGTAACATAGGCTACATAATTTTCCCGAATTCCCACGGGAACGAAGTCCCGAGCGGGATGCTAGTTTTTTATATTTTTATTTTATGCACCCCGCTCGATATTTTTAACGATCGTTGTGTTCCTGTACCCTAAGGTTGCCTGGAAGAGATTGCTACCTAGCAATAAGGCCGACTTTTTGTATCACATCACTTATATGTTTGAGTTTCCTGGACTTGTATATTATTTTTTGTGTGCAAATAAAGAGTATTGTATTGTATTTTTATTTTAAACACAACGAAAGACTTGGCCCTTTAGGCTTTACATAATAAATAAATAAAATAAATAAACGCTTCACACTCAAAGGCCCACACTAAGGTCTTTTCCCTTGTGTCGTGGGTCCCTTAGAACACACAAAGACAGACACAAACACCCATGACCCGAGAACAAACACTCATGACCCGAGAACATAAATAATCCGTAAAATCCCTAAACTGTGAAAAATAAAATTAGAAAAACGGTTTAGAACAAGTTAACGAGCAAGCTGAAGGACGCGGATTTACTATTAAAATAAACTTTGTGTTTTACTTTGTGTTTTAATATTTAAATAAAAAAATGCCATTACATAGTACATATACCATTTACATTAGGGTTACATTTTTCAAATCACCAATCAGTTAGCGAAACTTTAGGGGGTGATTCTCCTCATTTCCCCTAGGAACCTATATTAAAACCCTCAAAAAAATACATTTGTTCAGTTTTGTGGGCTGATTCACATCCTTAATTTTCGCAAATTAATTTAAAGTCATCGCTTTGGGTCATTTATTCCAAGTAGTTTACGAGTTACGAATTTTCATTTAGTAATTCATTCAGCTGTATCTTTTAAGGTCTATCACAGTTTCGTTTATGTGCTATGCCCACCGTGCGGCCATAATTTTTTATACTAGCTTTCCGCCCACGGCTACGCCCGAGTGGACTACAGGTTATAATAGGTCTTTACCTATGAAATTGCAGATTTTTTCTCAAGCTTTATTTTATTCATAATTTATTTGATTGAACAGCTATTACTAAAATTGTTTTTTATTTAAAACCTTGGCCATATAATGGAGATATTGAGTCAGATTAATAAATATTTACTTTAGATCTATTTGCTGAAAAAGAAGCTCAAATATAGCTTGTTTTATCCATTGCCTGTTTCATTGCTTATTTTTCCTGTACCGTTGTTACAGTTACAACTTTCAATAAAGTAAGTATGATGAAAATTAACTTAATAATGTCGAAACCTTCCCACAAAATTTTGCTTAATTTGGATTTCGCATTCCCGAGAAAAATTAAAAAATGTTAGTATGGAAAATTCAGTTTTCCAAAAATATTGTATGAAAAACGTCAATTTCATAGGTAAAGACCTATTATCGAGCCCAACTGTAGGATAAATTGTAGCCTATGTCCTCTAATCTATCTCTGTACCAAATTTCATTAAAATCGGTTCAGTAGTTTAGGCTTGAAAGACGGACAGACAGACAGAATCTATCTCTGTACCAAATTTCATTAAAATCGGTTCAGTAGTTTAGGCTTGAAAGACGGACAGACAGACAGAGTTACTTTCGCATTTATAATATTAGTATGGATTTCAACCGGTGATTTTTACAGTTTCAAGTTACAAATCCAAGTGTTGATTGTGAGTGCAATCTTACCCATAGTGAGCTTTAAGCCGTTAGCATAAGGTTTTGCTAACGGCTTAAAGGTCACTATCGACTCAAAGTCGTAACAAAGCATTCACATCTTACTCACCATCTTCAGGCGGCTGTTTATTCCTATCCACCTTCTTAATATCTTCAAGCGTGACGTCATCCTTCGAAAACAGTCCACCATGCATCACAAGTACCCGTCCGTTGATGCAATGGGCCAATGGGAGCCAGTTGTACACTTCTGTGAATAAGTCCGCCATCTGTGCGTTGTATTTCGAGGTCACTTCGCCTCGGAAGCCGTACATTCGGTTCATGTCCAGAGTTTCGTGATTTCCTGAAATTAAGTATGTAAGTATTTATACTCTGCGGGTATCCACGGAAGATCAGCGTTGCAGTTCCGTGTGGGATCACAACATTGCTGATCCCACACGGGACTGCAACGCTGATCTTCCGTGGATACCCGTCCTTGGTTGGCCTATTAAAGCCAAGTTGGCTTTAATAGGCCAACCAAGGACGGGTATCCAGGCTATCCAAGACGACGGGTATCCAAGGACGGGACATAGCTATAGCTTTCAGATGGGGGGGGGTCCCATCTTAGGTAGGGTCGAGAGGTTATACTAAAAAAATGTATGTGTACGTAAGTCATTTATTTAAAAAATAGTAAGTACAATTTAGGTAAACTCGAACTTGAAACTAGCATTTTTTTTTTAATATGATATATATTAAATTTTTATATTAAGTCTCTTGCGTTTCGAAATTAACTTACTTACTATCGTTGAAATCTGTCTTTACAGCGAGCTTTCGGTGTACGCTCATGAGAGCAAGACCACTAAGTCTCTCGTCTCCCATTTTATTTCTTATGTAGGTCTTCAATCGTTTGAGAGTTGAATTAAATTTTGTCAGACTGACGCAATAGACATCAAGGCTTCGTTTTTTTTTACCATTTATTTATTTATTAAACCTCTTGGCCCTAAGGGGGGGGTCCGGACCCCCAGGACCTCCCCCCTTATATACGTCCTTGAAGCCAACCCTAAATAATGATTGTCTCTTTCTCTTACTATCAAAATAACAAATAAACACAAAAATTTTAAAATGACAAAGACTGCTACTTACGTGTAGATCAGAGTCTGAGTCGCGTTCTATAATACGGACCGAGGGTTTTTATGTATGGAGATTGATAAGAACCCAAGTTTTATACTATTACAAAGGGAAGTTCGAGTCCTTTTTATCCATTGTTAGGTTGATACAGATTTCATATGGAAAGTTTTTCTCTTTTATAATATGCAAACTTCCAAAAATTTTGTAAATTAAAGTAACCCCATATTTAAGACTAGCTTTCCGCCCGGGACTTTGTCCCAGTGGGAATTCGGGTAAATTATGTAGCTTATTAGGTATCTTTTTGTTTTGTTTTTGGTTGGTTGTACAATTTTTGTAATTTTAACTGGGAATGAGCGAAGCACACCCAACACAAGCAAATTAATGCTTACTGGGCTGGCCTCAAATGAGAATGTAAACTACTCTTAGAAATAAAATAAAAATTCAAATTTAAAAAAAAAAAAAATTACTCAGGTATAATGTAGCATTCTAATGGTGAAAGAATTTTTCAAATCCGTTCAGTAATTTTGGAGCCTATATGTTTTTATAGTATAAGTTTAGAAAACAGCTCACCTCTAGACATAAAGAAGTGGTCAGGAAACAGCAATTTGAAACTAAACAGGGTAAAGATGCATTCGACACTGAAGGATCCTCGATCAACGAAGTCTCCATTAAATAAGTACGGGTTGGCCTCAGATGGGAGACCATTTAGTTGGAATATGTTCATCAAATCATAGTATTGTCCATGGATGTCCCCGCATACTGTGAACTTTTGGTCATCCGGTACTTTGATTTCTACTAGGGATGGCTGCTTTTGGAGGTATGCTTTCACATCGATTAGAATCTGAAAAAGAAATCTTTCTTTATATGTATACAGAAACACTGAGATTTAAAGAGATGGTTAATTTTGCGGTAATCTCAAGAGATGGCGCTGAACTCGACTTTGCAATACAAAGCAGCGAAAAATGTATGAGAGCCAATCATTTTATTTTTATATTTTTGACGTTAACGCGAGTTAACACAGAAAATTAAACCAAGTCAGAGGACAGAATGCGACAAGGAAGAAACAAGTCTATACTTCCTGATGGAGTGCATAATGTAATATTCGCACTGGTAAGATGGGGGAAACCAGAGGCACAGGTGAGATGAGAAAAGACCAAATGCAAGAGATAACTAGAAAATACTAAAATAAAAGCGATAATAAGGTTTGCAAAGGCTTCTAGTATGTGTAAGGCGTATAACTCATGCGATGCTGTGGAGAATCGGCTGAAATAGTCCCAAATAATTGAACTGATCACCCGCATGTGTCTGATGGATGTCTTCCTTTTTGTATGGATAGAGCAGGATTCAGAGCCCTTTGGGCAGTTTGAAAACTCAGATACTAGGGTTAGTCAAGTTCGCCACATATTTTATTCCGCTACCTACAAGGACAACTTGTAGGTAGCGGAATAAAATATGTGTTCTTACTCTTCACTGTCCATGCGGCAAGGTTGTGGAACTCTCTCCCGCCGACTATTCGCGAAAGTCCATCTTTTCCCGTTTTTAAGAAGAGAGTAAAGGAGCACTACCTCTCCCTTAGTTATCCGTGTGTGTAGTTATGTATTTGTATAGATATGTATTTATATATATGTATGTATGTATTTGTATGTATTATGGATATTTATTATTAGGTTACTTAATTGGTTTATGTTTATTTTGTATGTTTGTTTTGTTTTTAACAAAATTGTATCGTAAGTTTAATTTTCTGTTTATTTTTCTTCTTAACGTTATTGTGCACGTCGTACTCGCCTCACTTCGTCCAATCTCCCTTGTTAGGTCTGCTGTAAGAAATTTCTTCCTAGAAATAAGCAGTGCCTGTTGTGTCGTATTTCTTTTTGTATGTTTCTTTTTATATGTATATTGTGTACAATAAACAGTAAATAAATAAATAAATAAGGACATCACAAGGAAAGGAGGACCCTGTATACTATAAAAGTAAGTTTCTAATTATAAGAAATTATATTTACCTTGTAAGCATATTTCTTATGAAGTTTCTTCTGTTGTTTGTAGAACTCCATGAGTTCCAAAATAAACTTCATAGTGACTTTGCCGTCTTCTAAGGCTGGCCCTGTGTATTCATCTTCAATTGCTGCAAAAAAAGACAAAACGTTACACAGGGTGTCCCAAACAGTTGTGATTTGGTAGTTTTCGAGTATGACGATTTTTCAAATTTTTCAGAGAATACTAACTCGCGTAACATTTTGAGATAATAGCGTAATTTAGTTAGAAACTTAATAGGTGGTTGAAATTACATACTTATCAAAATACGAACTTATCCATTATAAGGATTTCTTCAAGCAATCCTTTGAGAGAAACGCAAAGAAACTTTGTATGTCATAATAACTTTTCGCCTGCGACTTTGTTCGCATGAAAAAGTAGCTTACGTAATCTATCAACCACCTTTCATCTAAATCCATTTAGACATGTTGAGGCGTGAGTTTATGTATGTATGTATGAGACATAGGTAACATAGACATAGACATAGCATAACATAACATAGACATAGACATAGGTTCCATGGTGACCCCTCAAATACAGAAATTCTGTATGACTCCCATATTTTATGTTTGACTAACTTTTCGCCCGGAACTTCGTTCCCGTGGGAATTTTTGAAAATTATGGAGCCTATGTGTTATTCTGATGTATAAGCTATATTACTGTAAAGTTTAAAATAAAATCCATTCAATAGTTTTTGCGTGGTTTTGCGTAACAAACATCCATACATACAAACTTTCATGTTTAATAATATTAGTAAAGATAAGGACACAGAATAAATAATAGATAATGATGTGGTTGGATGAGATCAAAATAAACACTTCCTATTCTTTGGTATTTTTCTCTTAAAGTTAATACCTAGTTTCTGAGAAAATGACCAATCAAAAAAGGATGCTTGAGGTCCATTGACCTGCATCAAGGTCATTGATCCCCCAAGGTCATTACCTTGGGGGATCAATGACCTTGATGCAGTCGACCTCTAGGTCAAGGTTATTTATTTTTTCTGACACTGTGAGTGATATTTTGGAACCTCCCACACATACACAAGCACAAGACACCTACAGACATACAATACAAGACTAAATGACACAAGTGTATTGTATGTACTGTCAAAAAGGGAGAAAAATTCGCTTTTTATTAGCTCCATTCCATAACTAAATCGCTCCTGTGACATCACAGTAGGTAGAAAAATAATGGCATGCTTGGTTTCTATAGAGAAGATTTTACAAGCATAATCTAATCTAGTCGTGTATATTTCTATGCTCTTAACGTTCTTGTATGCCCCTCGCAGGGAGCCTGGGCTATGCAAAATCTGTACTGCTAATGAAGGTAAACTTACTCATCGCATCGAGGTTGATGGAATCTGCAATGTTGACCTCTTTCTTATCCACAGAGATTGCCTTTTCAAAAGCAATCTTCTTCACAATCTTGTTGCATTCTGAGTACTTGATCTTTGCATCCTGGTCATTTGGTCTAGCTTTGGTTACCTAAAATAAAAGAATTTTATATATACATTAGTTTATGTGTTTGCTTTTTGATGGATCTTCAAGGAATCTTTAAAATATATGACTTTGATTGGTTAGTTGTACTCGTTTTTATTTTATTAGACATCAGAAGCCCACTGCATTCAATTTTAATTTAATAAATCTGTAACAGGAAACAATATACATCACTGCTTGAGACAAATGGGGCATTGTTCTACTATTATGAATATTTGTATATCCTTTTCCTTACTAATATTATAAACGCGAAAGTTTGTATGTTTGTTTCTCTTTCACGCTCAAATAGCTGGACCACATTTAGTAAAATTTGGTATGGATGTAGCTGACATCCTGGATTAACATATAGGCTACATAATTTTCCCAAATTCACAAGAGAACAAAGTCCCGAACGGAAAACTAGTGACATTATATATTTATAGTCAGGTCCTTCCTAAAGTTGTGTAATAGCTCTAAAATTAAAAAAAAATGTATAGGTAACCCCAACATTTAAGGCCTTACCACAAAAAAAGCTAAATGTTAGACAATGTTGTTGTTTAACACTTTCACAGTCCATGGCGGTATCCAAATGTATGCAAATTGATACATTTTTATATGGTGGATTGTGAAAGTGGATACTGTGGACTGTGAAAGTGTTGTTTAATTTATCCCGAAAGGGTTTAATTTATTTATCCCGAAACAACAACAAAATGACACAAGTCAGTGACATTGTCTATGTGGTGTTTGTGGTAAAACAGTTATTTCTTAAAACTCTTAAACAGCAGAACCATTTTTGATTAAATATACCTAACTGAGAACCATCTCGATAACATCAGCTTTCAAACAAAAAAAAAACATAGAAATAGGTTTTCATATAGGAGCTATAATGCCACAGAAAGACATACAGACAATACTGATACACACGTCTTTTCTTCTCAGCGGTTAAAAAGCAGATGTTTTTCTTATGTCATGTGTGTTCCTCTCTGTCTTTGTGTATGTTTCAGGGGAACTACGACACAAGGGAAAACCTTAGTGTGGGCTTTTGAGTGTGTAGCGTTAATTTATTTATTGATAGTGTACCTAGGTTAGTATATTTATTAAATTACGTATTTGTAATCACCATGAGGCAATGATGATAAAACAATTAGGAGAGTCAAAGATGATTGGGTTAGTTTGATGATACTTACATATTCAAAATCCTTAAGGGCTAGTTTGTACTTTCCTAAAGACATATGAGCGGCCGCCCGTCTGTAGTAAGCCTTTGTGTAAGTCCTATCAAGCTCAATCGCCTTCGACGCATCGCTCAAGGCGTACCCAAAGTTTTCTAGCCGCAAGTTAGATATACTCCGGTTCGCGTACAACACGGCATTCTTCGGATTCTTTTCAATTGCCTTTGAATACAACTCAATAGCATCATCGTAGTGTTGCTCTGCAAATTTGAGGTTATGTCAATCAATTTTTCTACTCTTGACACGATCGATATTACATCGTATTTTTAACACACAATTAAAATAAGGGTTTTCTCTAACTTATCGTTAAAGTAAATAAAATTTAAAAGCAAACTTACTTTTAAAAAGCTCATTAGCTTCTCCTTTCAATTTATCCGCAGCCTCTATGTCCTCCGGGGAGATAGGGCCCGCGATTTCGTCATTACTAGCCATCTTTCCACTTTATAATTAGCGTAAAATTAAAGCGTTACAAATTGAAATAAGGGAATAATGGTAAGAAACCTGAATTTCCCAAATCCATTTACATGCTCACCGCAATTCATGAAAAATGAATGACAGATAATGGCGCGACTACATCATGCTTCCAATTCCTACTAAAAGTGGTATTTAATTCTGTCTGTTAACACATTAAATAAGTTTAAAGCTAAAAATAAATATTTTCAGTGATGAAAATATATATATTATTCCGTTTTATTCAAAATTATGATATTTACTTGAAGTTTTTGCTGTAGAAAAATCTACTAAATCAAACAAAGTGCACTACGCAATTTACTACTATGGAAGAAATTCTCTATGAATGAATGACGTAATTTTTGTGAATGAATGACTACTTACGTGATGATTAATAAAATTATCATCAATGTTGCCATTTTAAACATTCGGCCGCTTTTGGATATTTTTTATTTAAAAGTTAGTATTATGGACATATAGTTATTTATTATTCTTTAAAAAAATATGAGTAAGTTAGGAAGCCTTTGCCCAGTAGTGGAATACTGAGGTCTTCTAATTAGGTAATAATTATAATATGTAGACAAAAATAATATTGATAACAAGTAAAGAGGACCGCAAATCAGGTGAACCATATGCGCATTTTCCGTGTTGTTAAGATAAGGACAATTTGCAACGAAATTGGGATAACCTGATGCGCTTGCCTCTGTAGGTATACTATTAAATTGAATAGGTAATAGCTAGTAGTATACAGGGCTTTAAGTAAATCTCTTTCAACCTCTCGGGTGGTTTATCAGTCCATGAAACTGAACCAGTTTCCCAAGGAACATAGGCCAAAATACGAAAAAAAAATTTTAATTTCCCATACAAAATGCGCTATATGCTGATGAAGTTTGTATGGGAACTCAGAATTTTTATTTTCGTATTTTGACCTAATATGTTCCTTGGGGAAGTTGTTCAGTTTAATGGACTGATTAACCACCCGAGAGATTTAAAGAGATTTACCTACCTAAAGCCATGTATATACATGCCAAACATCACTATAGACGTGATTATTTTGTCAATGTCTGAGTATTTTAATCAAAATTAAATTAAAGAATGGTGCAGTTGGCAAATCAAGTAACGAAATTCTTTACGGGTTTATGGGTAGCCTCGTCCATTGATCAGCAGAGTGCACCACTAGCAGGACGAAGAAGACCATTTTGGAGCACTAAGAAGTTACCTATAACCCCACACACCCCATATTCTAGGTACCTTTGTCTTTTCTATCCATTAGACGAAATCCAATAAAAATCATCATTATTTTAAAAACATTTAATCTACGAAGCAATAATTACAGCGTTCTACAAAAATAAAATTTTTAATTTAGGAAGGCACCAGTTGGGTGAGCATCTTCACAACTGTTTTCTTGTCGAGCTTGCACTTTGGGTACAGCGTTTGGCAGTTGTTGTCCAGTGATTGGCCAGCTGTGATAGCTTCGTAGATCGTGGTGCCATCCAGCATGCGTCGAATCAAGGAGTTACTGTGGAGCAGACAAAGAAGAGATCAGAAGAAACCCTTGATCTGCCAATTACACACTGGATCATGGTTAACCGTACCATATGAAACTTATTAATCGAACTTCTTAGTTTTTTTGTACCGTTGGTTTGAAAACTTTGACAATAAGGTTAGTCTATAGGTAGGTACTAATATTATAAAGAAGAAATATTTGTATTTTTGTATATAAGTATGTAACGGATAGGCTCCGGAACTACTGGACCGATTGCAAAAATATGTTCACCATTATAATGCTACATTATCCCCGAGTAACATAGGCTACATAATTTTCCCGAATTCCCACGGGAACGAAGTCCCAAGCGGGATGCTAGTCAAGAAAAATTTAATTAAAGTACTTAATATGACTACGAGAATTTGTAACTGTACCTAGGTATTGTCTTACCTGGACAAATTAGACAAAATCGCATCAAAATCAGTAGCATTGCCAGTGATCATGTTCTCGTTGGCCAGTTGGACATACGAGCAGGCAATCCTTTGCATGCACGCCGCTGAGTCAATGTTGTATCTACTCAGGGTCTCATCCAACTTGCCCAACATGTCGGATACCTGGTGGAGATCTGTTTCTGCACCTGGAATGATGATAGAAAGTAATTTAAAAATTGCGATTTACCTACACACTAGTAAGTCACTAAGATCACTTGTAACTTGTAAGTAATGTCAAATTCAATATAAAGGCCCATAATCTGTCTTTTTTTTTATTATAAGATGAGTTAACTCTTGACCTCAATCTTGACCATAAAGGTCAAAGATGAGGTCGACGATGGAGCGAGTTAACCCAGAAAATGTCTATAAAGGCACTGGTACTGTTTGGCGTCGGACTTCGGTAGGAGGGTGGTCGCGAACCAGACGGCCCTTTACAGAGCCTACCACACCGCATGAGACAATAGAACGACACCTCAGATTCAGAAAAAAAATGAAGTGTCGTTGCCTGGGATGGTATACTAGGAGGCAGGTCTCATTTGTGTTTCCTTAGTCGCCTCTTACGACACCCACGGAAAGAGATGGGGTGGTGTTATTCTCAAGCGATCACACTCGGTATAAGTAGTCAATTGCTAGACGTTATAATTTTGAACGAAACCCTGACTACCGCCTTCATTCCTTGGGCAACTTGGCAGGCTCTGAACCGTACACGGGCAGGAGTAGGCAGATGCTGGACAAAACAAAAGAAATTTGTTTCTCGAACACTAATCAGTGTGAATGTGGCTCCGCTCAAGTTATGGAACATATATTTTCTTATTTCAATTGCTAAGGTGCTCGCGTACGATGCAAAGCCTGTAACAGGCCAATCAAAAACTGTCTGCGTACTAAACAGATCTGGTTCAAACGCACTGTCGACACCAAAAAGACTCAAGCATTTTCGTGCTTCAGAAAGCATATTACATTCGAGGGTTTGAGTTGAAGGTCTAAACCGAGTAAGTAAATACTCACACACACAAACCTAAAAAGCAAACGCTAAAAATTAATAAACAAAAGAATAGTGTAAGCTATAGAGAACTGATTATTTCTTATGGAGAGCTCAAGTAGTGCTCATGGATATATTAAGCTGAAAAGAACAGATACTAAATTTTGATCTTAGCCAAAAGGCCGAGAAGCGATGCTCATGTATTTAAGGACATAATTACTTCTAGCATATCCTCCGTAGCCATAGGATAGAGCGTGGATGATCTTGGGCAAAATGATGACAGCTCCGAAGCCAAGGATAGACCCGATCAGCACGCCACCGAGGTCAATCTTCACTGGTCCGTATAAACCTGGTGCGGAGGCGCCGTAGGGACCCTGAGGAAAAATTTGAAACTATAAATAACAAAATTGTGTTGCGTTCGAAGGTTTTCGTTCGAAGGGAAAGTTTTCCTTTGTATGTTTTTTTTATTAAAAATGGGTTTGCTTTTGACCACAATCTAGCTTAGGGCAAAGATGTGGTCGAGGATGTAGCGAGCTCACCCAGAAGAAGCCTATTCACTCGTACTTTAAAGATATTTGGGTTGTACGAACTCGGAAATACAGACGCCGGCAGGGAATTCCACTCCCTGGCAATGCGCAATATAAAAGATGAAGAATAGCGCTCAGTACGTATCCGAGGGATCTCGACAAGATAAGGGTGGTACCCCGCAGTGCGTCTGGACGTCCGATGGAAAAAAGGGGCAGGCGGAATGAGCTCATGTAGCCTCTGAGCACACTCTCCGAAGTACATCCTATAAAAAACACATAGGCAAGCTACTTTGCGTCTATGAGCTAGGCTTTGTAGCTTATCCTTAACCAGCCATGTATGTATTTATTCTTTATTGTACATGAGCATAAGTTACTAGAGACACATTATAAGAAAAACAGTACCTACAAAGGCGGACTTATCCCACAAGAGGATTTCTTCCAGTCAACCCATTGAGTTATGTATTTGTGTCAAATGCATACCTACATAATACACCCAAACAAACATCTGCAAGCCATTGTATTACAACATAATCGTCAATTTGCCATTGTCAAATTATTTTAATGAGTATTAAAAATGGAGGATGTTTCTAACACTATAACGTTTTTCTCGGCCGGAAGTCGAACTCAAGACCATCATAAGTGGGAGAGTCACTATTAGATACGCAGTAAATCTGGCGTCCAGTGAGCACTATAAACTTGAACCTCGATGAAGTCAGCAATTAACCACAGTAGCAATTTAGCGTTTCCGTAACTCAATTAATCCAAATAGGAAGCCGTTTGCCCGTTTAAAACCTAACTAAAAAAAATAAACGCTAAACACTCAAAGGTCCACAGGTTTCCCTTGTGCCGTAGGGTGCCTCGGAGCATAAATAAAAACAGACACAAACACCCATGACCCGAGAACAAACATCTGCTTTGTATACAAATATTTGGCCCAATTGGGAATCGCACCCAGGCCCTGTCAATCAAGAGGCAACGCCACTACCACTCGACCAAACCGGCCGTACGCCTTCTGGTAATAATTACTAGCGTAATATTATGAAATGGGTTTAAATTATGGAGTAGAAATATAGTATTTATGGCATCCATTTTGCAAAATAATTTGAATCCCTCAATAGGAAATTATTAAAGTTATTTCTCAAAAAGTCATAATTCTTACTTGTGACCCAGTACTTCCGTAAGTAGATATTCCAAACCGTTGTGTCCTTTCTGGTTGATTATCTCTATCTTCCCGGCTTTTGTCAACCCTGGCTGATGGTTCAGCTAGCTGGTCTTCTGTTCTATAACTCGTACTCGGCATAAAGCCCCTAAAATTAAAACTAAAAGAGCTTATGACGGTGATCGGTTTTTGCACCGAAGGAGATTCTATTTCTATTGAAAGAAGATTTTACGTTTTCAAACTTTTTGCTACGTTAATTTTTTTCTGCCGTTTGTGATACTGGCTGTTTTCTATCAAAAGAATTTAAATTTATAAGCCATTAAACATGATAAAAATAAAATATTTTATTTTTATTTTTATTAATGGCACTTTTAAATATTTTTCCTTGGATGGCGGCCAGCTTTATTGCTCATTTTAATTGTGCTGTAAGCGAAAGGTTGACCTCCAACTACTTATACTAAACCTTAAGCTCTACCTACCCCTATAAGCAGTATATATGTAAATTAACTTATAAATAGGTGAAATATCTTACCCGTCCTCCCTATAGTCTGCCGCCGCAAGGGCCAAAACTAGTAACCACACAAAACCTTCTGCCCTCATGTCGGGGTTTTTCACAAAACTGCGCTATTTTCCCGTGCATATGTTTTATAAGCGACACGTTCCGAAGCTTAGCCAGAGACAATCGCATGGGGAAATATGAAATACCATTGTATGACGTTGCACAATACTTTTACTGCGACAGCCGTCATGCGTGAGGTGAAGACGTAAGACGAGATGCTATCGGATTGGGAAGGAACTGAGGAAAGGGGTAATTGTGTCCAGACGTTAGTATCATTATATGGAGCAGGGGGGCTACTATGTAATAGGTGATGACGATTTTGATAGTCATACATATTTTCCACTGATGGTCAAACTTATAACACGCCTATTTTTTTTACCAGTCTATGATACGTCCCCACCGAGGGGCACGTGCCTCCCTTCGCAACACGAAGGGGATTTAGGCCATTAGTCCACCACGCTGGCCCAATGCGGGTTGGTGTACCGCTGGTTTTTCGAAAATGAATTTTCTTGGATGGATGGGTTTCATCACGATGTTTACCTTCACCGCTGAGCAAGTGATAATTTAGAAATCCGTACATAAATCCGAAAAGACGAATTTAGTGGTATACAGGCCCTCACAAGGATTTGAACCCGAAACCTTTCAATTACAAGTCTGGCTCATAACAAACTGGGCTATCACTGCCTCTTTTTTGACGGCGGTTTATAAAAAGATAAATTGTTTACAAATGCGGACTTATTACTAAAATACTAGTCAACCTGGTGTAGTGAAACAGATTTATAATAACTCTAAAATTTTTAAAAAAATTATCACCCCCGACATTGATCGATCGCATATAACTCAGGCCAGTGTTCACCAAAAATTTAAACAACGATTAGCAGCTACCTAACCAGAGATTTGACAAAGTCATTTTCATACATTTTGTTTGACATTTTGTCTGGTTAGCTTCTAACCGCGGTTTAAACGTTGGTTAGATTTTTGGTGAACACGGGCCTCAGCTAAGAACCATCTGAATCAGGTCAGCTTTCAAACAAAAAGAACCGAATCAAAACCGGTCCATTCGTTTAGGAGCTACTATACACAAGACATACAGATACAGAGACGTCTTTATAATACTTACCCTCTTTTTTTGTCGGAGGTTAAAAAGACGCGGGGAAAAATTGCATATTGGGTTGGGTGACTTAATAAAGGATAAAGCGAAAAAAAAAAAAAAAAAATATATGATTCAGCCTAGAAACTGTACCACTTTCCTTAAAGGAACATAGGTCGACAACTGAAAAAAAATTTTTGCCCCTCTATACAACTTGTGCGATCAGCTAATTTGTCTTTATATATGAGCAGTCAGATTATGTTTAGAATTTTTCCAAGAAACAGGTCAAAGTATGAAACTGTATTTCGCCTTTCCATACAACTCAAGCGACCAGCAAGTTGCTTTATTATGAGAACTAGAAAACAAATTTTTAAAATTTCATATTTGTTGGGAAAGTTGTTTAAATTATGGGGAGAATCATCACCTAAAGTTTCACTAACTAATCTTAAATCACCCTAATAATATTATCAAAGATAAGCGTGAAGAAAATACTTAAATGAAACAAATCTGCAAAAACGTACAAAATGTCATCAAAGTAACACAACATCAAATTATCTGGCCAAAATCCTTTTTGGCGGGAACTCTATGTGAGCGGTTGCTGTGTCGATTGGATTTTTGTTTTCTACATTATATAGTTGTTTAATGAATAATAGTGATAGTGTCTTGTGCAATAAACTAACTTTGGTTCGCTTTCAAGTGATAAAACTCGCCGTCCAAGTTTTCCGTAAACAAAACACTATCGGTTTAAGGTCAAGGGGAGCTACACGGAAGAAATGGACATAGATTCCTTTGCCTTTCCAGATTGGGATAAATTAAATAAAAACAACAATAGTATGCAATCCGTATGCAATTTTCTTGTAATAGAGTGTAAGAGTGAGAAAATGCGCATTATAAGAAATATTGTCAAAACAATGAGCACAGCTGCTTAGCCGATTTTACAGAGCATGAAAACAAGGTATTGTCTAGCGCTACTTCTTATTTCGGCGTTTTGCAATGTTTATGATGTCACAAGTCGTAAAATTACTAAATCCCATCAAAAACAATACTTGTCAAAAAAACCAAGTCTCGCAACTCAGTTGTTCTGCGGTAAAAGTTGTGAGATCCATGTAATACCAAGTCGGTTATTAATTTATTTAGTCTCTACTTAAGCGACTTTCTGTCTTAATACGTCCAGTCTCTAAGACCACGATCGTGGTCCATAACAATTGAAAATCAATTGTGTCTGGAATCTCCGTACTCGAAGCATTAAGTTGTTACGTAATAATTAACAGCATCTTATAGTGACGCATATCAATATTAAAATTCTTTAATGTTTTATATAAATATATCGAGACTTGGCCATCGCACTAAATAATTGAATTTACATGTGTTTTCAGGCGATTGAATTTACGCGTGTTTTCAGGCGATGGCCAAGTCTCAATATATTTATATAAAACATTAAAGAATTTTAATATTGATATGCGTCACTATAAGATGCTGTTAATTATTACGTAACAACTTAATGCTTCGAGTACGGAGATTCCAGACACAATTGATTTTCAATTGTTATGGACCACGATCGTGGTCTTAGAGACTGGACGTATTAAGACAGAAAGTCGCTTAAGTAGAGACTAAATAAATTAATAACCGACTTGGTATTACATGGATCTCACAACTTTTTACCGCAGAACAACTGAGTTGCGAGACTTGGTTTTTTTGACAAGTATTGTTTTTGATGGGATCTCATTTCTTTTTGTATTTTGTAGACAGTTCTACTTTTTTCTTTTCGGTACCTTCTACTTATTGTATATATGTATATCTACCAGCAACGAATTTTCTTGAAGCCCTCTCTCTGACTTATGAACTTTTCTTATTTTTGTAGGTAGCCTTCCGTTTTCTCTTTTCCGGTAAGTACTACTTCTTGAGCTTCAGCTACAGTTTTTCTAAGAGCCCACTCCCTGTCTCTATGCGTTTTTCTGGGATCCGAACAGCATTGGGTCGCTCGCGCGTATGAGCGCGGCTGCTGCTCGCTCGGCGACATTCACCTTTCCGCGCGCCCCGCCACTGTCCCCGCCCCGCGCCCTCGCGCTAGCACCGCGCAGCGCGTAGTAACGGCCCGCGCTCACTCGCTAGCATCGCAGCGCGTGATATAATAATTAATTTACAACCTTACGCACTCGTAATAAGTACGAATATGCACGTAGGTACGTTTTTTACATTAAATAATTTAATTTACACGTGTTTTCATGACGGGAATACCCATTTTTTGCTCGATTTGGCAGGGGCACTACCATGCGCCTATATTTATATGGGACTAGCTTAAACCCGCGGCTTCGCACGTAATAATAATAACTGCCGTAAAACATCGTTACGAATAAAGCCAATATTGAAAAATTTAACTGAAGACTTGGCTGTATGGGCTTAATTTTCTTTGCGGTCTTTTCTAGATTTTTTAGTTTTTCCTTGATTCATACACCAAACACTACTTATATTCCAAATTTGAAGCTTCTAGGTCTGCTAAAAGTGCCTTAGAATTTTGATGATCGGTGAGTCAGTGAGTGACAAAATTAAGAAATTTGACCCGTTATAATTCTTAAAATACTGGTTCAAATTGAATGAAATTTGAAATATACCGTGTCTTTACAATGCCTGCATGGTTACTGAAAATTTCAGTCTTCTAGTTTTATCCACAACGAAGTTACAGGGGGCCGAAAATGGTCTGAATTGCTTCGAGAAAAGGATGGTACGGCCGTGACGCTTTTTTGCTCGACTTGGTGGGGGCACTGCCGTGCCCCCAGATGCCCCCAGATTAAAAGATCATAACGAGAATTTTTTAACCGACTTCAAAAAAGGGAGGGTTTCTCAATTCGAGTATGTTTTTTTTTCAATTATTTTTTTGTATGTTTGTTACGCGGTAACTCCGCCAATTGCGAGCTGATTTTCAAAATTATTTTTTTAACCCTCGACAAAAAAGAGGGTGTATCTGTATGTCTGGTATGTATGTGTCTGTCTGTGGCATCGCAACTCCTAAACGAATAGATCAATTTCGATGGGGTTTTTTTTGTTTGAAAGTAGGTAATCGAGATGGTTCTTAGCTTAGCTTAAAATTTGTTCAGTCGTTTAAAAGTAATAAACGAATTTCAGGGATGATATACAACATTTTTAATTTTAGAATTTATTGTTTTTAACGCTTATTGAAAAAATCAACAAAAATAAAAAATACTTACACATTATATTCAGCAGGCCGAGTACGATAGTGACAGCGCTGCGACAACACCGCGGTCCTATGTCAAAATGTCAACATTGACAACGCCCCATAGGGCGAGCAAGCCTTCGGGACCCTCGCGCAATCAAAGTGAAGTTTCAGCGTGACCCGAGCGCGAGTTTGTCGTTATCGTGCTAGAGCTGCAGATGACGTTTTGGTTTATGGTTATCTGCTAACATAATGGTTCCCTTTCATTATATATTAAATCACACGGTACCTATAGTTTGCAAAACTTTCTGATTTGCCCCCCAAAAGTGACTCATAAATCCAAAATTTATTTATTTACGTAATACGTTCGTGTATCGAGTCAAAGTACCTTTGAAATCAATCGGCCCGTAGATTCGGAACAAATTAGCTTTGTGATAGACGGACAGACGGACGGACAGACAGACAGACAAGTGATCCTATAAGGGGTGTTTTTTTTTCTCTTTTTTTATTATAAGATGGGTTAACTCTTGACCTCAATCTTGACTATAAAGATCAAAGATGTGGTCGACGGTGGAGCGAGTTAACCCAGAAAACGCCTATAAAGGTACTGGTACTCCCACGCACCGACGGAACACAGCAACCTGTTTGGCGTCGGACTTCGGTAGGAGGGTGGTCGCGAACCAGACGGTCCTTTACAGAGCCTACCACACCGCTTGAGACCATAGGACGACACCTCAGATTCAGAAAAAAATGAAGTGTCGTTATCTATGGTGGATTACTAGGTCCTTAGTTGACGGCCGGTTTGGTCGAGTGATAGTGACGCTGCCTCTTGATCGGCGGGTCCTGGGTTCGATCCCCAGTCGGGGCAAACATTTGTGTAAAAAGCAGATGTTTGTTCTCGGGTCATGGGTGTTTGTGTTTGTCTTTATGTGTATTCCAAGGGACCCACGACACAAGGGAAAACGTTAGTGTGGGCCTTTGAGTGTGTAGCGTTTATTTTATTTATTTTATTTACCTCTTACGACACCCACGGAAACAAATGGGGTGGTGTTATTCTCAACCGATCACCACTCGGAGGTACGGAAGCCTGAAATGGTTTTAGTCACATACATACCTCACGCCTATAATCCCTAACGGAGTAGACAGCATCAGTGGTTCTAGAACCACTAGATGCCAGGTTTGAGACAAATTGTGAGAGGTGGTCTCAGCTTTTCGCCCATTATACAGCAAAACCCTCGCATCCCACTTACAGACTTCTACTGTATACGTGGGAAGAGCACCTGCTCTGCAAGGTGTTGAAGAGCTCCCTAGCTGGCACATTCTAAGTTTTTCTGTCACTCCCAGGCCAGCATGGACGAAATGACAGGATGACTAAGATTCCTGTCAATTTCTAATAACTAGTGTAGATATTTAAAAATATCGCATGGGTGATTTTCAAATCGTGATAAACGTTATAATATGTGTAAAACTCGTGACAAAAACAATCATAGTTTTATGCAATTCAAACAAACATACAGTAAACTTTATATAATCTAATTAGAATATTATAAAGAGGAAAGATTCGTATTTTTGTATGTAAAAAAAAAAGAAAAAAAAAGAAACGCTACACACTCAAAGGCCCACACTAAGTTTTTCCCTTGTGTCGTGGGTCCCTCGGAACACACATAAAGACAAACACAAACACCCATGACCCGAGAACAAACATCTGCTTTTCACACAAATGTTTGCCCCGACTGGCGATTTTTTTAAATTTTTTTTTCATTGTAAGATGGGTTAACTCTTGACCTCTTGACTAAGTTGAGTCTCTAAATGTTAACCCATGATGGAGTCTTGAGTTTTTCGTAAGTGTGAGCATTGAGCAATGCCGTTAAGTTCATTTTTCTTTTCTCTTAATGTTTATAAGTGGTCTTGCAACCAGAGATTCTTCTCAGTAATTATTGTGCTGCATCTTAAATGCATGTTGTTAGCAGTCAACTCAGGTGCTGACTGAAAAACAGCCTAGCTGAGGCAGCACCGTTTCACCACATCATTCATTTGTATGCTATTTTGGTGTCTGTATTGTGTGGTGAATAAATTTCTTTTTCTTTCTTTCTTTCTTTCTTTCAATCTTGACCATAATGTCAAAGATGAGGTCGACGATGGAGCGAGTTAACCCAGAAAATGCCTATAAAGGCACTGGTACTCCCACGCACCGACGGAACACAACAAGCTGTTTGGCGTCGGACTTCGGTAGGAGGGTGGTCGCGAACCAGACGGCCCTTTACAGAGCCTACCACACCGCATGAGACCATAGGACGACACCTCAGATTCAGAAAAAAATGAAGTGTCGTTGCCTGGGATGGATTACTAGGAGGCAGGTCTCATTTGTGTTTCCTTAGTCGCCTCTTACGACACCCACGGAAAGAGATGAGGTGGTGTTATTCTCAACCGATCACCACACGGTTGAAACCAGACCCCGCCGATCGAGGGATCGAACCCAGGACCCGCCGATCAAGAGGCAGCGTCACTACCACTCGACCAAACCGGCCGTCAAAACGAACGAATAAACTTAAAAACTACTGGACCGATTTCAAAAATTCTTTCATCATTAGAATACTACATTATCCCTGAATAACATAGGCTACATAATTTTCCCGAATTCCCACCGGAACGAAGTCACAAGCGGAATGCTAGTGTTAGTATAATTTGAATCAGTTGACTAAACTAAACAATGCTCCTCAGCAGCTCGAGTACGATGGTGATAGCGCGCGTAAGCCAAGCTTTTGCACGGGGCCTTCGCGCAATCAAAGTGAAGTTTGTCAGCCGAGTGGCGCACCGCGCGAGTTTGTCGCCATCGTGCTCGAGCTGACTGGTCCACAATGAGGGCAATTTGTATGAGATATGGTATGACTTTAAATTAGTTAACGAAACATTAGGGGGTGATTCTACCCATGAAATTGAACAACTTTCCCTAAAAAACCTATGTGAAATTCTCAAAATTAAGTACTCAACCTTGACGCAGACCTACGCTTTCGTACCTTTTGCTGTGGAGACCACGGGTTGCTGGGGAGCAGAGGCTAAAAGTTAGACAGTCGTCTCCACAAAGTCACGAACTCTTTTATGGGTCAATGTATATACGTTTCTATAATAAGATTCCCATGTGTATTCAAAATTTACTTTTGGACTTTAAGACCATAATTAAATAAAATCTTTGCAAAAAGAGCTATTACAAAATTTCTGATTATCAATGAGACAAGCAGCCATGGGAATGAACTGCTCAGCTTTAGAGTTATTTCATATTTATTTAAAATTAGTAAATAAGAAAATTTGTAATGCGATTAAAAAGAGCAACCTCGAGTTTCTTGCCTGTCTCTGGGGAAGACTGCACCTTTGCGAATAGGCGTAGAGTCAGTAGAGTCAAAAGAACAAAATGTGTGTGTATGTATTTAAATCCTTTAATGTATGTTTGTGTGTATTTCATGTAATTTTGTCTTATTTTAAATAACATCCTGAATGTTCTATGAAATAAAGATATTTTGATTTGATTTGTGGCAGAACTCGGGCGGCGTTTAAGGGAGAGCACCGGGGACTATTGCACTCAGTCATTCTTATTTACTTATTATTTAATTTATACAAAGGTAATCAATAGCATTACGTTAAAAGTACAGAATGTAACGTCTTAGATAACATACATAGCCAATTATAGATTACCCTGGATTAGCTAATGAGCGTTGACGTGAAAAAATGGACAAAGTTTTATTTTAATTAAATTGTAGGTACACTTAAGAGCAGATCAAGCTGGGCGTGTAGCTCAGGCCAGCAGACCCACGGAATTTAAACAATGAATTTAGGTATTCTATGTATGCCAATACACAGTGCCTTCCTAGTGCCTATTGATGCCAAAAGAACCATATCTAGTGCCATCATAGTTTAAGAAATATAGGTCGTTGTTTGTGGGTCTGCTGGACGGATATCAGCCTAGCAGACCCACCTCTCGTACACGGAAACGGCTAAAGTTAGAGACATGGTTCTAGTTCTAAGCTTTAATGCTTTACTTGGTGCCATCGAGAAAAAAGTTTCAAACCTAGTGCTTCAAGCGTTTCGGAGCTATAAAACGATCTTGGTGTGCCTGCTGGGCGGAGGTTCAACGCAGCAGACCCAACACGATAGCTCCATAACTAGAAGGTAATTGGTATGAAATCTCATACCGTAGACTCCTGTAACTTCGCCTTTCGTAGGTTAGTTCGCCTAAAATATTCAAATGCACATATTTTCTTTCTTATAATGGTAGCACTGTATTGTGTTCATTGGTTAGAATACAAATTTAGTAACACTACAACTTCATTTGTTGGAATCAGAGCGGCCATTTTGACAGTGTCACTCAAAACGTCAAGCAGGGTGTACGTCGATTTTGCGCGGGTGCCACAAAATCTTTATCTCACGGAAAACTGGTAAAAGGTAAGGTTCTGATGTCTTTACAGTACGTGACAAATATAGTGTGCTTTCCAGTGCGCTATAAGTGATTCAGTTATCTTTGATTTTGAATTAAATATTCAAGCAGGCAATGTTAGGACGTGTTTTGCAAACCGTCACCTACCATACTTCGCCTACACTTAGGGCTGCCACTTAACGAAAAAATATTAATTACCTACTTGATAGATTTTAATGTTTTTTTATTTATTTTTTTATTAATAATTGTGATCAACTGTATTTTTAATTGAATGACTTATTATATTACTATCTCAGTAATATCATACAGGGCCAAGTTTATCTGTCTGTCTGTTATCTCTTCACGCCTAAATGGCTGAACGGATTTGGATGAAATTTTGCATATGGGTAGATTGGCCCGGATATGGATTTTAAATAATTTAAATAGTTTTGTAGGTGTTATCTGTGAAGGCTGATTTATTGAATAAATACGATAATTTGAAAATATAGATTTTTTAATAGAAATACCTATTCAACATACCGTGAGTATATAAGGTGCTCTCAAAATATCTGCAGGCGTTTTAACCATGAATACAAACATAACAAGCTTTGTATGGAAAATTTCGTTACCTAACCTAGTAATTCAGAAACATGGTCTTAACTCGTGGTTTATGGCGGCTGAAAATATTTTGATAACACTTTGTACCCTATCCCTAATCCTTAATTATTTATCATTCGAAATGAAAAGTGACAACCCTACTGGTTGTTCCTACTTTCTCAAAATCACGGCCTAACTTCGCCTACGTTACAAAAAAATAATAATTAAGCTTTTAGGTCTTTGCAAATAGCTCTGAGTGTCTTTAAATAAGCATCGAACAATAAATAATATGTATGACTTATTTTTGAGCATAACATTAAGAAATACAAAGGTCAGGCGAAGTTAAGTTTTGTGCCCTTTCTTCGCCCAAAATTTTTAAACGCCATTTTTGTTGCATGTATGCTGTAGAAGCGAAATATTACTCGCACACATAAAAAGCATTCATCTCATTGGTCGGTATGCAGCGGTGTTTGGTGTTCCAAACGAATATGTTAAGCGGGAAAATTCAAAAATGTGTGAATATCATGCGAAAATTAGGCGAAGTTACAGGAGTCTACGGTATCAACGTTTAGTGTGTAATTAGTGCCTTAGCTTAACATAAAAATATCTGTTTAATTTGACTTCCAAACATAACAAATAGCCTCTGAAAGTTCTCCATACATTTTAACAACCGAGGTACAGTCACGCTCAAAACTTAATTTATTAGGTTACATATGCCAACATATTTTTTGAATGGGGTAATAAACTGCCAATTTCTCACTTCAGATGTCGCCTCTGTTGACTGATCCTAAAATTTTACGTGTAGCTGTCATTCTCCATATTGGTTTCGTAAAAAAACAATTTATTTATAGTAAATTAATGAATTTTGACAATTTGCACAGCTATTAACTGCAAAAATACGGTGTATATGTATTCCCCAAAGAACCAAAAAAAAGTTTAAAAAAAAGTAGCTTTTCTTTTACTCAACTCTTCTTTCAATTGAAGTACACATCTTTGTAATTTGACTTTAATTTGAGTAATTATTTCCGCAAAAAAAATAAAAAACACTTGCTCGCAATCTAAATAAAATGACAGCGCCGCAGCTTGACACAGAACAGTCAACAATGCTGCCACCTCTAAAGAGCTTTTATACCCCATTCGTAATCGTTCATGTATCCTAATAGTAATTAACTACATACCTATTATATAGATATACCAACTTATTTTGTAAAAAGGTAAAAGGCGACTAGGCAATAATTAAAAAAAAAAAATAGGCTACGCATCTGCATGTTGCTTTCCCAAACCAATAGATGGCGCTACTGTTTTAGGATGCGTTGTCTCACAATAAGATTGTTAATGCATTTAAGACTATGCGCGGCCTATGCGCTAATAAAGGGTAGATGACTTTCAGCACTTGACTATGGTTTAGGTAAATCGTCAGATGGCTTAACAGCGCGAGCTTCCAGGTTCGAATCCCGATCGTGTCAAAAATGTTTCACCACTTTTTTTGGATAATAATAAGAAAACACTATAGTTTAGGATTTTAAAGATTTTTTCAAAAAAATTATACATTTTAACACGGGTTATCACTTTTATACTTGTTAAAAGTGATAACTTTATACGGGTTATCACTATAAATTTTATCACTTTTTATATGCTTAGTTTAGGTGATATATGTACACAAATCGTGGTAAGAACCAGCGTTAAAATATATAAAAATTGTAAATTTAAACCTGTTTTGAAACTTTCTTTTTTATTTATGATGTGATAATTATCAGTTGAAATTAAAATCTGTATGTTTAGTGAACATTAGTTATGAGACATTAATTAGTGAGTAATTAAATACGGTTTGAAAGGTTATCATTTATTTATAACAATCAACGTCGGTAGTATAAAATATCAAAATACGTCGCGTCGTCGGCGCAGCGGCACAGTGCGGTGGCGCGGTGACAGTGCGGGGCAATGTGCCATCTATGATTTTCTGATAGAAGTTTTTCGTACCTAAATTTTGAAATTCACACGCATTCTTGTCGAAAAACTCTACTTAGATTATTTGAATTCTTCGTTATAATTTTTGTTCGTATAATCTATTCGTTTAGCAATAAAAAACCAAAAATAAATCAAGAGTAAAAATGTTTTTTTGATTAAAATGCTTTTCTTTAAATGCTCTAAAATACAGTCTCTAAGGACAAAAATAAAAACAAAATAAACCAAACTCATAATTACATAATTTATATGATATTAACTTACCCATTAAAAAATCATTTTTCAACTCTTAAATTTTTTAGTCCCAATCTTATACACAGTCACATAGTACTGAGATATATTTGTATTCTGAATATAAGTTAAGACGATAACGCACACCTAATAAAACCTGAATATATATTTTTATCTTAGATCAAAATTAAACTACGTAATTTTTGATTTAGGTACTTAGCGCTTAAACTGTGCTAATAACTAATAAGCCCCGCACGCAGGCAAGGGGGAAGACTTAGTAAGTACATAAAAGGTCACTTGGTGGACAAAAATCACCTTTACGAACATTGAAAATAAAATACAAGCTTGTAAAAAAGACATTTAATCCATATTGTATCAACAATGACGTAAAAACTATTGATTATGTACGCGACTGTATTCATTTTGAAATGTATGCAGAACTTTCAGAGGCTATTTGTTATGTTTGGAAGTCAAATTAAACAGATATTTTTATGTTAAGCTAAGGCTCTAATTACACACTAAACGTTGATATGAGATTTCATACCAATTACCCTCTAGTTATGGAGCTATCGTGTTGGGTCTGCTGCGTTGAACCTCCGCCCAGCAGGCACACCAAGATCGTTTTATAGCTCCGAAACGCTTGAAGCACTAGGTTTGAAACTTTTTTCTCGATGGCACCAAGTAAAGCATTAAAGCTTAGAACTAGAACCATGTCTCTAACTTTAGCCGTTTCCATGTACGAGAGGTGGATCTGCTGCGTTGAACCTCCGCCCAGCAGGCACACCAAGATCGTCTTATAGCTCCGAAACGCTTGAAGCACTAGGTTTGAAACTTTTTTCTCGATGGCACCAAGTAAAGCATTAAAGCTTAGAACTAGAACCATGTCTCTAACTTTAGCCATTTCCATGTACGAGAGGTGGGTCTGCTGCGTTGAACCTCCGGCCAGCAGGCACACCAAGATCGTTTTATAGCTCCGAAACGCCTGAAGCACTAGGTTTGAAACTTTTTTCTCGATGGCACCAAGTAAAGCATTAAAGCTTAGAACTAGAACAATGTCTCTAACTTTAGCCGTTTCCGTGTACGAGAGGTGGGTCTGCTGGGCTGATATCCGTCCAGCAGACCCACAAACAACGACCTATATTTCTTAAACTATGATGGCACTAGATATGGTTCTTTTGGCATCAATAGGCACTAGGAAGGCACTGTGTATTGGCATACATAGAATACCTAAATTCATTGTTTAAATTCCGTGGGTCTGCTGGCCTGAGCTACACAGCTGGGCAGTAGATATGATATGAGATGAATATTATTTATCACAAGTGCGAATGAATAATGTAAGTAACACATTTGTCCAAAGTATCAGGCCTAATGAGCTCTCAGTTGTTTACAAAATACTATTGCAACATACAATAAGTGAATCAAAGGAAAGAAAGAAAATACAATAACATTAATATAAACTAAAATTTGAACGAAAGAAAGTGAATTGCAGATGGGTAAGACCCTGAAGACGATTGAATTGAAGAAATTGATAGTAATCGTAACGTTTACTGAAATAAATTGAAAAAAAGTAACAACGCACATATAAATGCAGCTTGGTGGGTGAAAATCAAAAGTACAGTTACAATAGTACAACCTTACGCATTAAAACACTCGCAACTCGCACACACTCAATCACTCAATCCTGCAACTAGACACAAGTTCTTGGTGCAAAGGCTGGCCATAGCGATCCAGCGTGGCAAATCTGCCAGTGTTATGGGGTGCTTTGCGCCAGGATCGACTGTAGGCGGTTTAATAGACTGAAATATCAGTCTTATTGTTATTGTTTTGTAATTTATGTTATGACCATAAAGCGAATCTGCCGTAAAGCGAATCTGCTATAAAGCGAATCTGTCCTAAAGCGAACGAGGGCAAAAAAGATGTTATCTTCTCATGCTAAGGTAATCTCAAGTCGTATGGAGAGGCAAAAGTTACCCATGAAAGCAATAAAGAATTTGACTTACTTATCAACTGTAAAATATTAAAACAATTCAATTCTTGATAAGATGGCATCTACGGTTTTATTTTATTTTTATTGTAGAACAAACAGTCTTTTACTAACACTTACACTTATCTGAGACCTATAGCTCTCATAAAGCATTAAGTACGTTAACAGTTAATTACTTTTATAGAAGCAGTTTAACAAGAAAATACAAAAAAATTGCTGATTTAAGTTACGCATAACTTTTTAATTGAGGCTTTCTTAAATGAACTTAGTGATACATTAAAAATATATATATTTATAAGTTTATCATTATACTGGGTGAAAACAAACCTCCTAGCTATATTCAAAATCCTGAACCAGTATCACTCAAAGAACACATTTATGAAAAAAAAATTTTTTTAAATATTTCTTCAATGGGAATAGTTCATTTTTTGCCTAAACGTAGACATTACTCCTACACGCGAGGGGTGCGGGTAGCACTCGGGGGGTGCGCCCGAGTGGTGTCTACGTTTAGGAAACCCCCCCTCCAAAATAAAAAAATAAAAAATAAAATAAAATAAAAAGTGTTCAGTAAGTGATACTGGTTCAGGATTTTCAATAAAGCTAGGAGGTTCTTTTTTTAACTTGTATAGCTTACAGTTTTAAAAAAGCATTTCCTGCGTAGGAGGTAGTGATTTTGCCAATTTTAGAGTATGTTAATGAGTAATAGAGCACGGCGAAGTCGCCAATATCAAGTAGAGAAATCCTTTATAGGTTGTAATACGTCAGAGCATCGTTGATCAGCAGGGTGCACCGCTAGCAAGTGACCGAAGTCCGACGCCAAACAGCTTGCTGTGTTCCGTTTGTGCGTGGGAGTACCAGTGCCTTTATAGGCATTTTCTGGGTTAACTCGCTCCATCGTCGACCTCATCTTTGACCTTATGGTCAAGATTGAGGTCAAGAGTTAACCCATTTTATAATAAAAAATAAATAAAAAATAAAATAAAGTGAGGATGACGATTTCGGAGCACTAACTGCCGTACTCAGAGACGTCAATTAAAGTTAAGTACTATTAAACTCTGATGTTGTCTCTTTCAATCTTGTTGATATAAACAAGGATAGCATGACATTTAAGTACTTCTTAACTTTAATTGACGTCTCTGAGTACGGCAGTAAGGTCCATATTACACAGCATCTTGGCCCTTCCAGAATCTGGTTTGGCCAAGATGCTTATCTGTTTATATAATATATATATAGAAGAGAGGGATTCATTTTGATTCTAGGCTAAGTTTTATCTTTTTTTTTTATTATAAGATGGGTATAAGATGACCATAAGGTCAAAGATGAGGTCGACGATGGAGCGAGTTAACCCAGAAAATGCCTATAAAGGCACTGGTACTCCCACGCACCGACGGAACACAGCAAGCTGTTTGGCGTCGGACTTCGGTAGGGGGTGGTCGCGAACCAGACGGCCCTTTACAGAGCCTACCACACCGCATGAGACCAAAGGACGACACATCAGATTCAGAAAAAAATTACGTGTCGTTGCCTGGGATGGATTACTAGGAGGCAGGTCTCATTTGTGTTTCCTTAGTCACCTCTTACGACACCCACGGAAAGAGATGGGGTGGTGTTATTTTCAACCGATCACCACACGGTTATCTATGAGTGTCACGACGAGGGTGACATTTCATAAAACCCTCATTAAATAAAATTTGATTTAAAAAAATAATAGAAGTGGTCAAGACTTGAGTCTCCTTCTGTAATACAGACCTAAGACGTTACATACCTATATAGCCCCAACTATAAATACAAGGTGTTTCAAAAAAAAACAAAAAAATAGATAATTCAAAATTAATTAAAATTTAGCTTATTGCGCAGCTCTATTACAAATATGACAAGTATATCACATGAATTATATGAAACTTTCATTTTGAAATATGTTAAACCGTGCAACTGATTACTAGAGTTGCGACTATTTAACTTTTAAAATTAAATTTTGGAATTTCCTTTTTTCGGGTTTTTTGAAACACCTTGTATATACCAAAGATAACTTATATACCTATGCAAAAGATAGATAAAATCTACCTAAGGTACTTACTCAACAAACAACAGAAAAAGTACTTACTCAGTTAATTTAAGGCGATTAGATCCCTCAATTTCCGAATATTGAGCATTTTGTAAAGCTTACTTCTCATTTATGACTGGCCAGGGAAAGTTGAAAAAAAAATATGTGAAACATCTGTTCAAGGACTACATGTGGAACGTCAGTATTTTTTTTTTACGTCTTTGTATTTTATTTTTAAAAAAATACCACGAGACATCGATTTTTGACTTAAATTCCTTACTGCTCCTAAACGGCTATGATATATGGAAATATTCTTATACTAATTAATTAAGAATCCCTTTTTCCTGAAACACAACGTTTAAATTTTGTAAATCGAACAATATTTTCATTCAAAAGTTACGAAAAACGGAAATCCGAACGTTTAGTTGCAGAGGGTGGTCTGCGCGGGCGCGGGCGGCAGTCCTCCGCTGGCATTCCGACGGGACGGCTGTGTCACTCGTATCCAAACTTTTACGAGCGATAAAGCGTATTTTCTATTTGCCTGTGTGCGTTGACACAGTATATTTATGTATTAGTGTGCTTAGAGAGTAGTGCAGTCAGACGATATTATTGTGTTACGGTATAGCTCGCGCGTGGACGCTAATTGTACCTACTATTATAAGTTTGTAATCTAGTCGTAATATTTGATTATTTTGCGCTTATAGACGTTTGACGAAATTTAATTGTATTAAGTACTTATGCGGATCTAAATCTATATGATTGAATATATATAATATGTATAGGGTGTTAAGTAATTCGACCTTATCCTCTCAGGTGGTGAATCAGCCCATGACACTGAACAATTTTCGAAAATTCGCTTGCCACACCCGGAATCGAACCAGCTAAAATCCAAAAAAAGCACCCTGTACTTTAATAGTATTGATCGATAGGGTCAATCGTAAGGATAAATCTCCCTAACAAACATAGTAAATTAAGTGAAAGGAAGACCATTAAATCTAAGCTTACAAATTTGATGGGACGTGTTAAAGCACTTTTACTTAAGGGTCCCACCGTTAGGTTTTATGTAGTTTAATGGTTCTCTTTTCATCTAATTTACCATGTTTGTTAGAGACATTTGATCTTTACGATTGACCCTATCGATCGATACCATAAAAGTGCAGGGTGTTATTTTTTTGAATTTAAGCCGGTTCGATTCCCGGGTATGGCAAGCGAAATTTCGAAAATCCTTGAATGCTATTTTGTTTCTTATAGAGCGGGACCTATTCGTAAAAAAGTCTTCAAATAACGATTTTCGTGGGACTTACCTCCGCCATACGAACTACTGGTATGTACTTATTCGGCATATTTTCCTGAACACAAAAAGTGCGGTAGTCACTTTCTAAGGGTATGGAGGGGGTAGCTATGACGTGACGTATTTTATTTACGCTATATTTAGATAACTACTGGACAGATTTACTTAAATAGGGTCTCAAATGAAAGATAATTTAATGAACATTGTTTTATTCTAAAGATTCATTAGTGTAAACCTAGTAACAAAATAAATATTTTCAAAAAACGACATTATGTAAAATTAAACTTTTTTTACTGTGTGAAAAGAACAGAAACCGTTAGGATTACGGTAATTTAGCTCATTATAAAAAAATAGCTACACTTATCAGCATTCTAATGAACCTAAAAACGTTTAAGTCGAGCTATAAACAACGGAACTGCAGTCGTCTAAGTGAGCGTGGGTAGCGCGTGACAAAACGGGTAGAATCACAGCAAAATTAAAAAGTATTATGAACAGGCATAATTTTTATTAACAGGCATTTCTTTTTGTCAAAAAATTTTCTTCATTTTGTTACGAACTATTTTCAAAAATTCTCGTAACCAAAATAACGCTTCGTATCGTATCGAAATAAAACTCTTCATACTTGCACGTACTTGCGTTATATTTTAAAACAAAGGACTCAATGGTACTGGTCTGTACTGATGGGTATGAGAGTGTAAACGTACGCACTCGAGGCAGAGGCAGGTCGCTGGCGTGCGAGAGTGTACAGCCGCCATTATATTTTTTACATCGGCAACACTGAGATTCATTCGGAGGAATCCCTGCACCGTGCTGCGACGTGAACTTTGGCACTTGTCGCTTCATTCATTTGAAATCATTTGGTCAGGCCTATGACACTGTTACCAATAGCTGCGAAATTGCGCTGATATCGCCTTTTAAAACTAAAAAACATAGTTGATATTTGATATGGGTTCCTATAAAAAAGTTCTTTAGCTTCATGAGGAGCCCTAAATTTTGCTAGTTCAAAAGCATTAATAAAGCTTTTTTTATTTGAATCTTTGGCCCATTTTAATAAATCATACATGAATCGAAACAGACTCTTGAGTAACTGTTGCCTTTATGTTGTTGCTACGTAACAGCTACTAGTTTGGTACCCTCTAAGTTTAATTTTTTGCCTGTTCTTGGAGGATGATTGCACATTAAACAGACATAGTTAAAAATTCTAATGCAATTGTTTTAAGCATCTCCTTTTCAGATAACTAGATTATGTAATATGACATGCTATGGTTAAAGTTACATTACACGAATCAAATGTTTTTGACCCTGATTGATTTGTTAAATACATAGTTTCATTAAATAATAAAATAAGATAATAGATACATACCCAATCGCAGGGAATATTTTGTTATGTTGTTTGTGGTATTATCTAGATATAACTAAATAAACCAGAACATTAATGAAAATAAATCTCTGACATGCTGCTAGGTAGTAATAAGTAACATTTTATTCATTTAAAAGCAGTAGGTACAGTTTTAAAGTACAGTGGGTAATAAATATGCCTATTGGGTTTCTTCATGGGACAGACTGTCAGCCGACTCACCCTGCACTAGGAATAAATCTGTATTGCAGTGGTAAGATATCTAGTCAGTTCACGAGAGGTAAGGTTATGGTACTTATAGTTGAGTTGTTTTACAAGTGAATAGGCACTTCGCTAAAGGCTTAACCAATTTCCAGAACTAGTAAATAAAAGTGAATAAATAGATTCTCAAATATAGACCCATATGTGTTGCCACAATTCCGTCAATATCATGTAGCGCAGAACACTTTACTTTATAATAAATGGTAATCAGCCATTTTGTGAAAAAAATGTGGATAATAACTTTTTTGAGTTACACCCAGGTGACACTTTTAACACTCTCATGTTTTCAAAATGGTTCAATGATAATCAATGGAAAAGTAAAAGAATAAATAATATTTTTCAATGACTATAATCATTGAAAAAATTTGATAGCTATCAACGTCTGACCTTTTTGGCGGGGGCTGTCAGACAACTTGAAAGACTCCTATAATTATTGAATTGTTATCTTTTTTGGTAACCCCAGTGTCATTACACGGTTACACATTACTCTCTCTGCTCTTTGTGGTGGAAAGTTTTGAATTTGAAAATTTAAATAATAGGTACAGTGTGTCCAATTAAGAATAATGCGTAACAAATTTTATGGACTTCCCTACTTTACTCAGTGGTTCGCCCAGAGCAATTCCGTATTCAGTGAAGAGACATGGGTAAGAAAAGCGAATTCTCTTGCCTTCTTCATCGAATTGGGTTTTGTCAAAATAAACGCTACGCTACACACTCAAAGGCCCACACTAAGGTTTTCTCTTGTGTCGTGGGTCCCTTGGAATACACACAAAGACAAACACCCATGACCCAAGAACAAACATCTGCTTTTTACACAAATGGTTTGATTTAAAGACACCAACTGGCTGTGTTTAAGAAGCTGTTTGTTATTAAAATCTTTGGTCACATTTGACCCAACTTAAAAATTTGCATAGACTTACTATTGATATGAATGCATTATATTCATAATTAATTAACTTCAAATTAATTGAAAAAGTTTTATAAGAAAAATATTTTATAGAAATGAGAAGCGACCAAAATTGGTGCCATTTGTTATCATTGTCAAACACAAACACTGACCAAGAATTTGTAAATAAAATATCTCATTCCTATATTCTGTCCCTGCTACTTCAGCTTTCTCCGAAATAGTTTTTTCAGTCATTAAGACTAAATGGAGAGACGACAGAAACAAAGCCATGTTAAATTTAATTAAAAATTAACTCTTAATATGTTCAATTATAATTTTGACTGTATCGAGGCAGATAAAAGTTTTAAAAAGACAACAAGTTAATAAAATATGCAAAAAGTTCAAAAAAACATGTATTTAAGTAAAACAATAACGAATGCTGTTTTATTTTTCTAATACCTTTTTTTTACCTTCTCCCACCTTAATATACTTTATTTCATGAAAAAAAGTTGGTTACCCTAGCGTGCACTTAACTCAGTGACAAGACGCCATCATGACAGTTTGAGGTTATCTTGACATACAGCATGACGTCACAAGATGGCGAATTAAAGGCGATAGCAGCGCCATTTCGCAGCTATTGGTACTAACAGTGTCATAGGCCTGACCAAATGATTTCAAATGAATGAAGCGACAAGTGCCAAAATTCAAGGCGCAGCACGGTGCAGGGATTCCTCGGAATGAATCTCAGTGTTGCCGATGTAAAAAATATAATAGCGGCTGTCCACTCTCGCACGTCAGCGACCTACTTCTGCCCCGAGTGCGTACGTTTACACTCTCATGTCCATCAGTACAGACCAGTACCATTGAGTCATTTGTTTTGAAATATAACGCAAGTACGTGCAAGTATGAAGAGTTTTATTTCGATACGATACGAAGCGTTATTTTTGTTACGAGAATTTTTGAAAATAGTTCGTAACAAAATGAAAAAAATTTTTTACAAAAAAAATGATGCCTGTTAAAAAAAATGATGCCTGTTCATAATACTTTTTCATTTTGCTGTGATTCTACCCGTTTTGTGACGTTATTTTCAAGATTATTCGTACCAAAATCTAAGTAACTACCGTAGTCAGTTCGGCGCTACCCACGCTCACTTAGACGACTGCAGTTCCGTTGTTTATAGCTCGACTTAAACGTTTTTAGGTTCATTAGAATGCTGATAAGTGTAGCTATTTTTTTATAATGAGCTAAATTACCGTAATCCTAACGGTTTCTGTTCTTTTCACACAGTAAAAAAAGTTTAATTTTACATAATGTCGTTTTTTGAAAATATTTATTTTGTTACTAGGTTTACACTAATGAATCTTTAGAATAAAACAATGTTCATTAAATTATCTTTCATTTGAGACCCTATTTAAGTAAATCTGTCCAGTAGTTATCTAAATATAGCGTAAATAAAATACGTCACGTCATAGCTACCCCCTCCATACTCTTAGAAAGTGACTACCGCACTTTTTGTGTTCAGGAAAATATGCCGAATAAGTACATACCTGTAGTTCGTATGGCGGAGGTAAGTCCCACGGAAATGAACTTTATTCTCCTTGGGTCCCGCTCTATTATTAAAAATAAAGGAATGTTTCCTTTGAGTAAAATTTTCTATCTACGTATTTACAATACACAATACAATACAATATTCTTTATTGCACACATAGGATTACAGAATATGTTTATACAGCGAATTTGAAATAATGTATACAAATAGGCGACTTTATTGCTTAACAGCAATTTCTTCCAGGCAACCTTATGGTATCTATCTATCTATCTATGGAAACCTTATGGTATAGGAGTTATAGATTGAAATGCGGGAAAGGCGCAAATATTAATTAAATAATAATTATAAATAAGTTGACTATTTATGCACTAAAAATATATCACAAATATATATTTATTAAGATTTATATATATTTATTATATATATTTAGAGTACTTTCCCTCCAGGAGACGTTAAAAAATTCCACCCTGTATATATGCGACCGGTGAGAATGCCAGAATTGTCGAATAATAGCATTACGTCGATTGCGGCAATCAAAATAATTCAACTTAGATTAAGTATAATTACTTACATACACCGACATCTTTTGTTATTAGAAGTACCTAGTTAGATTCATCAATACAAACTCAAGTGATAGGCAGTAATGTATGGAGTGCGCTTCTGTACATTCTACGCCTGTGTATTCTTTGACCGGTGTTTTCTTGCGGGGTGCGGGTTGTGGCGCGCGGGGCAGAGGGCTCAAACGTCAAGGTCATTGACGACTCTAATCGCCTTAAAAAAAACGATACTCGTATTGACGTGGTTTAGTACGTGCGAGGCCGTCAAAAGTAGTTTGAATTACTGACTGAAAAGAAATGAAAGCAAAAATAAAAAACAATAAATACTACATCGGTAATAGAGTGATAGGTAATTGCTTACGTAATGTCATATTATTTCGTAAGAATTTTTTATTGTTCTAGCCCAGACTGTATATTTTCTAGGGACAATGTAACACCTATGTAACTGTTAGAAAAGACATCATCCGAAGCACAGACCATGAAAATATGACAAATAGCTGTAATTCAAATATAGAGCTGAGAAAAAATAGACTCTACTATTATTATTGATCAGTTTAAATTAGTTAGCGAAAAGTAAAGATGTGAATAAGCCCAAGAAACTGAACAACTTTTTTTTTTATTATAAGTTGGGTTAACTCTTGACCTCAATCTTGACCATAAAGGACAAAGATGAGGTCGACGATAGAGCGAGTTAACCCAGAAAATGCCTATAAAGACACGGTACTCCCACGCACTGACGGAACACTGCAAGCTGTTTGGCGTTGGACTTCGGTAGGAACCAGACTGCACTTTACAGAGCCTACCACACCGCATGAGACCATAGGACGACACCTCAGATTCAGAAAAAAATGAACTGTCATTGCCTGGGATGGATTACTAGGAGGCAAGTCTCATTTGTGTTTCCTTGTCGCCTCTTACGACACCCACGGAAAGAGATGGGGTGGTGTTATTCTCAACCGATCACCACACGGCGAATTCCTCAAGGAACACCGGTCGAAATAAGATAAAAAATTGCCTCTCCATACAACTTTTGCTAATCGGTGGCTGATTTGCCATTTTATGGGATTAGATATTTTTTTTTGAGAATAGGCTAGTTTCCTCATTAGTCAAATCAGCAACTCTTTATCAAACGTCAAAACGCTCTTGCAGTGAGAAAAATTATATGAAATAGTGCAATAGGACGATATCTTGCGTCTGATTTTTTACAGTTTGGACTAGCGTCTCAGTTGTTTTTCATGCACCCACCTCAGATTTGTGCGAAAGGGACAATTGCAGCTTTCCGGCGAAATGCCGAGTTTTATTTCCAAAATAATTATGAGTTTAGGCTATTAAGTATTAAACCAAAAACTTTATGAAATCGTATGTGTTGTCTCGATCGATTTGTAAGCGTATAAACGAGGTTCGTGCTTTTTGTTTCTTCCAAAATTGTTCTTGGTTTTTCAACATTCACCTCTTAAATGTTGAGAATTTTTTGCAGTTTGTATGGGAACTAAAAAAAAATTTTCGTATTCCGACCTTTGTTCCTTGGGAAAGTTTTTTAGTTTCATGGACTGATTTACCATCCGAGAGGTTGAAAGTGATTTACCTAAAGCCCTGTATAAAACTTTCATTTTGAAAGATGTCAAACCGTGCAACTGATTACTAGAGTTGCGACTATTTCACTTTTAAAATTAAAGTTTGGAATTTCTTTTTTTTTGGGTTTTTTGAAACACCTTGTACAATATAAACACTAAAACGGGTCTAATGCAACGCCACTCAGAATTGTTTGTGATGTAAAGTCATTGACTCATTTGTTTCCAAAACTGCCAGCTCTATATTTTGTTAGCTCTATGTCTCTTACACGATCCCGCGACTGTCCACAAGGTGTTACATCTTACTTTTTTTATATCAAACAATATACGGAACCTTCTCTAGTCATGCCTCTTGATTTTTCCTTGTCTATTTCTGTAAATACAACACAACAGTAAAGACAAACAAACGCGCGTGTACAACAGGATCGGACCTTTTTCTTTATTAGCTAAAATTTAAAAAAAATAAACGTGCTCGATTTTTAAACATTTAAAATTTTAGAAACAAACGAAAGTTGACAAAAGTTCTAAAAAGAAAAAATAATGAAGACGCAATATTGAATTCTCAATTCAAAAAAATGTGGGAAAGACAATTGATTTTAATTTATTTAATTAGTTTGGCGGCAAGTGAAACTCAGGATCAAAATGGCGAAGAAGGATATTATAGAAAACCAAGATTCTTTACATTTAACACAAATGACGAGGAAATAAGAGTAAGTACATATTTTTGCAGCACAGATTTCTTACACGCTTGACGCTTAAAATGTAGAATGTGTCAGTTGTCAATTCTTCTGAGGCATACTGTAGAAGCCCTTAACTGGGACGCGAGTGTTTTGCTGTATATTAAACAAAAGGTTGACAACCTACTCATATTTTATCTAATAACCCTCGTAATAGGATACATAACCCAAATACCCACAGGAACGAAATCACTGGCGGAAAACTAATTAAAAATATATACTTACAGTATAATTTTAATTCATAAAACAATGCGTAAGAAAAGATATTTGACATTTTGGCGACCGGTTAGTTTCAGTGGCTCTGACGTTGCCTCTTTATCGACGGTTCCTAGGTTCGATTCCCGATCAAAACAAAAGTTTGTGTAAAAAACAGAACGAGATGTTTGGTTCTTTGGCATTACTTTTTATTAGTCAGCGAAACTTTAGGTGGTGATTCTACCCGTTAAACTAATCAACTTTCCTCATGGGACCCGCATGAAATTCTCGATAAAAAATTTCGGCTTCTCAGAGTAAGGAAATCAGCTGTTTTCTCAAATTGTATAGCAGGTGATTTTTTTACCCATTTACCTTGGGGAAAGTTGTTCAGTTTAATGGGCTGATTTTTTTGCTAATTTAAAATCGCCCAATATGTAGTTAATAGTAAAGTAATTGGTTAAAATTAGTGTATTGCGCAAGTACCTACGCCGATCGTGCGATTAGTTACCTTTCGTTTGTCTCAAGGGTAAACTGAAAGAAATCTCCGTGAGGGATAAGCTTGCCTTTGTAAATTTAGTTTTCTTTTTATTTCATACTTCTGAGTATCTATAAACTTCTTATACAGGGCTTTAGGTATCTCTCTTTTAACCTCTCGGGTGGTTAATCAGTCCATGAAACTGAACAACTTCCCCAAGAAACAAAGGTCAAAATACGAAAAAAAATTTTGATCTCCCATACAAAATGCGCATGAAACTCAAAATGCGCATGGGAACTCAAAATTTTATTTTCGTATTTTGACCTGTTTCTTAGGAAAGTTGTTCAGTTTCATTGACTGATTAACCACCCGAGAGGTTGAAAGAGAGATACCTAAAGGCATGTATATAAAAATGAACCCCTATTTCTTCTGGTCACGCTATAACTTGAGAACGGCTTGACCGATTTGGATGATTCTTTTTTTGTTGTGTTCCTTATTGTCAGGAGAAGGTTCATAGGAAAGAAAAAAATAAGAAAGTTGAGCAGAACATTATAAGATTTAAGAAAATAGGACAACGTCTGTCGGGTCAGCTTGTACAATAAAGATTTACATACATATGTACCATGTACAAACAGACCCACGGTCCAAGGGAAAACCTTAGTGTGGGGCTTGAAGTGTGTGGCGTTTATTGATTTACTAAAATCTTTTTGTTTTTTATTAACTTCAGTTGGAATTGGACTTCACTATACCATTTATCACGATCCCCACTAAAAAAGCAATGGACCAATTCCATGGCATGTGGACGGTAAGTAACAAAGTTAAACATAATTTTTATTGATTCTTTAAAAAATTTATAGAATAGAATTTTGTATTATACTAATGTTATAAATGAGTCATCTATTTTCAAAGTCTGCAATCTGACGTTTATAGTAAAAATGAGCTGTGAATGTGGCAAAACTAAGAATTTTAAATACTTTTTACCATTATTCACAGTTCGTATCAAAGATGGCTATTTCCTATAGAAAAACCACTTCAAAGTATGACATTAGTTTCTAAAATTTAAACTCATAAAAATTAGTTTGGTCTAAAATAAAACATTATTGCATATAATTAACTAAAAGTAATTAATGTTTACATACATATTTAAGTTTACTATGAATAATTCGTAAGTTAATATTTGTATGGAATACTTCTTTTGACATTTGCCAATAATCACCCATAAGTGAGATTGCCGCCTTTGATTCTATACGACTCAAATGTGAAAGTATTTTGTTTGCCTAAACGTGATGTGACACGAGGGCCGTCTATAACGTTAATTCAAATTAAATGGGCGAATGACGTACGACAAGGGGGAGTCTAAAAATAACAAAAAAAAATTGACGTCATCTTAGAAGCTACGAGATACTTCAAAATACACAAAAGATTAAAATAGCAGCAAAATAATAAAAGTACTGATTTGACGTTCTTAGTACCTAGAAGATATTGATTTTTAAAACATCTGCTTTTAATTTCATTTTATGTATTTACTAGAGAGGGGGAATCATTTCCTTATAAAAGGATGATTGTCTCGAAAATTTACAATAATCGATGATCGATGATTTGAATATATACGTATTTATATGTAGATGGCCTAAGACACGTGATTTTTGTTTTAGATTGAAAAAAGACATAAGCTACTTTTCAACGCGAAATAATTTCACTATAATGCCCTTTTCACAGAAGGACACTGAAGTTTTGATCTATACTTAAGTATTGATTGTCTCTTTCTCTCACTTTCAAAATGACAAAGACGACTCGTTACTTAAATATAGATCAGAGTCTGAATCGCGTTCTGTAATAATATGGACCTAAATATGATATGTCCGTTGTACTCGTACATCCGCAGTATTATGGTGCTGGCATCGACCAGTGGTCGATGGGTGCTAGTCATGTTTTGTATTTCTAGTCAGCACCCCATCTGGGTTCGTGTAAGACTCGGCTAAAAAAAATCTTTAATGCTGCTAATAAAATACTTCTAAAATTTTTCCCCAGGGAGTGCAATCTGTGAACATAAACCCAGGGTCGCTGGCCATAGGAGGTGCCATTGTGTTGGTAACAACAGTACTCCTGCCCTTCTTTCTCAAGACCTACGCCAGTCATCACCCCCAACAGAGGTATTCTAGACGTAAGTTAAGACATTTTTCTTTCAGAACAGTACCTATAAGATTGCTCACTTTTCCTAGGTGTATATTTATGTAGGCTATAAGATTCTGCGATATTATAAACGCGAAATTTTGTATGTATGGATGTTTGTTACTCTTTCACGCTCAAACGGCTGGACCAATTTTGATAAAATTTGGTGTGGAGGTAGCTGACACACTGGATTAACACATAGGCTACATAATTTTCTCAAATTGCCAATGGAACAAAGCCCCGGGTGGAAAGATAGTGAAATATGAAACTTATTTCACTCTTACATGAACAGATCTTAGGCTGCCTTCACAGTTGTGCGGGTGACTTGAACTGTTCGCCCGTGATAAACTTTTTGCGCTGGACCAGCTTTACCATCGATGGTAAAACTGGAAATCATTTGTACCGTTTATACCATTTAAAGCTGGCCCGGCGCGAAACTTTTAAGCATTGTACGCAACCCGGACCTTATCCCATACGGAACGATCCGCATCGCTGTTAAACGGTGTTCTAGTGCCTCTGGAAGCTCGCACATCACGTACGGTACATGTGACGACCTGTGCACATCTCCCGTAGCTGCATACCTGTGAAATCAGCCGATATGATCACTTCGTGTTCACTTCGGGTAAAATCACCCGAAGCTAAACAACTTTCCCCAGGAAACCAATATGAACCAATATTTTGACTTCCCATACGGAGCCGAAACGTGGAACATGATAGTGAGGTTCGCCCACCGATTGCACGTCGCTCAGCAAGCTATGAAACGCTCCATGCTCGGGATCTCGCTAATAGAATCCGAAACGAGGTCATCCGACAGAAAACCGGAGTGATGGATACTATCCAAAAGTGTAGCAAGCTGAAGTGGCAGTGGGCTGGCCAATGGCCATGTCTGTCGCCGAACCGACGAGCGTTGGAGTAGACAGGTTCTCGAATGGAGACCACGTCTTGGCAAACGTCGTGTAGGACGCCCCCCAACCAGATGGTCAGATGACCTCAAGAAGATAGCGGGTAGTGGCTGGATGAAAAAAGCGGAGGATCGTGCAAAGTGGCGCACCTTGGGCAATAGGCTGATATAATGAAACAGATATAATGTTCTGTGGGGAAATTTATTGTTTCGTGAGTTTCCGCGAATTAATTAAGAGTCATCCAATATAAAAGTAATTGCGACTCCCTCTAAGCACCCCTAGACAGCCGAAAGGGCCCTATACTACACCGTTAAGGGAACTTCTGAAATTCTTAATCGACACTTCTACTTAACAGAAATAAAACATTTATTATAGGATCATTAATTTTACTTAACTTCATTAGAAACAGAAAGAATTTTAAGACGGAACAGTAAAGACAGGCAGGCGACCTTAACGTTCATAGAAAACTACCTTTATCACGAATATTTCACCATACATTTACATATTTTTTAAATATATTCAGTCAGCAAGTCTGTTTAAGTTACTTATTTTTGGCTGGCTGTATTTTTCCAAAGTCTGCTATAAATTAAATATTTTTTTTAATGGTAGGACAGTCTCAAAGTCGTTTTCTTGTAGCCACGATGACTAAAGTTGTCCCGCTGTCCCGCTTCAAAATTCTACACAATTTTAATAAATGTGGGACGTAAACCACGAACTAAAAATTACTTAAAATTTATACTAGCGACACGTTCCACAACATTTCTTGTACTTTTTAGTCGACTTTTTAAAGGAAGCACAAGATTGTCTACACTTCGGTTGAGGACAACACGGTTCTGGAAGGCCAATATCAGAAGGAAGGTACTGCGTCTCCACATGAATACAATGCAACCTTTTTCTCGGTCCGAGGTCAAAGCAGCCGAATGGTGGCGTGTACTCTATATCCCACGTTGCATTACTTGACAAAGAACTCAGTGACTCGTCTTCACAAATACAATCAGGTTCCTTGAAAGCTGGGCAGCTATCTATGACTTTATCTATAGCCGTCAAATCATTACAATAAACATCCATGTAAGCGCATTTGCATATATCTTCAACGGCTTCGGCTAATGCTTTTCTTATGTCAGCATCACGCTGTTTTTTTAACTTTACCATTTTTCGAGCTTCGACCTTTGCACGTTCCTCTGGACTTCTTTTTTTGATAATTTTAAAGACCATTGGATCACAATCGACGTAGGGATCTTCATTTGGTTGGATTTCCGTCAAGTCTTTCAACGGATTCACCTGAAATGGTTTATTTATTTATAAAAGAAGCATCACTTTTAGTTAACCCTAACATTTTAAAAATTTCTTCCGAACCCAAATCAAAATAGATATTGTTTCATCTACACTAATATTATAAAGAGGAAAGATTTGATTGTTTGTTTGCATTGATTAGGCTCCGAAACTTCTGGACCGATTTGCCTTTTTAACTGGTTTCAAAAACCAACAATAAAAATAATAATTATCAACCAAAAAGGAAGAGGTTCTTTATTCCAATGTTTCTTTTGTTATTACGTACAAAGAGGGTCGTGTTAATGGAGTTGATCTAAGTTCTTACCTCTATGGTAAATGTGTCTCCTTTCCTCTGTACCTTGAGTGCAGGTTTTGGGACAAGAATTTCGTCTGTTTCCGATCCTTCCCCTGCATCTCCAACGCCAGGGCCACCAACACCACCTTGCTGGTGCCTCTTCTTTTTTTTCTTGTTCAGTTTATCCTTATCCAAACCACTACCCCGAATACATTTGAACGTCATATTCTTCGCTACGCTCTTTCCGACCGATCCTGGAGTCCAACCGCGTCTTTTCTGGAAGTTCAGAAGTTTTATTAGGTTTTCTTTTAAAGCAGCTTTTCTATTAAACTAATATATAGCCGTTTACACTTTGTGTTGTTGCTTCTTGATGGAACTCCATATTATTACCAATGAAATACATGATTTTTACACTTGTTCCAATTTTTTATTTTTTATTTTTATGCGAACGGTTTCGATTAAATCATCTTCAGGTGTGTCTTATTTTAAACAAATGGAACTAGTTTAAAAATCACGCCTTTCATTAATAATATAATATAGTCCGTAATGTGGTATACCAAAGATCCAAATCCATTCAACCGTTTATGAGTGATTACTGATAAGCTCTCGACTGTTTTTTAACATTTAATTATAATGTAAACGGTTTTAATCATGAGGACCTTCATCAGGGACGCATAATCTGCGTCATAGCCCGATGGTCCTCGTATAGGATCGAAACTGTCTGCCCAATGCCGATTTTTAGTAACATGAGTAACCGACAAGAGCACAGCTCTTAAATTGAAGAAGAAGAGTAATATGAGTAACACTCATGATTCCTTTATTAGTAAAATATTTTAAAACATTGTTACAGGCCTTGACATTTATGATATTCTTACGAGTATCTTGCCCACTCCATAATATTTTATTTAGCTTCACTAACACTTAGTTGCTGAAATGTCCATTAAAGTTAATCCTACTTTAAAGAATGCTGTCACTTCATATCTTGTTGTAGTAAATTACCTTAAATCCAGGCACATCCTTTGCGTCCCAAAGCCATCCCATATTGGCAGGCACTGGAAACTCCTGGCAGCGAAAAGGATTGCATGTTTTGTGTCCAATAATGACGCCTTAAATTGACAGAGTGTGATTAGACAAAGTTACGTGCTTCTATGGCTTATTAGCCAGCAGGTCGGACTTTTTTAGCAAGAGGTACCGAGTTCGATCCTCAGTTCTTTACGAGTCTTCTTCTTCTTATCGTGTCGACCTAGGCTAAATTTTTGTGGACCAGTACACAGCCACGCGCACTGCATTATCTGTGGCCTTGTAGGGGTCTCTTAGTACAGGACTTGTGCCAAAGACACCAATTAACAATTAAACAATTTAAACTGCATTCGTACATTTTTAAATAATTGCCTGGTTGAACCGGAAATCACCGGGTTAGGTTCCCGGTCAAATACCGATCGGTTACGAGAAAAAAAATCAAATACCGATCGGAAAGCTTCATCATAAGGATTATTTTTTGCTAAGTAACATAGCATCAGAAATAAAAGGAATACCACGAATTTTAACGTTTAATGTAAAATTATGTTCAGAAAAATGAGAAACTTTACAAAGTGAACCTGGCAGTTCTGGAGTCCTTGCAGCGTTGCCAAGTCGATTGGCGATACGTGGAGGTGCTGAGAAGCCTATATAATATGGCAACGATGACAGTCCAAGTACAAAACCACCGTACAAGACTAATCAAATTGCTCAGAGGTGTTAGACAGGGGGATGTCATATCCCCGAAACTGTTTAACAATGCTCTAGAGGACGTCTTTAAGACGCTAGATTGGAATGGACTGGGCATCAATGTCAACGGCAAATTTCTATCGCACCTCCGCTTCGCTGACGACATAATAATATTGGCAGAAACACCACAAGTCCTGCAAGAAATGCTGCACAGCCTTAACGCTGCCTCAAGACGTGTCGGCCTTGGGATGAACTTGGACAAGACCAAGGTCATGTTCAATGATAATGTCGTGTCCAGGCCGATCTCTGTTGACGGTGTTACGCTCGATGTTGTTCAGGAATACATATACCTCGGGCAAGCGTTGCAGTTAGGTAGAGACAACTTCGAGCGGGAAATCACCAGAAGAGTGCAGCTTGGCTGGGCAGCGTTTGGGAAGCTGCGTCACATCTTTTCGTCGCCACTCCCGCAGTGTCTAAAGACCAAGGTCTTTAATCAATGCGTCCTACCAGTCATGACCTACGGAGCCGAAACGTGGAACATGACAGTGAGGTTGGCCCCCCGATTGCACGTCGCTCAGCGAGCAATGGAGCGCTCCATGCTCGGGATCTCGCTAAGGGATAGAATCCGAAACGAGGTCATCCTACAGAAAACCGGAGTGATGGATATTATCCAAAAGTGTAGCAAGCTGAAGTGGCAGTGGGCTGGCCATGTCTGTCGCAGAACCGACGAGCGTTGGAGTAAACAGGTTCTCGAATGGAGACCACGTCTTGGCAAACGTAGTGTAGGACGCCCCCCAGCCAGATGGTCAGATGACCTAAAGAAGATAGCGGGTAGTGGCTGGATGAAAACAGCGGAGGATCGTGCAAAGTGGCGCACCTTGGGGGAGGCCTATGTTCAGCAGTGGACTGCAATAGGCTGATATGATGACAAAGTGAATACACCCACACTGAACAACTTTCCACAAGAAACATAGATCGATTATGAAAAATCGCCTCTTTACACCAAAGCAATCAGCTGATAGCTCAAGTTGTATGGAGGAAACTTTTGACATTCAAAATGTATTTTTTGTTCACTCCAGTGAACTACGATTGTTCACTCGGAGTCTACGATTCATGAAAAAGTGCAATCCCCTTATATCTCGGAGAGTTGTGAAAATATGATACTCAAAAAAGGCTCCGAAGACGCGTATTCGCGTGAGCTGTAAAGTGCAAAAAGAATTATTCGAGAAAGACAAAAATAAAAAAGTTATGGCCGAAAAATCAAAAAAATATTGTTTTTCTCCGAATTTTCGACTTTGGCGCTCGATATTTTGGAAACGAAGAATGATATCAAAAATTTGTGAAAAAATCCTCTGGACAATTTAGTTAGCTACAATTTGGGCCCAAAATAAAGACAATCGGGTCAAGGGTTTGCCCCATAGCCTAACCTTTTTGAAAAAAGTCAGAACGACAAATTTTTGGAATTCCGTAGATTCATTTCCAATGTGCTCGATAGTCGTGTGAGGCACAAAATCTGTTTTTTTTTACGTTTTAACTGCACTTTTTCCTGTTCCAGCGAACAGGAAAAAGTGCAGTTAAGTACGCTGGTTTATGTACTGAATTTTCGGTAACTTATTTAAAGTCATATGTATGTTTACATAAACATACATATGTTTTATGTAATGCATGTTTTATATTTGCACCCATACACGATTTATTACTTTTTCTCCACACCCAAAGGTTGCGGATAAGATATTGCTTCTTAGCAATGGGGCCGCCTTTTGTACCCTGAAATAACTGTTTTATATTCAATTGTAACTGTATCTTATTTGTGTTGGAGTGCAATAAAGTATATTGTATTGTATTGTATATCTGCGAAAATTCGATAACGCTTATTCTAAAAGGCCGTATTACAGAAGCAGACTTTAGACTTAAGTATTGATCGTCTACTTCTCTCAATATCAAATATAAAAGACAACTGCTACTCAAGTATAGATCAGTGACTGAGTCGCGTTCTGTAATACAGACCTAAGGTTTTCTCTAACTCCTTGTCTACCGTAGAAGTACTCGTATGACTGTTAATCGAAATATATAAAACAAAGTCGCGTTAGTTACACCACTTATAACTCAAGATCGGCTGGACTGATTTTGATCAAATTTAGTATGGAGGTAGCTGATACCCTGGATTAACACATAGGCTACATAATTTTCCGAAATTCCCACGGGAACGAAGTCCCGGGCGTAAAGCTAGTTACTAATGTTAAAATGTATGTAACTTTAACGCTTTGGAGGCACGTTAAGCTGTCGGTCCCGGCTGTTGTCGATTGACTACAGTCGTTAAAACCAAGTCAGAGGCCATTTTATGGTTTGATAACTCTGACACCAGGGTTAGCTAAGTTCGCCACATGGTTACTATACCTATACGATAAGAAGAAGAAGAATGTTAAAAAAATAACTCACCAGGGTACAAGTCTCCAAAAGCGTAGCAGTATTTGCTGGACTTCCTTTTCTCTTTTTTTTTTCTATCTCCATCTTCATCTTCTGCCATTTTGTTTTTTTATCAACCGACTTCAGAAAAGGAGGGTTTCTTAGTTTGAATCTGTTGTTTTCTATCACCAACTGTTAAAATACATATAAAAAAATTTCGCCTCTCTATACAAATAAACAATCAAGGTTGCGAGTTGCAGGTCTGTACAGTCAAGTGTAAAAAATATGTATCTGCCCAACCGATTATCATATGTACAGAGGGCCGCACATCAGGTTACTACACGCGTAAACTTTGTGCTTTTGCGATAAAAGCGGTTTTGCAACGAAAATGTAGTAACCTGATGAGCTGGACTCTGTACTTATTATAGGATAATGTTTAATATTATGATTTTTTCATCAATAATATGTCTAAAGTTCTATAAAAAAATTAAAGTAGTTGTCAGTAATAAACTAATATGAAGTTTATAGATGTACCAAATATTTTTTTCCTAAACTGTTACTAAAGAAACCGTTTTTAGAAACATACTAGCTTTCCGCCCGCAGCTCCGCCCGCGTCCTTATTTTTTTTAAAATAAAAAGTATCCTATAAACCTCACGGAGCCCGAGACCTTTCCAACGAATGCAAAACCGTAGAAATCGGTTCGTGCGTTTTGGAGTTACTCCTGACGCTAGTCAGGAAGGAAAACCCGACTTATTTTTATATAGTAGAAGATTTATGAAAAGATTCTTTGGGTAAATATTTATACACTTGACTGTAAGTACTACTAAATTCGACTTTGTGGATTTATGTATGGATTTTTCATTAATTATCATATGTTCAACGGTGAAATAGAAAACATCGTGATGAAACCTGCACGTCTAAGAAATTCGTTTGCGAAAGGAGTATGATCAAACAACCTGCATTGCATTGCATTGGCATAGCATTGGGCTAGCGTGGTGGACGAGATAAGCTCGCCTTTGCACACTATTTTTTATGTGAAATTTTTCTACTGTGTTTGTGCAATAAAGAATATATACTATGATCTTAATCCCCTTTGAGTTTCGAACGTAGGCCCGTGCCCCTCGATGGAGACGCATACTAAAAAAAACTACTAAAAAAAATGTTCCTTGAAGGAAATTTTTCAGTATCGTAGCAGTTTAATTCTACCTTAAAAGTCACGTTATTAACCGACTTCAAAAAAAGGAAGAGGTTCTCAATTCGGGTGAATTTTTATATTCATTTATTTTATTCAGTCACCCGATATAGCGGACAGGGAGACAAACCAAACAGGTGGCTAATTAAATAGAATACAGTATTTTAATCTGCAGTCAAAGTCAAAATGGCTTTATTTTAAAGAACCCGCAGCTCCGCCCGCGTGGACTACAAGTTATATCGTGCCCAGCCGTGGGATAAATCGCATCCTATGTCGTTTCCCAAGGTCTAATCTATCTCTGTACCAAAGCGTAACAGACAGACAGACAGAATTACTTTAGCATTTATAATATTAGTAGGGAAGTTACTTTAAAGAAGTCAAAGTGTTGAAGTAAAATATGTCTGAGATTTACATACATACATACTGTGCAATGAAACCCTCCATAAGTGAGTTTATGTAGCCCAGTGTTTTTCAATCTTTTTGAATTCGCGACCCCATTGGATCATATAAAGTTCTGGCGACCCCCTAAGGTCCCTAAGACCCTTTTAGGCTAAATTTATGTACTACTTCGAGGATTTTAAAACACATAATAAAAGAGTTTGCCGCGGGGTAGACGCGGAAGGCGCGTCTACCACGCGTCACTGAAATTGTCTTACGAGTAGTTTAGTGTAAGATTTACAAATTTTAGTCTTTTTCTTTTACCCCTGGGGGTCGCGACCCACAGTTTGAAAAACACTGATGTAGCCTAACTACGAGTATTTTGTGTGTGAAAATAAAATTATCTGCTGTTAGGAATTTCAGTAATACCTAAGTTTTTTATAAATATATGTTAAATAAGACTGTTTACAACATAAAAGCATGTAAAAGATAAGCCACTACAAAATATACTTGTGATTTTAAACATGAAAGTAGAGCGCACGAGTCATCACAATACGGCTCGTAATGAAGTATTTAACTTATTTACGTGTACAGTTCATTATTTTTTAGTTAATTCGGCAATTTTGTCTAAGCTTTGTTTAGGGGTCAAGCCCGTTCCGTGCATTTTTAAAATTCTATCTGCACAAGTTTCTCCAATTCGTGCTACGCCACCACAACCAGTGCAAACTGGTTTTTCAAAAGTTTCTTCTTGAAGTTGTTTATCACGATAGTATTTACTATTACTCCCTGAATTATTTTCTTCGATTTTCTTCTTCTTTCCATCGTCATCTGCCATTTTTGCTTTGTTCGTCTCAAGTCAACTGTATTTTTGTTCTATTACAATCTGTCAATTCCAATATGTTTTTCTTGGCTAGATTAAAAGCAGAAAAAAGACGTACGTGAAGTATTTGTGTTTTGTGAAGTATGTAAAAAAAGTTATATAGTTTATTGGAATGGCGTACTTTAATGTTGGAGGCCAAGATCCACCTTGGGTTGGATCTTTAATACGAAGCGTAAATATTCCCCAAGTAAAAATTATTATAGCAAGCTTAAAATTAAGTTATAAGAACAATACATATGCATATCACCAGACAGGCATAGACAACGCCGATTTAGAACAAATGTTATTTTTTTATGCGTGTGGGTCAGTGGCCTATTATGCGTGTGGGTCAGTGGATACTCCAGCCACTTCAGCTCCGTCCAAAAGCTCAAAATCCTCCTCGGGATTTCGAATTCATCACGGAACGACCTAATATCTGCAAAACAAATTTCCCGGTGTTCTTCCACTCCCATGCAGTCCAGGATTACATGGGGGGCTGTTTCATCAGCCTCTAGGCAGCCCCTGCAGAGGGGGCTGCCGGTAACGTTTAGTACGAATAGGTGCGTGTTCAAAGTCTGGATTTTTGTATGTATTTTATGTAATTTTGACTTATTTTATGTAACATCCTGCATGTTCTATAAAATAAAGACAATTTGAATTAGGCAGTCTATGCGTCAGGCGCAGGGAGGGTCCTGTAAAGGCTTGCTTCGACTGCCGACAAGTGGTTACATTTTCCCACCTGTTTTTGTGTTGTATAAGGGTACGTGCTCGGGTCCAGGTCTGGACTTGGCTAAATGGAATCGGTATAATTGGCACAAGGCCTGCCAAGATGGTGTCTGATCCCTTTTTAGCTAATTTGTCTGCCGCATCATTACCCATGGAACCGCTATGCCCCTTAATCCATTACAGGACGACCCTGTTGGCTGAAGATATTTTATTCAGCGCTTGGTGGCATTCAGTGATAAGTCTGGAAGTAAATGAGTAATTTTCTGGGCTTGTAGTACAGATGCGGTATCAGAAACTATCCTAATAATGTAGTTATGGATTCCTCTTCATGCAACTACATTAGCTGCTTCCTTGATAGCCACGCATTCACATTGGAAAATGGAAGCCTGTGTCCCTAGAGCTAGTGATATGTGTATCAGATCGAGAGAGAAGACCCCGGCTCCTGAGCCGGATTTTCATTTGGATCCGTCCTTCAATGCGGACTTCATTGATCCCAGAGTGGTCTTTCTCCTCATCCTTAAGCTGTATATTACTTTTTCTCAAAAGCATACAATTTTTGAGTCTTATCATGCGGGCGTGCAATAAGAGGCTGGTATTGCAGTGCCCTGTCTGAAATAGACGTGTGTGTGCTCTTACAGGTGTCCCACAGTCATCTTTTTTTTTAGTCTTATCGCTGCCATCGTCGCCTCCTGTTGTATTAACAGGTCTAGGGGCAAAAGGCCTATAGGGCTGCTGTTGGTGTGGTTCTCATGCAACTAGTAACAACCGTACAGGCTAGCGCTGAACTCGTTGCTGTCGAGTGATCGTAGTACTTAGTTCGGTTCTGGGCCACCAAACAATATTAGCATAGGTTATTATTTTTATTATTACGGTTATATTTAGCTACATCGTGATTTTTTTAGCTAGACCCCAGGTTCGTCCTATAAGTCTTTTGCACTGCCAAAACGTTATGCATGCTTTCTCTTGTTCCTGTAAAAGATGCTTATCCACAGTAATTTGTGGTCTAAGATGACACCCAGATATTTCACCTCATTAATAAGTATCAAGTCGGTGCCAAACAACTTCAGCAATTTAAAGTTGCTGTTTACGTTTCTTGGAGAATAAAATGAGGTCTGTCTTCGTCGGGTTAACCGATAGGCATTGCTCATTGCACCACATATTTCAATGTGTTTGACAGAAACAGATATACATACGAGCTTCATGCTTCAAGTTCGATTAAATTGTAGAATAAAGACAGACAGACACACAGAAGTTTAACGTACGTTAAACTTATTACTTACACCCCTCTTTTTTCGTCGGTGGTTAAGAAAGGAGAAGAGACACAAAAAGGCTGCCTTATTGATATTTGGTATACTTTGTCTTTTCACCTAAAATACGATAAAGCCCTCCACTCCCTTTGCTGGAGTCCATCAGACAAATTCCATTAAAAAACTGCAAATGCTCGCTTGCTGCTGATATTAAAGTGATACCTATTGAACTTTTTTTTAAAGCTCGGAATAACGACATTAAGCAATTTTTTTTTCATAATAAATATATTTCCACATTGCACGCATTTTCATACCAGTGAAAGAAAAACTTAGATTGTACCAGCTGCTCACTTTTCCCAGGTATACTGTAAAAGTCAGTAAGTGGGACGCGAATGTTTTGCTGTATTGTAGGCGAAAGGCTGACAACCGCTCACTATTATTCATCATGTTTCATCTAAAAACCCACAAAATTCATGTCAAATATAGCATCAATTGGTTCTACAACCACTGATGCTCTGCCTACCCCGATAGGGATTACAGAGGCGGAAGCGTGTATATATTATCACGTTACTCAGTGCCTTTAAAAAATACATGTCAACCAGCTGCTGACTTTGAAACGCATCGCGAAGCAGTGCTGCTGCAGTTTTTTAGTGGAACTGGTCTGCAGTTAGCATTCTACGTTTCAATTGTGCGTGGAATAATCAAATAAAATAAAAACTCTCATAAGGTCAAAGCTTTTTAATTGAAAGATGTTAAATTAGACTAATGGGTTACAAAATAAAAAAAGAATGAAAACTTTGATGATTGCGGCTTAATGTTAATTCTTACTTGATTTTTCATACTTTTTGGACTGATTCAATAGTTTTCTTCATGCAGTGTCCCTTAACTATATTCATTTAAAATATAAAAATAACACACACTCTTCTTATTTGACAAAGAATAAATTTATCGTCAATGGATTGGTCTATTGTAGCGGAGTCTAACCAATTAAGGACAGGTCCAGAATTGACGACAAAAGCCTCTACTTCATCATACAAATGTTATCTTTCATTGTCATTAGAAAATTAAATACGCGTTGTGACTTAATGAATAAAAGTAGAGCATTCTTTTAAAAGAATACGGCTCATAATTAAGTACTTATTTAGTTGGTCCGCATGTTTTTTTTGAAAGTTCGGCAATTTTGTCTAAGCTTTGTTTAGGGGTCAAACCCGTTCCGTGCAGTTTTATGATTCTATCTGCACAAGTTTGTCCACTCTGTGATACGCCCCCACAACCAGTACACACAGGTTTTTCTAAATTTTCTTTGTGAATTTTCGTATCACGATAATATTTGCTATGTCTGCATCCACACTGACCACAATACTCATTGGTTGGTGGTTGTGGTTTCTCTGGAAATACCTTATTACCTGCCTGTTTCTTATAACTCTCCATATGTCTGATATAGGTCTTCACCTTGTGTGCTAATGTACAGTTAACATTTCCACAAGGTCCTGTGATATCTCCCATTTTGAATTTATTATAATTATACTGTTTTACTACTCTACCTACTGGTATTTTCTCACAAGGTCCTTCAGTTTGAGTTATTCCACAGCTTTGGAGTTGAGTGCAAACGTCTATTATTTTATTGAGTTTTTCTACTACAGCTGGATCAGCCTCAATGGCTTGTTGGTAAATCGAGCCATCAAACTTGAATGCTGGATTGTCAGGTTCTATTCTTTTCACTTGGTACGTGCTAGGTGCTTTATCAGTTCTAAATACAAAGTTGTTTGGATCTTTGTCAACTAATTGCTGAAAATCTGTTGTAATAGTATCGCCTAAAGCGCTTATTCTAAATATGTAACCTATTTGACCTGCCTCCACGCAGCAACATTCAAGGTATAAAGTAGTTATTTCTTTGATGGATCTCGTCCGTACAGCCACGTCATACTCGGTACAATAATCGAATTTTTCATGTAAAAATCCAAAGAACCGACTATCAAATATCATTTTTCCCGCTCCGATCAATTCTTTTTGCTCATTCTCATCATCAGTCCACAGTTCCAATTCTAATGGATAGTTTTCGAACTTTTCGAACACTACTTCCGCGTACGATGGAAAGAGGTAAGATTTGCCTACCCTGAAAGTTCTACACCACTTGTTGTTACCCTTTTCATCTGTTACTACGCCAGTATCCTGTCTGGCAATATTTGCCATTAATGCTTCTTTAATGATGAACTGGAAGTCCGTTCCAAACCTTACTAGTACGAACAGGTTCTTATCTTTAATGTTTGTCCTTGGATCATCTTCACGTACAAAAACGCACACAGAGTCTATGAAAACCTCTATCAGGTACATTTGCTCCATGACCTGCAGAGATAGTTCTATGTCAGAAATGTATCACTTCACAAATAGTGTATTATTTCACTTCAACAATAACAAGATTTCCAGAGTGTATCACGTACCGATTAAATAGTTTTAAAAACATAGCTATTAAACCTCCATACTATAAATTATTATTTTATAATGCGTTAATTTATATCTTATTCACGCTCCAAAACAGCACTATGAATAATGTTGAGTCATCGTGATTTGTCCAGAGAATGTTTGAAATCAATGAATTAACGAATAGAGGGTCATTTTGGTAAACAGGCTGGCACAGGCTAGGTAAAAATAAGTTTCAAAAAATAAAACTCACTTTGCCTAAATCACATTCGAAGAAAAAAGTTCACAAAAAGTACTTACAGTAGTTACTCAATTCTGATCCTGTCCTAAGGTAGACATCGTAAATTAACACTGAAATTTTATTTTGTAACCCGAAAGTAAATTTTTTCTGTGTAGTTTTTTAGACTGACTTTGATGGTTGACAAATAGTTGACATCGTCATTTAAAATGAGAAGGTCATAGCCAACTCTTTTGTAGGCTATATTTTGGCCAGAGCCGAGGTTAAAATGAAAGAGATAATAATCACTGTTTAAAAGGGACCTCCAGGGGATCCCACCTCGAGCCTAATGGAGTGAGAATTAGAATGATGATTATTTACACATATGCTCTGTTTCAGTGATAGAAAGCACCCAGTTTAGCACAGATGCGATGCTCGACTTTGTAGGGCAAATGCTGGCGGACAGCAAGGCAGTTCGCGGCTGTACACTGAGAATAGCTTGCTGGACTGCTCAGAGAAGCAAGAGCGACTCCTTAAGGATATTTCATCAGGTCATGAGGTAAGGTTATAACTTATTTCTATGTTCTGGGTAAGACTAAATGAACAACTGTAACCTTTTTGGCTAAAAGATATCGTCGTCTGCATCAACATTAGGCTTCCATAGTTTTCCATTTTTGTCCATAATAGTATGTATGTTTATTTTATTTTTTGTATATTTGTGTTGTATTTGTATTTAAATGTTATTTTATTTTATTTTAGGTATAAGTATTTACTTATTGTCATGTAGTTTATCCCTTGAACTGCAATGTCATTAAAGCCCTTATTTAATACTGCTGCACCCGCTACTTTCTTTCTCTTCTTGATTTCTCTTCTCCGGTTGCCTTGAAAAAATTGCTATTGTACATTTTTCCGTGTTTTTATGTTTCTGTGATGTCCTGTTTTTTTGTGCAATAAAGTATATATAATAATAAGTATATATAATTGTGATTGGATTATCGCTCTCATTAGCTTTCATATTCTGGAAGCTATCTCATTCTGGGGAGTGCTTATCATTAAATAGAGATTGTGCCTGCCGCAGAATGATTTTGTGGCCAGCATTACGCTTCGTCCACTTGAATCTATTGGATAGCTCCATTTATGCATCCAAAAATACTTTTTCTTCCTTTTGAATCCATCGAACCAACAATTACACTAAATGTGTCCAATATTCTTTTTTTCAGTAATGGCCTCCTATCAACGACGATAAATGCAACAGCCATCGAAGATGCGATAATCTCGGGAAGAAAAGGAAGAGATTGTGAAGCATTCTCTCCTTGCCCGTTGAAAGAACAACATGTACCAGTTTTACTTGGAAATCTTGCTGTTTTCTCCAATTCTATAGGGCAACTGTAATTTTGTCACCACTCTGTTTTTTTTTATTTATTTATTTATTTATGTAAAGGCTAACCTAATAACAAAATAAGAAACATACTTCCTAAATTAAGTATCTTCGCAAAGTTTGTGAATTTCTCACAATATTCTTGACAATTTACACGCAAATAAATCCATGTCTGGTAATGCATTCAAGAGGCCACGGAGGAGTTCACGTCGGTGCGGCGTAACAGGGGTAATTGCGACCACATAGATATTGTACGCATTACGACAAAACTAGAACGCTACCAATCTGGAATTCAACGAATTTAGGACAAATATTTTGTCAACCGTGTCAAGTAGTTCTTATTAATTAACTTATTGTTCTGCTGACGTCGTTAGGGACATTATTTGAGAGTGTGTGAATAAATAAACTGTTACGTTTTGATCTAATAAAATGTTATAGTATTAATAAGATATTTCACTTTACTTAGAATAAGTTGCCGGGAGCGCTGATCGTAAAAAATAAAAATAAACATAAAAAAAGCTTTTATAAGTTAAGATAAGAAAAATCTTTATTAATAGACACAATGTACACAAGAAATACAAACTAAACATAAACTTTAAAATAACATCAAATAATAAACAATAATCACAAATAATAATCAATAATAGTCAAATAATCACATGGTGTTGTTTACATTGTGCCTATCAATCGGTGCTGACTTAGCATAAAGCTACATAAATGCAGCGCTGATTTTCAGTCATAACCGGGATGATACTTATTAATAAAAATAACTAAAAACTTATAAATAATTTTAACCTGATCAGAAAAGTACCGTTAAGTATAAAGGCACCTACATTGCAACCTTTAACAATAATTAACCTTCTTCGTCTACGTCACAATAATCCCATATCGTAGGTACATACCCAATGCTAAAGAATACAAGTACGAGTAGTGCCTGGCGTTACGGAAAACACAGTTCGCTTTCGGAAACCAGCACCAAATTTTTATGTGTGGTTAGGCATGTCACCTAGACCCCAAAACTGCCGGGAGACACTTCGTGAGGTGTCAAGGTCACCAGTTATGACGTCATCAATGTGGCCGCCGCCGCGTTTTGAAAAATGTAAATCACTCATAAATTACGCAGTGCACATGTACGTGTGGGATATCAAATGAAAGGATATGAAATATGCTGCATTGTTTTTATTGAATGTAACTGCGTAAATATGAAAACAACAAAAATATAGGACAAATAAGACAAATTACAAAAAAAAATAATACATATTTATTTTTATAGCTAGAGAACCATTTATATTACAGAAAAAAAATGTAGGGTACAAATAATTTTACGTTATTCGTCTATAGTTTACAATTTAAATCATCACAATCGGGTGAAAAAAGCCATAGTTATGCTGGTTTAACTAAAGCGCGGCGGATGCCATAATTATTCAACCGACGTCGCCGGCGTGTTTTGAAAAATGTTAATTATACTTAAATAACGCAGTGCATATGAATGTTTGGTATATCAAATGAAAGGATACTAAATTTGCTGCATTGCTTTCATTAAATATTACTGCGTAAATATGAAAACAACAAAAATATAGGACAAATAATACAAATTACAAAAAAAAATACATATTTATTTTTATAACTAGATAACCATTTGTATTACAGAGAAATAATGTAGCATACAAATAATTCTACGTTATTCGTCTATAGTGTAAAATTTAAATCATCACAATCGGATTAAAATAGACATAGTTATGCTGGTTTAACATATTCAACCGACGTCGCCGGCGCGTTTTGAAGAGTCTAAATACACTGAACTGCGCAACACACATGTATGTATGTATACATTCGGACATGAAATGAAAGCATATTTAATATGCTCTAATTTTCTAATGTAATATACTCTGCGTAAATATAGAAATAAGAAAAATGTGTACCAAATAAATCGAATTAGAGAAAAAAATATGTTTATTTATTTCTATAGCCAGAGAACCATTACATTAGAGACAAAAAATGATTTCTTCGTATAATGTTATTTTTCTATAGTTTAAAATATAAATCATCTAAATAGGTAAAAAACAGACATAGTTCTGCCAGTTTAAAGATAGTGCGGCGGACGCTAACAACGCGACATGGGTATTGGGTAAGGCTCACGAGCGTTTTGTCCGCCCGTTCCAGTGTTTATGAATATTGATGCATACTAACGATGGCCGTTTCTACTAATAATCAGGATGAAGACTTCACTTGGAAGAGAAACTACTTGCATCAATGCTTATGCATCAATATTCATAACACACTGGAACGGGCGGAAAACGCTCGTGAGCCTTACCCATGTCGCGTTGTTAGCGTCCGACGCACTATCTTTAAACTGGCAGAACTATGTCTGTTTTTACCGATTTAGATGATTTATATTTTAAACTATAGAAAAATAACATTATACGAAGAAATCATTTTTTGTCTCTAATGTAATGGTTCTCTGGCTATAGAAATAAATAAACATATTTTTTTCTCTAATTCGATTTATTTGGTACACATTTTTCTTATTTCTATATTTCCGCAGAGTACATTACATTAGAAAATTAGAGCATATTAAATATGCTTTCATTTCATGTCCGAATGTATACATACATACATGTGTGTTGCGCAGTTCAGTGTATTTAGACTCTTCAAAACGCGCCGGCGACGTCGGTTGAATATGTTAAACCAGCATAACTATGTCTATTTTAACCCGATTGTGATGATTTAAATTTTATACTATAAACGAATAACGTAGAATTATTTGTACGCTACATTATTTCTCTGTAATACAAATGGTTATCTAGTTATAAAAATAAATATGTATTTTTTTTGTAATTTGTATTATTTGTCCTATATTTTTGTTGTTTTCATATTTACGCAGTTATATTTAATGAAAACAATGCAGCAAATTTAGTATCCTTTCATTTGATATACCAAACATTCATATGCACTGCGTTATTTAAATATAATTAACATTTTTCAAAACACGCCGGCGGCGACGTCGGTTGAATATATGGCATCCGCCGCGCTTTAGTTAAACCAGCATAACTATGGCTTTTTTCACCCGATTGTGATGATTTAAATTGTAAACTATAGACGAATAACGTAAAATTATTTGTACCCTACATTTTTTTTCTGTAATATAAATGGTTCTCTAGCTATAAAAATAAATATGTATTATTTTTTTTGTAATTTGTCTTATTTGTCCTATATTTTTGTTGTTTTCATATTTACGCAGTTACATTCAATGAAAACAATGCAGCATATTTAATATCCTTTCATTTGATATCCCACACGTACATGTGCACTGCGTAATTTATGAGTGATTTACATTTTTCAAAACGCGGCGGCGGCCACGTTGATGACGTCATAACTGGTGACCTTGACACCTCACGAAGTGTCTCCCAGCAGTTTTGGGGTCCAGGTGACATGCCTTACCACACATAAAAATTTGGTGCTGGTTTCCGGAAGCGAAATGTTCCGGCCTTTTTTGGACGTAAGGCAGAGCACTAGAGGGTCATTCAATAAATACTTAGCCTACAAAAAGTAAACGAAAATTTTGGAATAGTGGCAATTTATTTTTCAGCATAGTCTCCTTTTAGTTCGATACACTTAGCCCAGCGATGCTCCAACTTTTTTAACCCGTCCGAAAAATAGTTTTTGTCAAACTCTGCAAAATAGGCCTCCGTGGCGGCGATGATTTGATCCATATCTATTCCCGGCGAGTGATTTTTTTAGATTAGGAAACAGAAAGAAGTCACAAGGGGCCAAATCTGGAGAATACGGTGGATGAGGCAGCAATTCGTAGCTTAATTCGACCAATTTGGCCATGGCAACGGCAGACGTGTGAACCGGTGCGTTGTCGTGGTGAAACAGCACTTTTTTCTTCACCAGATGGGGTTGTTTTTTCTTTAATTCGGCGTCGAATCGGCATAGTAAAGCCCTGTAATTGTTTTTACAATGCAGTTGCTCGGAAATGGCCCTGTAACATGGCCACGGAGTGTATGTTTACGTACCCCATAAAACACATGTCATGTTATGTAATTTTGAAATGAGAAGAAGATTTTGAAAAGAAAAAAAAATTTGAAGTAATGAGCAAATAAACCATTTTTCATATAGCAAAATTCAACTTCAGCGGCTATTTTGTGATCCAGTAAAGTTATTTTTTTATTAAATGATGAATAAAAAGTAAGCAAAAAGTGAATAAAATACTGACAAAAATGTATGATGCAATAAAGAGTAGCTGATTTGATAATTCAGTGACCCTTTTGAAAAGTGAGAGTATTACCTTTTTCATAAAGCTTCATACTGGCTGTATAGAATGACAGCAAAGAGTCTTTATGTCTGACAAAATAATTATTTCTGACGAAAATCTTGATTTTCAGTGAAATAAAATATAAAAGTGAATTGTTTATTTTACTTTTTCAATAAAACAAATCAGATTTTTACCAAATAGTTGAACTATTTAATACTTTCTGTAGGCGCTATTGGCATTTTATTTACTTAGCCTTTGCCTCATAATTGTGGAAAAATATTACGCTCGCCATTGTTTTGCAATAATTTCAAATAGAGGAATTATTTGTTCAACAAAATCATTTTTGTGTTCTAAAAATGTAAATTCCTTAATGTTTTGCGTTCAATCGTAAAATATTAGTGCATATTGTTCAATTGTAACACGTTTTCAGTGAATGTTGATTGAAAATACAATTTTTTAAGAACTTTGGATATACCTATACGATGTAAGTTTGTGACAATTTTTTTTAGTTTCGTTTCCTCGGCTACTGCATTGTAAAACGTTGAACAATATAGGTACGTGCCTTAGGCAATGTGTAACTGGAGCCCTATAAAACACTCGCTTCGCTCGTGTTTCAAATGGGCTCACGTTACACATTACCTACGACACTAGTATCGTTAATAACTATACCCTTCTCGAGGTAATCGATGTAGATCACACCTTGTGAATTCTTTAAAAAAATATTATTACCATTCCATTTTGAAATGCAAACAATAAGAACAGCCAATGCAAATTTTTTCTTGATAGCGGTGGCGCCAAGGTGGCCAAGTAAGGAACACTACTCGAGCAAATATTTTGTGGATGCCATTTTGCGTCATTTGTCATAGAATAAAAATATGAGAAGCGACATTGGGTGTGTAACAGTGTAGGTACATTACATAGTATAAGCTGACGTTTATTTTTATAGTGGAAAATAATAATCTTACACATTTAGAAAAGAAGAAACTGTGGTTATTAATTGAAAATAGTTAAGGCACTATTTGTAAAGAATGAAACTTCCCATGACCCTGACTGAACCAGTTAGTATAGGTATTTATGCCAAATATTGTTTGTTCCACAGAGTAAAGTCAGTTTATACAAAAAATAAATATTATAGTTAAAATTGTAAGTCAAATAATGTGCACGTAAGAGGTACCCAATGAAATAGGCAGAATATAAACGAAGTGTCGCTTCTATAACGGTGACGTCGCATCTATGAAGCATAAGCCGCCCCCCGCGCGCCCCGCACTGCCGCGCTTGTTGCAAAGATGTTGTTCGCGCTGACTTTTCTAGTACGCTAGTACATAATACTTCAAATTGTTATAATCATAATGTACTATGTTGTTATTATAATCAAAATTTTAATCAGCGAATAGTTTCTTCCCGACCTTTGCACTGCTCTCGTTTAAAGTGTCGTTCTATAGTCTGAGCTTTTAATATTACATTCTCATCATAACAAGTCTTAGAATCTTATGCCAGCTGTAAATCTGGGAGTCGAATGACTGCAAAAACGAAAACACTTTTATTAGAATATGATTTTATAGTTTCAAGCGTATTTATTTTGTTTCAAAACTATTGGGTTACAAAATAAAAATAGATAATGTTCCATTTGCTATTGATTTCTTCTTTCACTTTCTTGCCTTACCTTATCTTCTTTAAATTTCTCATTCAAAGCTAGTTTGTGAGAGCCACAACATGATCTTCCAAAAAGATTGAGTAATCTTTGTTCCTTATCGCAGCACCGCCTTTCGGTATCCACATAGAACTTATTTATGCATCTAAAATCGTCACCTTTCTTAACAGTCATATATTCTTTAAGAGCTTTCTTGATTCTTTCGAATTCTTTAGAACAGCAAACTTTTCCAGCATCGCTGTAAGTTGGGGGTTGTGTTGGCTGAACAGCAGACTTATACATTCTAGCGAAACCATCTGGTACTGAACACGGCCTTCCTAATACAGGACAGGGTCCTAGTTGTATTGGTGGTAGCCCGTAAGGAAGAGATTCGACTTCTTCTACTTCTTCCAATTCATTTTTATTTTCTTCTTCATCATTCATCATAGTAACAGGACAGTTAGCTTTATGTTTAAATAACGGACAAAAAGGTTTGTGCCGTTTTCTCGAGTCGATACTTTTTGCTATATTTAGGCAATCGCAATCGAACGTGTTACATGGTGGTCCGGTGTGTGGAGGGTAACATTTGCATTCTTTATCTTCAGGAATGTCAGTACAATAGCTATTGATTACCCTTCCACCTGCTGGTCCCGGTTTTACTTCAGCGTTATAAACATTCGTTTCGTAATGTGAATTGATTCTTGAATTTGAAATCTGTGGTGCAGGAGGTTTACTTACAGACCGAGCCATAGGAGAGGCACTTTTAGGGTCTGATACAGACGAAGAAGTATTATTTTGCAATTTTTTTGAAGTTTTCGTATTAATTTCAGCACTAGATTTTTTTCTTTCATCTTCAGAACATGGGCAACATTTAAAATCTGTTTGACCATCTTTTTCAGAAGAATTTGATGGATTCGTATTACACCTAACCTGGCAATTGTTCACAATAAAATCTGATCCAAATAGTGATTTGTTATCAGATTTCATTGTCGCACCGCATTTTGTGCGTTCTGGCTTTGCCGCCACTTCTGGACAAGTATGACGATGTTTAATATCATCTTTGCAGATACAATCACCACATTTGAGAACAATATTATTTTTATCGGAAAAAAATTTGCCTTGTGTCGCTTTTTTATAAGTATCCAAATTTCTGATGTATTTTTTAACTTTACTTGCTAACAGGCAGTCGTTGTTTCCACAGGGTCCTACAATATCTGCCATCCTAAATTTTTCAACTTCACATTTATCGGGTACAAGATCAGTTTTACCTCGTTGAGGTTGGTTCATATGCATCCTGTCAGCTTGAGTTTTCCCACAGCTTTCGAGTTTGGTACAAACTCTTATCTTTTTTCGTGCTCTTCCCGCTGCATCTGGATCTTCCAACGTAACTGTTTCATACAGAGAGCCTATCATACAAAAATTTACATCTGTACCTATAATCCTCTTGCATTCTAGCATAGTTGGTGTGCGATTTGTTCTAAGTGTAAAATAATCTGTTGTGTCGTTACTGGTTAGCTGTTGAAACTCTGTAGTTATATTCCTACCCAAAGAACTCAACCTCACTAATACTGATATTTCACCGGCACGAGCGCAGCAACATTCAAGCAACATTACGTTTCTTTGCTTAACAGTAAGCGGTAGATGAAACTTATAAGGATCTTCAGTTTCCTTTAGAAAAGAATAAAATTCAACATTCCATGGCAGAGTGCCAACACCAACAAAATCTTTGTCGCCGACATCATCTGTCCAAACTTCAAATTCTAATGGACATTTATTCAGAGTTTCTAGAAGTTTATCAGGACATGATGAAAATAGGTAAGATTTTCCTACGTGGATTGACCTACACCACATTTTATTTCCGTTACCGTCGTATTCTATTTTATCTTCACTGCTGTCATATTCATTTTTTTCTTCTAATGATTTATTATTATTATTTGTGTTTTCGTTTGTTTCAGTGATGATTTCATTTTCAGCTACTTTTATGGGAACGTTTCTTGATATTGAATCTTGTTTTTCATTAGCTACGATCTTATTGTTAATATCAACTAATATATCGTTTGGAATTTTCGTTGTTTGTCCTTCATTACTTGTGTATTCCTTGTCGGTTGGTATAAATTTATCGTTTGAAGTTTTTGTTTTCCAAGGTTGCATTATATCGACAATGTTCGTATCTTTATTTATATTTTTATTAGCCACGGTTTCATCATCGCCTATGACTTTTTGTTCTATCGGAGGGGTTTGGCTATGTTCATTTGTTAAATCGTTTTCTTTGATAATAAACTCACGCTTCGGTCCAAATTTTACGTTTATGACAAACTTATTGTCCTTTCTAGGTGAATCGTTGTCTTTCGCATATACACAAATCGTGTCGATCATTAACTCTAATAGATAAAATTGATCCATGATCTGCAACAATGCCATGTAAGTTTGATTATTATATATATAAACAGGGCTTTAGGTATCTGTATAATTATATATGAACATGGCTTTAGGTATCTCTCTTTCAACCTCTCGAGTGGTTAATCATCGGTTCAATAGTCCATGAAACTGAACAAATTCCTCAAGGAACATAGGTCAAATCAAAATACGAAAAAAACATTTTGATCTCCTATACAAAATGCGCTATGCTGATGAAGTTCGTATGGGAACTCAAAACTTTTTTTTCGTATTTCGACCAATGTTCTTTGGGAAAGTTGTTCAGTTTCATGTTCTGATTAACCACCCGATAGGTTGAAAGAGAGATACCTAAAGCCCTGTATATTATATAAATGAATATGAATTCTTCTGGTTACGCTATAACTTCAGAACGGCTTGACCGATTTGGATGATTCTTTTTTTGTTGTGTTCCTTATTGTCAGGAGAAGGTTCGTATGGAAGAAAAAAAATAAGTAAGTTGAGCGGAACATTCGAAAATTTAAGAAAATAGGACGACGTCTGCCGGGTCAGTTAGTTAAAAATAAAATCAATAAGTAGTCTCTGAAAACTAAAAGCTTCAGCTTTGTCATTTATCCGCTAAGTAATAATAAATTTGATTAATTCCTCTCAGTAAAAATTATTTCCTCTCAGCAAAAATAGTATTATTTTTTACTGAGAAAAAACTTATTATGAGAGACTAATACCTAAATTAGGAAAAACACCTGTACCTTGGCATACTTTAGGATTACCTCAATATGACTTCAATATTCTAGGCCTTAGTATCATAAAGCCATGACATAAGGCCACTCTTAATTTTCGATGGGTATCATACTTTCAATAAGGCAATTACCTGGCTTTTTAACATGACCTTCTGAACGAGTTTCCTCCTTGCAGATTTCTACTACCAAATGTATATGTCGCAGTCGGATTGTATAATCCGCCGTATTACATTACGGCCAGCTGTTATCAAAAACAGGGCCGTTATGTATTACAGCGGATCGACGATTAGCCGGATTGTCATAGCGATACATTCTACACTTTGGCGGCTCACGTTCAGCCGCATTGCACTTATTGCACATTGTAGGGTGACCATGTCAAAACAAAATAAAACAGGGTTTAATTGAAAATAAATTTTAATGAGACAAAAAGGAAAGGTACATAATTATGTACTCAGAAATAGCTTTGTACATTGTGTTGCGTAGGTGCAAAAGTATAATTCTAAAAACCATAGAATTCAAAAATTTGTAAGTATTTATTAATAAGAAACTAAGTAACAGACTTAATATAATATTTGGCTTAAGTTTTTCTGAGTATACTAATATATATGTAGAACACAGCATTCAAAATCACAAAGTATAGTCACTCAGCTACGCATGGTACTACGCGAATGTTATCATCCTCAGGATTATTTTTCTTCAAGATCAGATAATCTTCACCAGCAACGTTCATAAGGTCATATTTTTTGCACCAATAATATTGTGTAGGATTCCGCCGAATACCGGTATCCATAGCCACTTTAGCAGTTTTAATATGCATTATAACCTCTAAAACTCGATCTTTTGTCCATGGCTTTTTCACTGTTCCACATTGAGATGAATAGAAACTGTTCAATTGCACGTGAAATTTATCCTTAAAGTCACTATTTACACTCATATTTGTCACGTTTTTCTTGTTGTTGTTATGACAGGCAGCGCCACGCGTGCTTATCATGGGAACTAAAAACTGTCAAAGAGGCGGTTAGCGACCGGCTGTTTGACATTACGGCTAGCCGCATTGAAGAACGTATAGCGCCAAACACATTCCGGCGCAATTTCATTCAGCCTTATTCAATCCGGCTAATTGTTGATCCGCCGTAATACATAACGGCCCCGTTTTTGATAACGGCTGGCCGTAATGTAATACGGCGGATTATACAATCCGACTGCGACATATATACATATAGATCTATCTTAAAATTTCATATTTAAACGCACATACTTACGATCTTAAAATTCGTTCCCTGTCCTAGATCAGGAAGGTAGTTTGAATCAATAGGATAGATACAGAATTAATTTTTATTTTGTAACCCGAAAGATGTAATTTTATGGCATGATTTATGGATACTGACAAGCTGATGACATTTCAAGTTTGACAAGTGAATTTTGTCAAAGCCAGTACTTTTTTTCAAAACATGAGTTTCACCGAGGTTTCGACGAGAAGGTTAAGTAAGGTACAGCTTAGCAAATATATACTTACTGTGGAATCTACCCATAAATATAATCGGCTCACGATCGGCTACAAGTGTTTTTTTTTTGCAACCTACTTTGGCGCAATGTAACGCGAAATCGTGCCTGGCGCCCTAGCCCCTACCCCGCTAAATGTAATTTGCTGGTTTTCGTGTTTTATTCAGTTATTACTCTAATACACAAATAAAATTCGCCATAGAATGCCGAAGCCGACAAATTTTAAGTCGAGAAACTCTTTACCATGTACAGGGACAACGGCACCTCATGTTATCCAAAACTGTCAAATTTCTTCAATCGATTTTCAATTTAATCTCCAAGCATTAGAGCTTACTATCCATTGGGGAAATTTGAAAGTTTGTGGTAACCTGATGTGCTGTTGACTGTCCCCGTGTGGTGATCGGTTGAGAATAACACCACCCCATGTCTTTCCGTGGGTGTCGTAAGAGGCGATTAAGGAAACACAAATGAGGCCTGCCTCCTAGTAATCCATCCCAGGCAACGACACTTCATTTTTTTCTGAATCTGAGGTGTCGTCCTATGGTCTCATGCGGTGTGGTAGGCTCTGTAAAGGGCCGTCTGGTTCGCGACCACCCTCCTACCGAAGTCCGACGCCAAACAGCTTGCTGTGTTCCGTCGGTGCGTGGGAGTACCAGTGTCTTTATAGGCATTTTCTGGGTTAACTCGCTCCATCGTCGACCTCATCTTTGACCTTTATGGTCAAGATTGAGATCAAGAGTTAACCCATCTTATAATAAAATTTAAAAAACTAATATTACTATAATAGTATGCCCTTTACGGGTTGTAATACGTCAGAGCCTAGTCCGTTGATCAGCTGGGTGTACCGCTAGCAAGTGAGAATGACGATTTTGGAACACTTAGATATTATGACCCACACATCCCAAATTTTTTACTGCTCATACTAAGAGAATTAGCTGACCGCCCAAGTTGTGTTAAGAGAAAAAAACATTATATTTCGACCTATGTTCCTTGGAGAAAGTTAATCAGTTTAGTGGGCTTATAACTCACATAATAAATTCTCGTAATTTAAAGCCAACTAATGTTAAAAATAGGTTATGTCATTCAATTAAAAATTAACGGAAATCAAGTGAAACCCGTCACGCGCTTGTTTACGGCGCGTACGATACAAATCTTGCACACACGGATGTGCAAGAATAGCGCGAAGGTTTAATTATGAGAGGTGTAAGATTCACTTATTTATTTTATTAGTTACTAGCTGATGCCCGCAACTTCGTCTGCGTGTTGTATGTATTTTTATAGACCGAGTTTGTAGGTACTTTGACACAACTACAGATACATGAATTGCCGTTTTTTATTGAAGCAACTATTTCGTTCATATTTTCGTTATATGAACGAATAACAACTATTTCGTTCATATAAGGAAAAGCAATTTCTAAAAATATTTTTTATTTGAAAACTTGGCTAACTATGTCATATAAAGTTGATACTTAATACATTACTTTGGATCTGAAAACAAAGGTCAAACATAGTTGTTTCCTCTATCGCTTATATTTTCTATACCATTGTTACTGCTTTTGATAGATTAAGGTCCGTATTATAGAACGCGACTCAGACTCTGATCTATACTTAAGTAGCAGTCGTTTTTGATTTTTTGATACTGAGAGAGATAGACAATCAACACTTAACATGTGTCAGTGGTGCCTCTAAAACATCTTGTGGTCTTAACAATCCCACAAAAAGTGGTTAATTAATATTGTATTTCGCGTTTCTGTGAAAAACGTAAGGATTTTGTACTTATAAAAAATCAATTTTGATAAAATAAAAATATGTGGAGTAAAAAATTTACGAAAATTGTATGTTGAAAGACCTATTACTAAGGTAAGTACAATAAATGGCACACGAATTCCTTAGTGCTAATTACGGACTTATTTTTGATTTTCAGTGGAATAGAAGTTTCTGAAACAGGTCACCTATGTCAGTATCTAAGACAACCCCCGTGCATTTGAGATTTCAGCTAGCACGCTGCTTTTATTGTGCTTTGCGATAATTGTGTAAAAATGATTCAATAAAAAATTAAATTTAAGATAGAAATGACTAAGCTTTTCCCTTCAATGGACATTTGTAGAAATAACCAAAGGTGTCAGTGCTTGATCCAAACTAAGAAACTTATTAGAATAGTAATATTATAATATTTATCCATGGCTTATATACGCAATGCTACGCTTGATGTAAACTAAAATCAAAAAATCAATAAATAGCCCTTATTTCATGTCAGAACATCAAAGCCTATATAGACCATATTCATAGTGGTTTTAATAAAACAAATGTCAATTGTCAGTTTCTATTGAGTTTCCCGCCTTTAAAAATAAGAAATGCATTGAAAACACCGGCTGTACGGCCATAGATTCCTTTGCTTAAAAATAAAAATAAGCCGTTTTATTGTTTTCAAAAAGTGATATCCTGAAAATTGAATAATGTCATTTAGTTAGGGCCGAATTAAGATTTGAAGATTAAATACTTAATCTACTTCGTTCTTATTAACACTGTATTAAGTATTTAGTTTTAGTTCGTTAAAAAAGTGCAGAATAGCCGAACTATTAATGGGGAAGCTGATAAAAGTTTCGATATTTTAGATATTATACGCCTATAGTCCTCGTTGGGGTAACATAAGTCACATAACTTTACATGTCATGAAAATTTAAAAAATGGCATATTGTTTATATGAGTATATAATACGTTGTCTAAATTTTGCAATGCACGGACGGCCCCAACTCAGGTTACCACACGCGTGCACTCTGTGCTATTTGGTAAGAGCGGTTTTGCAATGAAAATGGAGTAACCTGATGCGCTGGCCTCTGTACCAACAATGCAATGTATTTGGTTGGCAGCTGGCACATTCCAAATTTTTTGTTGAGTGCCAGTTCAGCACATAAGTTTTTGTTTTATTTTTGGATATTTGTGGGTCAGTTACAATAATTTTAATTTCTTCCGACTCACTTATATTCGACGATAGCTCTTAAAAATAACATCTATCTAATTATAGAGCAGCACCCTCAGATTTTCTTTATAAAGTACTTTTTTAAAGGTGAATTTATGAAGTTAGAAAAAGGTTATTATTACCTACAAAGAAAACCCAGTAAGTAGCATCATGGCAGAATACCAGCGCTGCAGTCTGGTACTGCAGCAATATGCTGAGTCAGCGCCAATTTGATTGGCATGATACAGATAACACGGTGTAAAATAGTTTTATAAAATTATTTGTTTCTGTTTCTTACTCTGTTTACTTCATTGTTTGCTTGCTGATTCATGTTTACTTGTATGTTTGTTATTTGTCTATTACTGTGTTGTGCTGTTTTATGTCAATTGAATAAAGTGTCAATCTACCTATCTATCTACCTATCATAAAATCAATTAATTAGCACTTCACACTGTAACTTTCTGCACTAAAGTTTCCCTCGTATGGTTTGTTTGCCCAAACCGGAAATCGAACCCAGAAACCGTCGATTCTCAGGCTGTGTAGTAGACTACTCAACCAAACTTCCGACAAAAAATTAAGAAAGGATCTTTTATACAAAATATCTCATAAATCTCAATCCAGTCCTTTTATCAAATGCTACGTACTCAGACAGAAAAAATAAGTTAAATATCAACACTGTCTAGGGATATTGGTTAATTTTTTATCCAAAAAGGTGTGTTTGAGAAGCTATAAAAGCATACTCGAGACACATGGAGGGATATAATTTTAAGATGAGCAAGTGTTAAACCTGAATTTTCAATTCTCGTCAATGAATTTTGTTTAAATTGTTTTTTTTTAAACGTGACGTAAACGAAAACAAAAATGCACTTTTTTCTGCTTTTTGTATGAAAATGGTGGAATTAGCGCAATTTTTTTTTCATTTTAGTCACGTTTTCACAAATTTCAAGAAAAATTAAATTCATTGATAAAAATTTAAAATTCATGTTTAGCACTTGCTCATCTGCAAATTATATCACTCCGTGTATCTCGAGTATGGTAGTATAGCTTCTCAAACAGACCTCTTTTGTATGAAAAATCATGCAATATCCCTAGACAGTGTTGATGTGTATATTTTTCTATGTTTGGCGTAAATAATGGAAAGAACTTGAGAAACATTGTAAGTGCCTATTCCATTCAAGGGTTGCCCTTGATTTTGATGGGATTCCATCAGATCCTGACTTGGTGACAATAAGACCACTTCTGGAGTACTTATACTCTATCGAACAAAAAAAAATAATTTTGAAAATCGGTCCAAATGGCGGAGAAATCGGTGAACATACATAAAATAAAGATATACAATGGTTTAAGATTTCGTAGTCTTCCTTTCATTTAATTTACCAAGTTTGTTAGAAAGATTTCATCCTTATAATTGAACCTAACGATCGACGCAATAAAAGTACAGGATATTCTTACAGATTTTAGTCGGTTCGATTCCCGGTTGGGGCAAGCGAATTTTCGAAAATTCTTGAATGCAGTTTTCTTTCTTTTCAAAAATAAAGGAATGTTTTCTTTGAGTACAATTTTCTATCTACAGTATTAAGAGTACTTTCCCTTCAGGTGGCATTACAAAATTCCACCCTGTATACAGTCGAACATAAAAGCTCCTCCTTTTTGGAAGTCGGTTAAAAAGTAATTCAAGTGATACAGTGTATCTGCTCCGATCCAGCGGCAGTGCTTCTCGCCGCCATAGTTCTTCGTAAACAAAACACTATCGGCTTACGGAGAATGAGAGAAGTAAAGAAATATAAATTGAAGACATAGCTAAGAAACACATATATTGAAGACCTGGCTGTATGGATGCAGATTCCTTTGCCTTTCTCGAAAGAGATAAATTTAAAAAACAACATGTCCTTGCTTTTAATTCAATTCAATTTCTTGTCTATGGCTCTTCTTGCTGTGATTAGGCCAGTGTCAGTAATATAGAGCTTCGATTTTCTTGGGAGAGACTGAAGCTTAGACTCTGCTTTATCTAGGCCCTATGTCAAAAATACGTTGATCTCTATGGTATGAGTAAAATGTTCTGAAAAACACCTAGCTTTGAATTTTTTCAGGGGTTTTTGTTGTTGGTTTTATATTTACTGGCTAAATTTCGAGATTTTATGTAGCCTAAATGTTGACCGGGGATATAAGGTACCCCTATGCAAAATTTCATTTAAATCGGTCCAACAGTTACGGATATTAGCCCGTGCAAACAGACAAACAGACAAACAGAGAAACAAAAAAATCTAAAAAAATCGGGATTTGTTTTATTTCTCTTCTTACATCCCCCTGACTCGGTTTTTAGCATTTTTTTTCTATGTACAGAAATTCGACCTCTACAGTTTTATTATATGTATAGATAGAAGATATAGATTACAGTTTTTATTTACTTATTTGCTATTTCAAATACTTGATACATTATTTTATTATTATTTATTACAATTTGTTTTACTAGTTTACCTGAACCAAAATAAATTGACATGGACGGACAACGTGTTTATTATATCAATATGTCAATAATATACCTTTGTTCTTTATAAAGTTCGTTTAATGTTTATTTGTATCAGGTGAAACAAGACAGGAGTCTAAGGAATCTTTCTTTTTTATAAGAAAACTAGCTCCCCGCACGGGACTTCGTTGCCGTTATACACATAAACCTTCTTCTTGAATCACTCCGTCCATAGGAGTAAACCGTATGCAAATCCGTTCAGTAGCTGTTGAGTTTATCGCGTTCAAAAAGACAGATAGACGTGGCGCGGACTTTGTTTATATTAGAGTATGATATTTTTATTTTTTATTTAAGGTTCGCTCTTCACCACAATCTAGCGCTGGAGCAAAAATATGGGTTACGATATAACAAGCTCATCCAGAAGAAACTTTTACACAAAATTTTTGTAGTTAGGTTATAAATTCATTTCAATTCAATTTTCAATCCGTCATTACAACTTTGTTAACTTGACGAAATTATGAAGTACATACTTAAGACTCGTTCTTGTACGTAACACAGGAAAAATGATAAATTGAGCAAAAATCAATTAACACGCTCTTTAGATAGTCCTTCCTTGGTCTTCTCCGTTTAACAGGAACATTGTTAATATTATTTTTTTGATGACTTGCTGTCCTTAGGACTAACACCATCTTTACATGTGGGACAAGGTGTCTTGACACCGCCACACCCAGTACATGTCTTGGTCTTTGTCACCTCTGGACAAGATGGGCGATGATACCGGTCATCTTTGCAGTTGCAACTGCCGCATAATTTTGATAGAGCATCTGGTTTAGTTTTTAATGTTACGCCTTGTGTTGCTTTTTGATAACCATCCAAGGTTCTGATATAGTTCTTTATTTTAAGTGCTAATTGACAGTTGGTATTTCCGCAAGGTCCTACAATATCGCCCATTCTAATTTTCTCAATTTTATATTGTTTGGGAATTGGTTCAGTTGGATCTCTATCTGGTGGACGACGACAAGCATCATCAGTTCTAAAGGCGTTACAGGGTTCCAGTTCTGTACAAATCTCTATTTTCTTCCGAGCTCCAAAATCGGGATCTTCTAACGTGACAGTCTCATACAATGTGCCTATCATACAAAAATTCACATCATCCCCTTCGACTCTTTTGCTTTCAAACATTGTTGGGGCTTTATCTGTTCTAAACGTACTAGAGTCTAATGGATTTGCATTAGTAAGTTGTTGAAATTCTGTAGTGATACTTGATCCTAAGGCGCTTAATCGCAAAAAGAATGTAAGCTCGCCAGCACGTGCGCAACAACATTCAAGAAGCATCGTATTTAATTGTTTAACAGCAAGTGGTAGGTGAAGCTTACGGGGATCCTCAGTTTCCTTTATAAAAGTATAAAATTCATTATCCCATGGCATTGAACCAACACCAACAAATTCCTTTTCTTCCGTCGCGTCGTCTGTGTAGACTTCAACTTCTATCGGGCATTTGATTAAAGTTTCTTGTAACTTTTCTGGACACGAAGGAAACAAGAAAGATTTACCTATACGGATTAGCCTACAATATTTTCTAGTACAATCATCGTCACACTCAATTTTGTCCTCTTTATTTTTACCACTAGAAGGCACCATGTTTTTCACTGTATAACTATACTTGGGTCCAAATTTCATGTCTATGATAAAATTTGGTGACTTTGTGCTTGGTGGGTCATCGTCTCTTACAAATATACTTAATGTGTCAAGCATTATTTCTAAAAAGTAGATTTGATCCATATTCTGTAACAATGAAAAATGTAGGCGAAATTTAAAAAAAAAACTTTTGTATTAATTTTGAAATTATTAGAAATCCTATGGAAGAAAATCCAAGAAGTTACAGCCTAGTCATAATAAGACTTACTGAAATAGAATCCAAATAGGTAACTGCAATGAAAACCTTATAATGAAAAACTGAACACAATGGCGAGATGGAAGGGAGTTATCAAGCAAATGTACAAGTCTTCTTAGGTCCTAAATAATTCCATTCTACCGGCTTGCTTTGAAACATGTGGAAAGTTATTACAACTTCATCAGAACGGTAATCATGGTAAAATGTAGCGAGCAATCCGTCCTTCTGGTAATCTTTATGTAGGGGAGGGCATTGCCATAGGATAGGTACCTAATAAAACATTTTAACTGGCTTTGGGTCAAAGTGAATTTAAATCGCAACTTTTGATCAGTGCGTTTAGATGGCCCTCTGACCCATTTTTGTTTGGGTCAATTAAATCCTTACAAAAAACACTAGCGTTTTAACAATTTTTAAATTCTCTTTGTTCTCAATGTTCTCTTGTGTTTTGAAGTCTGTTGATGATTTGTGCGATTTAAATTCTCTTTGGATTTGTGACTGGATTTTGCTAACTTATTTCTATGGCTATGGACACAAAATGTAACTTATTTTTTTAATGTCTATGACACAATTTAATAATATTCACTGACATAAAGTGTATGGACTGGCAGTCCTCTATAAATTACAGCATTTGTCTCTAGAATGCATTGAAAGTGACAAATTCGCAGGAATTTTGACAAATTGAACGGAACTTGACGCAGTGAATTGTAAATAATTTGAAATATTTGAAAATTTTGTTAAAATTTTAAAGACTAAGTGAATTTTTGTATAAAGTTTTATTAATATTCAATTATGTGACCATGAGAATATGCTTGGTTTGTAAATATAAACAAAAAAAGGAGATATAATCGGTCAATGTACAAGTATGTTTTTTTACCAACTGTTTTATTAAAAAATGTTGTTTTAAAACGTCTTAATTCTACTTTACATGATTAGAAATTGTCGGGAAGACATTCCTCTTTTTCTAAGTATATATATAGTAATGTTAAAATGACTATAAAAGAGAAAATTTTCGCATTTTCAATTTCGCTTGATTCGCCTGCTTTATTTCGCTAGTGCTTCCAAAGACAGTCGATAAAAACAAAGTCGATAGAAACATGTTATAGGTATATTTGTGTAAAATATTACTTAATGTTACGTACAATGGCAAACAAAACCGTTTTTATTTTGTTGAGTACCCATGATTACTTTTTTAGGGTAATGTAGTAGACTACAAAGTTATAGTTTCGCCATATCCGTCTACTCGCAATTTTCTAAGAGACCCTTGATACTACAAAACTGTAATCACACCTTAGTACCTAAGCTTTTCAAGATAACAAGTAATGTTTGATTAAATTGCGCGTCGCTCGACACGCTCTTGAATGATTTTAGATAAATATTTAAGAGTTTACTAATCTTCATAAGAACAGTAAGAAAGAATACCTAACCAACCAAATTTCTTACAACAGATTTCCACCCGACGAAGTTTTTTTAAAAAAATGGCTTCAAAATATGAATGTTTCGAAGAATTGGACATCAAAGGAAAGCCTCGAAATATGTTCGAAACATTTTGACCCTAAATGTTTTATAGGAAGTAGGAAATTGTTAAAATTTGGTAGTGTTCCTACAATATTTGAAGAAAATGTTCAAGGTAAAGGTTATACATTAAGGGTTAGGTACTAGAAACATGTCACGATAGAAACATGTACCAGTTTTGAAAAATTACATACTTTAACTTTTTATAAAGTAACACAGCTATAAATATTATTGTTTTTGAAACTAACGCATTTATTTGTTTTATTTTTCATGATTGTAGCTAACTTACTCCCTAATACATGTTAATTGTTATTTTATCTTAAATTTACAACTCGAGCATCTGTGGCCCATTTGTTAGTAAAAACAACTTAAAACTATAAATGTTTCATAGAAAGTAGGAAATTGTTAAAATTTGGTAGTGTTCCTACAATATTTGAAGAAAATGTTCAAGGTAAAGGTTATACATAAGGGTTACTAGAAACATGTCACGATCCCCGCTAAGGGATGGTAGTAGGCTTTATGAACTATTGAATAATATTTCAAAACTGAAAAAAAGAGTACCAGTTTTGAAAAATTACATACTTTAACTTTTTATAAAGTTTTTTAAATATTATTGTTTTTGAAACTAACGCATTTATTTGTTTTATTTTTCATGATTGTAGTTAACTGCCTACCCCGCTGGGAAATACATATAGTTTGTCGACTAATCGACTTTTGGCCTCACTACGTCGAGTTCGGTTTTCTGCCGCTGCCGCCTACAGCGCCAAAATGGCGAAAATCAAATGGTCTCGTTTTTGATTTGACAACAGCCAGTCTAGTGGTATTTAACTTATTTTTTCTATGTCTATGATAATATTAGAATGCTACTCTGCTCTGCAAATGAAGTGACAACCTAGTTTATCAAACTTTTTATCTTAGACCAGAGCATGGATCTAATACATATACTAAGTCCATGGACCAGAGTGTATGGTCTAAGCTTTATAATAGGGCTATACTGATTAAGTCGACTTTGACGATTTGATACTTTTAATAAATTATTTGCTTCTTTTGCTCACGAACAGACTCCAACTACCTCCTTTATATTTTGGAAATTCATTATCATCTTGTGTATAAGTCGTCGAAGGTAAAGTTTAATAGTTTTACCCATCGTGAAAACAGAATTTTCAAAAAAACCGTCCACAACAAACTGAAATGACAATTTTGACTGCCGTTCAAAAAGGGTTACCACATTTAGATTTTAATGGGTTGCCAGTTAAAAACCTATACAGAATTATCGTGGGACGATTCTAACACGTTCAGACTAACAACGCCACTGGACGTCCAAAATTTATTTACATGATGCGGCACAACGTCTTATGACGTCGTTACAAAAATCCAATGTCTATGCACAACGTTGAATACCGTCAGCTTTCCGAATATTTTTAGGGAGTGACGTCACACCGCCGCGCCGCATCATGTTATTGTTTCAAAGTTCTAGAGCCACAGCGTATAGTATTTTTTCCGTCTGGTTCGCGACCACCCTCCTACCGAAGTCCGACGACAAACAGCTTGCTGTGTTCCATCGGTGCGTGGGAGTACCATCCCACGCACCGACGGAACACAGCAAGCTAATTGGCGTCGGACTTGGGTAGGAGGGTGGTCGCAAACCAGACGGCCCTTTACAGAGCCTACCATGCCGGATGAGACCATAGGACGACACCTCAGATCAGATTCAGAAAAAAATGAAGTGTCGTTGCCTGGGATGGATTACTAAGAGGCAGGTCTCATTTGTGTTTCCTTAGTCGTCTCTTACGACACCCACGGAAAGAGATGGGGTGGTGTTATTCTCAAGCGATCACCACACGGAAAAAAACTTCTCACTAATAAAACAAAAATCGCAAGTCAACTGTTTATTAGGACTTGTAAATTAATAAAATGTGACATGGCAACGGTAAACATATTGTATCTAACTATTTGATTCGGCACAAGAAGATGTACTACTTATTTACAATTGCTTTCCCCCTTCCTACTAATCGACAGGATATTTTTTTTTATAAGATCATAAATGAGTTGGAAAAGGACTGACTTTAGTTCCCTAAGAATTCCATCTATACAAAGGATAACGAACGTGTAGTAAATCACCTTCTAATAATTTACTATTTTAGGTAATCTTTATATAAGGTCCTAATTTATTAATGACTTTCCTTCAAAGACGTTATTGTATAGGTTAATAATATTCCAAAAAACAACATAAAATGTAATTATCTTAAAATAAAATTTAGCAAAAAAAATAAAAAAAACAATTTTCCATTTAAAGATAAAGGAATGGTTCTCTATCACTTGAAGCCGGCCACTCCTCGCTCGCCCGCTCTACTACTGCCATTATTATTTTTGACGTTTGAATGGATGGGTTTATTCATCATAGTAATGAAAAAATATCATAACAAAATTTTTCAAGACCTTTTCAATTTAATATTATGCCTTTGTTTTTTGACTCAAATGATATATTTTGACCTACATAATAACGTCTTAAAAGGAAAGTCACTAATAAATTAGGACCTTATATACAGTCTGTGAATTATTTGGGAAAGAAAATGCTTGGCGCGTTTAGAATACGAGGTTTAAAAATACAGGGGACTAGACCATGGTCCTAAGTCCTAACATTACTACACTCGGCTTCAAAAAAATCGCACGTCCGTAAAAATAGGCTTTAAGCACTGTTAATCCTTAAGACAAGTAGTTATTCGTAGCAATATTGGTATCATTTGAGAGCCCTATAAAAACTCTTTAAAAAAATATCCATTTCATTTGATTAAAGAAAAAGCTTGACACTTTAAGTCACTGTGAATGACAATGGAACTGATTCTCCTCTTCAAATTTTGTTTGTATAGTTTTGTTTTTTGGGTATAAAAGGGTCGATACAGCTTATTGGGGGATAAATTTGCTACCAACAGTCGAAGAAGACACAGAAGAATATCTTTCATCAGAAAAACGTCCTTGAAGATGGACACTACTGCTGCTGAAGCCGCCCAAGTTATCGCACTACTGCAATCAGGACTACGTCAGTGTGATGTTGCTCGGCAATTGCACTTGAGTCACTTTTCTGTTCGAAAAGTGTACCAGCGGTTCCTGCAGACCGGTGGCTTTGTCCGAAGGCGTGGGTCTGGTAGAAATCACTGCACTTCTGCGAGAGATGACCGATTCGTCGTATCGAAGACTTTGAGAAATCGGTTCTCTAATGCTGTTGAGTTGCAACAGCAGCTTCAAGCAGTTCGTAGAAGGGCCGTGAGTGTCTCTACAGTTAGAAGAAGACTAAAGGAGAGAAATATTGTGGCTAGAAGACCTGCCACGGGTCCAAAATTAACCGCAGCGCATCGGCGAGCACACCTGCAATTTGCTCGCGCCCACGTCAATTGGACCCTGGACCAATGGACAGCTGTTCTCTTCTCAGACGAAACGAGAGTGTGCCTTTTCTGCAACGATAGACGCAAAAGAGTATACAGAAAACAATGGGAACGTTTTGCCCAAGCCTGCATCCAAGAGACGGTAGAATACGGGGGCGGTTCCTGCATGTTCTGGGGCGGCATATCTGCCGACGGCAAAACTGAACTTTCTTGCGTCTCTCGGACCGGCGGTGCTCGCGGGCAAGGGTCGATGACTGCTCACCGGTACATCACAGAGATCCTGCAAGAACATGTGGTCCCCTATGCTGGATTTATTGGCGACGGGTTCACATTAATGCACGATAACGCTCGCGCGCACACTGCTGGAATTGTGCAGGGCTACCTTCAAGAGGTTGGGATCCCTGTCATGCAGTGGCCAGCGAGAAGTCCAGATCTGAACCCGATAGAGCACCTCTGGGACCAGCTGAAACGCAGGGTTAGATCCCGTGATCCCGCTCCCGCGACTCTTCAGGAGCTCCAAGACGCCGTTATTGAGGAATGGGACAGAATCCCTCAAGAAGAGGTCCTAAAGTTGGTGCGATCCATGAGGGAGCGCATGGAAGACGTCATTAGGGCTAGGGGGGATAACACTAGGTTTTAGGTTAGTTTTAAGCAACTTTGTTTTGAAAAATTAATCAGATTTCATTAGGGTTTTTTAAGGATTTTTATTGTTTTGTAAATTTTTCTCAGTTCCAATAAAAAACATTGAATGAATTATTGTTTTTGCATTCTCTGTTTCCTTACCTTTCAAATGATACCGAACATTACCAATATTTCATAATACAAATACGATTGAAAGATGTTTAAAATAGATTTCTTAAAAGGTGCGATTTTTTTGAAGCCGAGTGTATTTTAAATTCTTTTGGGTCCAACCCTTTGCATTGATGTCGGTATTGGATAACATCCGCAACTCGAAAAAATTTTTGGCTGCCCCGTCAAGAAAAACGCAACATTGGCAGTACGTAGATAATGGTCCATTTTATGCGGCCGATTGCCATTTTCAAATAATTCCTTTGGCCAATCATTAATAAGTTGAAATTGCAAACCGGATTTTTATTTGTTTTTTTAAATATAAACCTAGTCAAGACAATAAGATACACAACAACAAAGGAATCATCCAAATCGGTTGTTATAGATTGGCCCATTCGAAAGGGATTGGTCCACAACTTGGAAACCAACACACGGCCACATGCAGCGCGGTCGACCACGGAGCCACTACTGGCGAGACGACCTGACAACTGGGTAGGGACGGCTGAAAATAGGACAAATGCAAAAGAAAAAGGAGGTCTTTGCCCGACAGTGAGACCTAACAATTTTTTTTTATTAACTCTACGGTAAAGAGAACATCATACTTATGGCTAATGAATTATTGGTATTTATCATGTTGTATTTTATAATTATAACCGATAAAAAACAATACCTAACAGTCTTAATCCAAATATTTTGTATAATCTCAGAATCCATGAAAAGGTATCTACCAGAAACGCCTTGGTGGCCAATTAGCATAATTTTATTCGACACAAACAGTTATTATTATTTTTCTCAATTCAACAAATATTTTCTACTAAGTAATAAGATTCCTTCTTGTGTGAGGTTTGGGCGCCCTATCATTTAAAGATGTCTGATTATGATGATGATGATGATCATCATCATCATCATCATCATCATCATAAGACATTGCATCACCTGGGACGCAAAATTAAGGAAACACAGGTTTGTCCAGCGCCCTAAGCAGACATCTTTTATGATCACAACATAATCGACCAACAATCGATCCGAGCACACCGGCTTTTAGTCTTTCGAGATTTATTTTTTGCGTAAAAACATTAATTGTCATTGATTAAAGACAGTACTTATAACTATAACACTAATGCTCAGATGAATAAACGTTAATTAAATCTAAAGCTTCTTTAAATATAATGCCGTCCTTGTTTATGTTAATGACACGGAAAGTGACAATATGACATTTAAATGGGCATTAACTTTAATCGACGTATTTGCAACTGAGCGTATATCATATTTGAAGATAATGGTTCTTTCACTAACAACCAATATTCGTCTCAGATCACAATACCCTTAAAAGCTTAGGTTTTAAAATCAAGAGGTGGAGGAGTTGTTATCCTGGAGCTTATTGACAATAGCCCGTTGGTTCAGCTGGATGGCGTAGTCCAGCGGGGTGCGACCTAGGACGTCTACAGCATCAGGCTTGCCACCATGTTTCAGAAGATATTCCACTGCCTCCGATGCATTGCAAAGAACTGCCTGGAAGAACGAACAATAAAGATTAAAATAATCACATGCCTTCCACCATGAACTTATTTCTCCTATATCTATATATATAAAAATGAATCCCTATTTCCCTTGGTCACGGCATCACGCCTGAACGGCTGGACCGATTTCGCTAATTCTTTTTTTGTTCTGTTCGTTATTATCAGGAGAAGGATCTTATGAAAGAAAAAATTAAGAAAGTTGAAAAAAAAAAAGAAAACAGGACAACGTCTGTCGGGTCAGCTAGTTATAGATAATAATACTCTGAACTGGGAATGAAAGAGAAACTTAGAATGTGCCAAATTCCAACTTTTCCCAAGCATTTGTGGACAAAAGGCTGACAACCTGTCACCACTTTACTCATGTTTTATCTAAAGATAAAGACCCTCAGAATGAATGATAAAAATGGCTTCAAGTCGATTTATAACTACACGACGTTAATGCTAGAACCAGCCCACCACTACAATCCATTGGATATAACTCCATTGATTCCAATAATACTTTTTCTTCCACTTAACACACTCGATGGATTCAAGTAGAGGAAAACTTTTTTTAGATCAATCAATTTTTTATTTTATTTATTATATTTGTTTAGTAATCATATAAATGAACAATTGATATACATAGCCCCAGAAAACCATATATACGGTTTGACTGTGGGATCAAGATTCTCGCGTTCTAAACAATTCCAACTTAATGATAATAATGGAATACGGTAAATTAATTTAGAATAGGTACAGAGGCCAACGCATCAGGTTACTCCATTTTCATTACAAAACCGCTCTTATCACAACAGCACAGAGTGCACGCGTGTGGTAACCTGAGTTGCGGCCGTCCGTACAATCAGAAATATTTAGAGATACAATTATAAACTATCCAAATAATAATGTTTTAGTTTCTTTTTAAATTTATTTTTGTTGGGTTCTTGACGAATAACCTTTTCTTTAAGGTTCTGTCACTAAAGTAGTTTGTTACATGAGGTATGACGTATTTACCCGACGTCATCGATCTTGTACCTTGCTTGTAGACCACATTGATCAAAAGTCAAAAGATCCTTCTAATGGGCCCAAGTGAACGGATCCCTCCGAACCAGCAAAAAGAAACACTTACCTTGTGTAAAGGAGTTTGCCGGATTTCATCACAAATATGATTAAGGTCTACTCCAGCTACCCTAAGAGCTTCTAGTTTCTGAACACAGCCACTTCTAGCTGCCAAAGACAGGAGTTCGGCTAAAGCGTTCATGTCGGTTGATGCCAACTGTCCTCCGCATTGTATCAGCAACTCGATGATTTTGATGTCGTTGCGTTGGATTGCAGTCAAAAGTGGGGTTTCGCCACATCTGAGGAGGAAACAGAGAAACAGATTACTAGGGTCAAGTTCTCGCTGCAATCTCCATTGCGCATTGGCGGACGCGTTTAGAGAATAAGACGAAAAGTTGTTGTAGAAGAAAATTACAGTGTTAACAGAATTCGGATAAGCACTGTAGTAAAATAATTATCTTCTTAATAAAATAAAAGTTCTGGTTCACTTATTATACCTAAGTAAAGTAAAACGCTACACTTTTTTCACACACCGACGGAACACATAAGCACTGTAGTAAAATAATTATCTTCTTAATAAAATAAAAGTTCTGGTTCACTTATTATACCTAAGTAAAGTAAAACGCTACACTTTTTTCACACACCGACGGAACACATAAGCACTGTAGTAAAATAATTATCTTCTTAATAAAATAAAAGTTCTGGTTCACTTATTATACCTAAGTAAAGTAAAACGCTACACTTTTTTCACACACCGACGGAACACAGCAAGCTGCCTTTACAGAGCCTACCACACCGCATGAGACCCATGGGCGTATATAGGGGGGGGGGGCCGGGTGGGCCGTGCCCACCCTAGTATGGTCTAGGGCCCACCCCAGAATATTGGGCTACCAATTCGAAATTCTATAACTGATGCCAAAATACTCATAACTTCACACAAAAATCATAAATATCTAATATATAAAATTCTCGTGTCACAGTTTTCGTTGCCATACTCCTCCGAAACGGCTTGACCGATTTTGATGAAATTTTTTGTGCTTATCCGGTATCTATGAGAATCGGCCAACATCTATTTTTCATCCCCCTAAATGTTAGGGGTAGTCCACCCCTAAATTTTTTTTATTTATATGGCAAAACAACGTTTGCCGGGTCAGCTAGTATATATATATTATAGTTATCTACAGCTGAGAAATCTATATACTTACTTATTATTACATACTATAATACAGTATTAGTTATTTTTGAATACACAGCGTACTAAGCTAGAGTACATTTAATTTGCGCCAGGCCCGCGGCCCCCCCTAGAAAATAACCCTAGATACGCCAATGATGAGACCATAGAACGACACCTCAGATTCAGAAAAAATGAAGTGTCATTGCCTGGGATGGATTACTAGGAGGCAGGTCTCATTTGTGTTTCCTTAGTCGCCTCTTACGACACCCACGGAAAGAGATGGGGTGGTGTTATTCTCAACCGATCACCACACGGTTTATACACTCAAAGGCCTACAATAAAATTTTCCCTTGTGTCGTAGGTCCCTCGGAACAGACACAAACACCCATGACCCGAAAACAAACATTTGCTTTTACACAAACATTTGCCCCGAATGAGAATCGAACCCAGGACCCGTCGATCAAGAGGCAGCGCCACTACCATTCGACCAAACCGTCCATTGACTCATCAAATAAATTTCAGGCAGTAGTTGCCTTTATAATGTAGACAAAAAACAAGGTTGGATATAAGCTTTGCGCGTCCTCTCAAATTAACATTTCTCTCGTATTGATTCCAAGTCTTTCAATTTTTGACTCACTTGGTCTTAATGTGAATGTTAGCCCCATTTTTCAACAAATACTCCACCATACAGTGATTTCCTCTTAGTATGGCCTCATGTAGTACTGTTTTTCCCTCATAGTTCTGTACATTGATATCAGCTCCCATATCTGAAAAAAAAAATTGAGTCAATAGTCATCATGTGTAGTTTTTGTTAGAAAGCTGTAGTGATCGAAATGGTTTTTAGGTACACTTTTAATTAGTTCAGTCGTTTTAGATGAGCTATAATATTTTAGTATAAATATTATAATTTTCGTCGACCTCATTTTTGACCGTTATGGTCAAGATTGAAGTCAAGAGTTAACATCTTATATTTTGGGAATGATACAACATTTTTAATTTCTGAGTTATTTCATGCAATGTTGAGCATTTAACATCTTAACATTTTTATTACCCATACAATTTGATATCAAACGATAATAAATGTAATAAAACTACGTTATCATCTCGGTATGATTCCATTTTGTCCAATAACTCACTCTTGTTAAGAAACAAGCTAAAGGTCATGCAGCCAATAAAGAAAACGTAAACAGAGCAATTGAAATAAATTAATATTATATACGCGTATTAAAGTGGCCGTGAATCAAAAATAGCCAAAAACAATATTATCTTCTTAAGGTGGCACTTGGCGTTGCGTATTTGCGTATTTGCCGTATTTGGCCAAATACTACAATGGGTGGAGGATTTATTTGTCCTCCACACATGGTAGTATTTGGGATCGAAAAAAACGAAAACGCTTCTTGCCCCATGTTTGTTGCTTAACCTAACTAATCAATTCCAAAGTTCCTTACCGAGCATCTTCTTTATGGTCGAATTATCATTCTGGTCAAGAGCGTACTGAATCAAAGCGACGTACACAGTGTTCTTGAAATTGTTATTCTTTTCCATCTTCAGTGAGTTAGCCAAGACATCTATCACAGCATCATCCTGTTCATAAAATGACAAAGTTCTGTGGGTACAATTAGCATTAAAAGTAGCTAACCAATTCAAGCATCCAACTAATGATATACAGGGTTTTAGGTATCTCTATTTCAACCTCTCGGGTGGTTAATCAGTCCATGAAACTGAACAACTTTCTCTAGGAACATAGGTCAAAATACGAAATTATCTTATCTTATTTAGCCTAATGTCCATCGTCAACCTCATCTATGACCTTGGTCAAGATTGAGGCCAAGAGTTAACCCATCTTATAATAAAAAATAAAAAAAATGTGTGCCTATCTTATCTTATTTAGCCTAATGTCCATCGTCGATCTCATCTATGACCTTGGTCAAGATTGAGGTCAAGAGTTAAACCATCTTATAATAAATAAATAAATAAAAAAAGTGTGCCACTGCTGGGCAAAGGCCTCCACACTTTCAAAGTCAAAGTCAAAATAGCTTTATTCCATATAAAATTCAGGATATTACTTAAAATAAATCAAAGTAATGAAGTACATTAAAGGATTTAAATACGTACATACATATTCGTTTTTTTATAAACGATACACACTCAAAGGCCCACACTAAAATTTTCCCTTGTGTCGTGGGTCCCTCGAAACATATATAAAGACAGACACAAACACCCATGATCCGAGAACAAACATATGCTTTTGGGAAAAGGTTTGCCCGAGTTGACTCTACTGACTCCACAGATCCCTCTCCTGCGCCTTTTCCTGCTACTTGTCAAATTGGTCGAGCTGATCACACCATCTACGTCTCGGTCTACCGCTGCCGCTTTTTTCGGGGCAGCCAGTCCGTAGCAATTTTGGCCTATAGATCGTTTGGCATGCGGCAGACATGACCAGCCCAATCCCATTTTTTTTTACCAGCCCATTATACGTCCCCACCAAGGGGCATGGGCCTCCCTTCGAAACACGAAGGGGATTTAGGCCATAAACCACCACGCTAGCCCAATGCGGGTTGGTGGACCTCTCGTCTTTCAAAAATGAATTTTCTTGGACGGGCGGTTTCATCACGATGTTTTCCTTCACCGATAAGCAATTAATAATTAGAAATCCGTACATAATTCCGAAAAGACGAATTAAGTGGTACAGGCCGGCACCAGGATTTGAACCCACAACCTTCCGATTACAAGTCTGGCTCATTAACAACTGGACTATCACCCAATCCCACATCCTTATCCATCTTACCTCAGACTATAAGCAACGCTTGTACTATGGGTGCCAGATATCTGATATACTACTTATAATTTATGTTTTTTTTGTTGTAAATACATACATATAATAAACACCCACACCCACACCAAACTCCTCAAAAAATACGATTTACAAATAATTGTGTTTGTCGGGAATTGAACCCGTAACATCCGTAGATAAGGTTATTATCGATTGAGCTAATGACCCAATATTGTAAGACTTATATTTATTTGTATTACCTGAGCAGCTGGCCGCAAGTCTAGTCTTGTCAACTCGCCTCTTATATTCGTAGATAGCATCTGCAACGTCAAAATAATCAGTGCTATAAATGGAACAGAACGCACCGGAACGGTTTGTGAAATCACTGTTCCGTTTCGTAAAAGTTCTCTGCATATCGTTTTTGTATAAAGCATCTTAATATTATATACGCGTATTAAAGTGGCCGTGAATCAAAAATAGCCAAAAACAATATTATCTTCTTAAGGTGGCACTTGGGGTTGCGTATTTGCCGTATTTGGCCAAATACTACAATGGGTGGAGGATTTATTTGTCGGAAGATTTAGCTGATCGAAAGACCTACAAAACCTTTTTAGGAAATGCTCGGTAAAGCACACGTGCCAACTGACAGAACTCACTCTCGCGAGTCATCATCAGACTATCTCAATGATATTTAGATACTTGTCATTTGTAATCAAACTAACGTGTACAATTCAATCAGACAACAGCATGGACTTAGTACTTTCTCTTTTAAGGACCGATTACTTAGAAAAATCGTATTTAGGAATATGAAACTTAACACCATAGCAATAAGGTACATTTTCGACTGCTTCTCCGACAGCCTCTATTGAAGCCGAAAGGGACACCGATAAGCGAGGCGGATTGTCTCTTTCTTTTTTCTTGCCAATTTAAAAAAAACTTCATTAATCAAAAAAGTGCCTTTGACAATGAAGTTAATAACGAAGAAATACGTTGCATTTGAAATAAATTTCAGTTCAAATTGATGTAAATTAATTGTAATCATAATAACTTCGTCATCTTTTCCTAAATTACCAAAAGAAAACGTAAATTTTTTTCAAACCATTTATTTCTACTGGCATCCCGTAAAGTGTCATCGTAATGTCATGGTGGTATGCTTTAAATCGTATAAAAATAATTCGTAACGGTCAGGATTTTAGCAGTTTTTAAAATTAAAATACTGACAAAATGGTAAAAAGATATTGTGTTCACACTTGTTCAAGTGAATCGTATGGTGGCTGTAACATATCTTTTCACAAATAAGCTAAAATAATTTCTTATAAATCTATTACTATGTTTTCCATGATTTCTTGTGTTTGGCGGAGAAAGGTTCTCAACAATGCTATGCTATTTTATTGCAGAGTGCCTAAAGATTCAGAACAAAGACAAAAATGGCTCAACAGCGTTGAAATTAGACAAAAGATAACAAAAAAATTCCGTTGTATGCAGCCGGCACTTTGTGCCAACTTGCTTTTATGCTGGAAATTCCCGCCAGTTACTGAAAGTGAACGCAATTCCTACTATTCCTCCAACGGTAAAAACTATTTAATATTGCGAAATTGTATTTTTTTGTATTCGCACACCAACACACCATAAATACACGTTACAGGTCTACAAAGATCTTTTGGCCCGCGGTTTCCATGGTGACGCCTTTATTTACAATACAAGTTCTTCTAGCTACAACTGTCACCCGTCGGCCACAAGATCTTTGTAGACCTATAAAATACTACTTAACAGTTATAGTTTTAAATGCAAAGTCCCCACCGAGTGGCACGAGCCTCCCTCAAACAGTGAAGGGGGATTCAGGCCATAGTCCACCACACTGGCCTAAAATGCGAGTTGGTGGACCATGCGTCTTTCGGAAATAACCTTTGAGGTACGGGTGAGGGTACGGGTTTCCTCACGATGTTTCCCTTCACCGCTGAGCAAGTGATAACTATTAAATACGAATTAAAAGACGAATGTATAGTGATACAGGCCTCAATCTGGCATCGAACCCACGACCCTCCGCTCACAGGTCCCACTCACTATCCAGGGTTAATTTATTTCGCTCTCATTCCAAACCGCCCCCGTCCAAATACAGTTAGCATCATCATCCTTTTCAAACTTGGAGTTTTTGAAAGTGAAATTTCAAAGTTGCGTCACGGTATTCAAAATTTACCTTTAGAGAAATTTAAGACAGTAATTAAACAAAAACTTTACAAAAAGGGCTATTACAAAATTTCTGATAACCTAACTGACATGGAGCCATGGGAATGACTGCTCAGCTCTAGAGTTATTTCAGAATTAGTTAAAATTAGAAAATAAGAAATTTTTTAATGAGATTTAAAAAGAGCACCCTCAGAGTTTCTTTCCTGTTTTTCTCTGGGGAAGACAGCACCAATTTGCGAATAGGCGTAGAGTCAGTGGGGTTAATAGAACGAATGCGTATGTGTGTATTTAAATCCTTTAATGTTTGTTTGTATGTATTTCATGTAAGTAATCTTGACTTGTTTTAAGTGTCATCCTGTATGTCCTTTAAAATAAAGATTTTTCTATTCTATTCTATTCTACCACACCGCATGAGACCATAGGACGCCACCTCAAATTCAGAACAAATTGTGGTGTCGTTGCCTAGGATGGATTGATAGGAGGCAGGTCTCATTAATTTGTGTTTCCTTAGTCATCTTATTTTAAGTAACATTTAATCTTCAATGAAGTTAAAATAAAAAATACGAGACAGAACACTCAAAAAACGGTATTAACAAACATTCCAATCTTTACCGAACCCTTTTCAACAGAAATGTTTAAACAAAGATAAACATTGAGAATAGGGAATCCAATCCCGCAAACGCGGGATCCCGCAAGTGCGGGATCCCGCACCTTTTTTGCGGGATCGAAAATGCGGGATTAGTCGTGCGGGATCCCGCGTTGGATGTTTTTATTTTATTAAGAACTAAAAGTTTATAAAATGGGCTCAGACGATGCTCTGATTATTTATTAGACAGTAAAGCCCCATTAATAAGTATTTTAAGACTTTTTCTATGGAATACGTGACTTTTTTATAGAGTTTTTTAAGAAAATAATGTTGTTTTCAGTCTTTATTTTATAGCTAAATATAGTTTGAATTTCTATTTTGTGTTGTCTTTATTTTATAGCTAAATATAGTTTGAATTTCTGTAGATATTGAAACAAAATAATCGAATAATATACATGTAATTCAGATATGAGCCATTTTTTTAAAAAAAACTTCACAATAACGTCTATTTGAATATTTTTGATTTTAATTTATTTTTGAGTCTGAAATAAATTTTTCAAAGCTGCGGAAAATTTAAATGTCCGAAACGCGTTGCTATTAGTAAGAGTCAATATGACGTCAAAGTTCATGACAACAAAATTACTCAAATAAATTAATACTTGTATATTGGTTGGAGAATGTTCTTCCATGATGAATTAGTTGAAACTTTAGTTAAATATATTAAAATCCACAAAATAGTCGTTTGAACTGTCACGCTAATCGCGCCAAAATGGTGGCCGTTTAAAGTATCCGTTTCAGTAAGCTACTTTTAACTTTCGAAAAAAAATACTTTTCGTAGTAGAATTTTTTTAACGATTATTTAGCTTTGTAAGTTATTTTTTTATTAAGTTATACAAGTCACAACATAAGAAAAACAGCACAAAGGCGGAATAATCTCACAAGGGTATTTCTTGCAGTCAACCCAATAAAAATAATAATAAAATATTATTCAAAAAATAAAAAAATACACGCATATTCCGCCGATTAATTATTGTTAGAGAAAGTTATTGTGTCATTTGTGTCTTAATTGTTATGGGAAAGGTACGATACAAAGGTACAATTTTTTTTTGTAAAAGTTTTCAAACTAAGTTAAACGAGTGAAACATGACTTTGGTTACTATTAAAAACGAGCGTGAGTTTAGTTTATAAAGAGTTTAAAAGTTCAAATGAAGTATGGAAACATTTTTTAAGACTAATAAATGGGCTTAAAACAAATAAAATATTAAAAAATCCTAATCCCGCAAATCCCGCGGGATCCGCGGGATTGAGGACCTCAATCCCGCAGGCGTGCGGGATCACGATTTGGATGCGGGATTGGATTCCCTAATTGAGAACATATCAACGCTGCGCCGGATATACAATATTTCACAGAAGGCATTGTCAGCGCTCAAACGTTTTGTTTTATTAAAAACAATTACTCAGAAATGATAACTTACAATGTAGAACTAGACTAAACAGTATCAAATGACAACCAACGGTTAGATTAAAATACCTAGATTAAAATACATGCAAATAGCTATTTGCACGTAGTAAATGTTATAGGAAACTTTTTTTGAGTCTGAGTGACGCATTAAGAGTCCATACAACCTACGATATACTCAAGCCTATAACCCCTTTCGGGGTAGGCAGAGCATGATGTGGTTTTTGAACTACTTTATGCTACATTGGACATAAATTCGCCGTTTTCTCGTGGTCCCAGGATTTTGTCTCATTAATGGGACCACGAGGGAGAACTGTTTCTCGTAGTCCCAGTGCTATGTTCGGTAATGTATTTATCCTCCTGTGTATATTCTTCCAGTATAGATACATAAAAAAAAATAACCTGCATAGATAAACTGTTTAGTCCTTAAATGGAAGCCTGTATTTGTCTGTTACGTATACTTTGCCCTCCCAAAAAAAAAATATAATACGAGTAATCGCATTGTCACCCCTACTAGAATGAGACGTTCTGCCTCGTTGCTCTATCTCTTCCTCGGCCCGCGTTTGAGCTCGAAGATTTCTATCCTTATGTATTAGATCCATGGACAACAGCGAGCGGTTGAAAAATGGTTTATAAGATTTTTTATTTTTTTAAAAGATGCAAACAAAGCGTTTGATCTGCAGCTTCTGTCAGCCATTACGGTTATTAACGTTTCGTTTTGTGCATAAAGTTTATTCTTTTTTGTGGTGAATTTGTGAGAAAAGAGACTCCATTAGTTAAGTTGTTGTACAGTGAAGTATGGTTGGGTGCAGGGAAGGGGTAAACTATTGCTATCTAAAAGGGGCACGCACCTGGCTCCGTCTATAGAGTGTATGGTCTAAGGAACATAATGATATATGTTTAGCAGCAAAATGTTACCAATTGCCAAATTCAAATTATTGAAATAAAGAAACGTTTGTAAGCGTAATCTTATTTTTTAAAGTAATGCAAAAGATGAGTAAACCGAACTTATGTTATTTATGATTATGATAACACATAAACGACGTCTTACAAATAAGTGTCTTACAAATAAGACACTTATTGTAAATATCAACAAACGCGAATGAAAACGTGGAGTTCTAGTTATGTTCATGTCAAGATTGACATTAGTTAGGTATGCTAGATTATGTATTTCTTAATTCACACCTACCACTCCTCCTTTATGGTTTACACTGTTACAGTACTTATTTACGTCAAACGTGTTTTCCCTATCAAGAAAAATGTGTATGAAGTACGTATTCAGGTAGTGTGTCGCTTTGGCGTTATTTATTTCGCTCATCTTTATCTATGGTGTACTTATAATGATGCGCACTGATAATACGCACAGCTGGCCAATCGGGCTGAACTAAATTTTGTCAAAAACAATACAAAAGACAAAGCAAAACAAAAACATTTTTGATAAAAGATGGTAATAACACTTTTGTCAAAAAATTGTGAAGCACTTGGACAAAAATGGCATCGAAATATACTTTCTTAACAAAAAGTCGTAAAACAGCAGCGTGTCAATTGCGTTTAAATCCATATTTTTTAGCACGACTGGCCTGATGCTAAAGAATGCGTATGTAGTCTTTATGATTTTAGTGAATATGCTTCTTCTGGGTTAGCTAGCTACTTCCTCGATCACATTTTTAATCCTTCAATTTATTGCGGTCAAAAGCAAACCTATTTAAATAATAAATGGCCGCTCTAATCAAGTGGTGATCGAATAATGGAAAAGGACAAAGGTCTTCCACTTACCTCCTTCTTTTGTTTATAGTCAAGTTCTGTTTTCGATAGCACGTAGGAGAGCTTGGTTAAAGCAGCTTCTGGTGTCATGTCGTAGCCAGCTACCACGCCGGAATCTTCCAGGGCCTAAAACATGACAATTGTAGAAATGTCTATCCTACAATAGCACTTCATCTTTTGTTGTCGCCTTCAGTCCCTAACGTTAATTTTATTTACTAACCACGTTTTCCTTTTTTATCGTGTAGGTTCTTCCACCCTGGACTGGGAGTGAAAGAAATACTTAGGAAATACCAGCTGCCAACTCTTCCCAGGCATACTGTAACATTCAGTAACTGAGACGCGAGGTATTTGCTGTATTATAGACGAAAAGCTGACAACTTCTCACTATAATAAGTGATGTTGCATCTAATTACCGTCAGAATTTGTATCAAATGTGGTATCAAATGGTTCTAAAACGACTGAACCACTGTTAGGCCATTTACGAAGAAAAAATAGGGGAAATAATTGGCGTAAAAGCGATTTTTGGCATAGTTGTAGGGAATGGTGTCTGAAGCAACATACTGAAAGTACTGATGGATAGGGGTGGAGCTAACGGGTAGGGGGGGTTTAAAGGTACCCTTTTTAAGTTTTTCTTAAATGATTTGTGTGATTTTAAAACAACACAAGTCACACTTTTTAAAATTAAGTTTCTGAACGAATTTTATTCCTTAGGGTCTAGCTGCTTATTGTTAAAACCATGCATTATTTTGACGCTCTTGTTTAATAGAATTAGAGTGTAAAGACAAGTGTGGTATTTTGACAATACGCAGCTAGACCCCTAAATCCGTTCAGAACTAAATTTAAAAAAGTGTGACTTGTGTTGTTTAAAAATCACACGATTCAAATAACTCGTAAACGGTGGCTCATAGCAAAAAAAATTATTTTACTCGAGTAGGTAATCTTCATAAAATTCTCTACAAAAAGGTTCTAGACACTTTGAAAAAGCTAGGATGGGCACTATGGGCAGAGAGTGATGGCACGACGCCATTTTTAATAGTAAACGATGGTTTAGGGCACTTTCTATTATTCTGAATACGTTCACTAATGTGATTTACAAATAAAGTTAGACGTGTAAGATAATTATACTTAACTTAAACAGATTGTTTTTTTTATGTATTTCAAATAAAGATTAATAAAAGTCGCCAAACTACAAGAGTAGTTTGTAGGCGTAGCGCTCGCCCTATGAAGTAATCTTTTATTACCTATTTATATGTACATATACTTAACTTTAATTTTATGAATTATAAAATAATAATGTAAGTACTTTTAACAATAATGCATCAAAAGGTTTGTAAGACGATTTTACAAACAGGAACGCGCCGCGTGCGTCAGCAGTTTGAGACAAGACGTTAAAACGCGAGAATTGATCATAATTAACTTTTTCTTTTAATATCTCGTTAAATATTGATCCGAGCGAAAAATAATAAAAAACCTTTTTGTAGAGAATTTTATGTAGATTACTTGAGTAAAAGAATTTTTTTTGCTATGAGCCACCGTAACGTTTAGGTACGAATTATTTAAGAAAAACTTTAAAAAGGGACCTTTACACCCACCCCTCTACCCATTAGCTCCACCCATATCCATCAAAACTTTCAGTATGTTGCTTCAGACACTATTCCCTACAACTATGCCAAAAATCGCTTTTACAAGAATTATTTCCCCATTTGGCAGTAGTTGGTTTTCGTTGATTGGGCTATGTGGTAAGGCGTGACCGAATGTATGTATGTAAGTATCGTGTAGGTGTAATCAAGTATTTGGCCAACTTGAGTAACCCCAATGTGCGAGTTGCCTTGGTTAACCATGGTTCATTTAATTCATTGAAGCGCAAGCTTGACATGAGACATTTGAAAGCGCTAATATTTTATATCCTAGCTTTCAGCTCGAGACTTCGTTCCCGTGGGAATTCGGAAAAATTATGTAGGGATTATGTAGCATTCTTATGGTAAAATATTTTTTTTAATTGGCCTAGTAGTTTCGGAGCATATTCAATTCAAACAAACAATCAAATCTTTCCTCTGTATAATTTTTAGTGTAGACGAACTGTGAGCAAATTCTATGTAAGTACCTATTTTATTCTGAGACTTATGTGTTGATGAGTTTTGTCTTAAAAGTTCTTCTGTATGTTATGAGTTATGAATTAATTAAAGTAGAGAAGAGAGATTTAGAAGAAGAGACTTTAGCTAGATGTGCCCTTACAGTTTCTGGCAAAAGAACTAACAAAGCCACGAAAAAGGCAAATTTCAAAGTCCAGTGGAAACTTATACACAATTTTCTACGGCAATAAGTGTGAAAAATGTGAAAAAAAAATTCAATACACTTTCTGGAAAAACATCAATAGTCTATAAAAACTTCACGGTCACGCAAATTGATCCCGAATAAGCATGTCGGAGTTGGTTGATTGATATAGTACCAAGAACGACAAACAATTGTGCGGCACGGTGCAAATAGAAACGCAGCATGATTGAAACAATATTTGATATGCTTAGCCAAACATAGATATTTTCTTTGGAATTTTCCTTTGGAGAAAATGCAATGAGCATGGAAAAGTGTATAGGCAAATAATAGCATTTTACGTTTAATATAGCTGTGACATAGTATAACAATTTATAATGTGAAGCATTTTTATTTTATACTTATTTACAAGCTTTAAACTTGCAACGTATTTATGTATGTATTATGTATGTAAAGGTTACCTGGAAGAAATCGCTTGAAGCGATAAGGTCGCCTATATTGTACCTTTTGTAAAGTTACTTGTAATTGTCTCATCATTGTATTTATTTTCAAATTGTGCAATAAAGTTTATTGTATTGTATGTAATGTATGTAATGTATGTTTGTATCTTTCAACTGAATTTTAATGCAGTAACCGATTAAGCTTAAGGCGACTACAGCACCTAAATTACGATTTCATGATGCGTAGATAAGCATGACGCACTGCATTAAATCGAAGAAAAAAAATACTACGGTAATATTGAGGACATAAACTAGATAAGTAGTTTGCTGAAAACATGATTTAGCATTTTTGCTATCAAACTGTACGTGATTGAACACTCTCAATAAGTAGTTTTAACGCATTTTTCGATTTAAGCTGTTACCTTTCCATAAATCTCATTTTTTAAACTTTCGAACATGTTTTTACGCACGCACGCTTTCATAGTCCGTAAACTTCGTGTATCTACACTGTTCGCACTGCCGGCCCAGGCCTGTTGAGAGACGGAGATGGCACTATTCCTATGTGTGCTGCCTTTATCGGGTGCTGGTAGTCGCCTTAAGAGGGAAGAATAGTACGTGCTCGTCCATACAAATAGAGAAAACGTTTTTCCATCTCTAAATACTTTCAAATCTGAATGATTTTTAGTATGTTATTAACACAATGAACTAGAATGTTATTAGTACTAATGAATGTTATTAGTATGTTATTAACACAACACTAGGTTTATAGTTTTTCCATTTTTCAAAATTCGCTATAGATTAAGACTTATAGGTACCCCAAATAACGTTTTTTGTATTAAAATTTTGTCGAATTAAACCGTCTGTTGTACAAAAAGCAATTTATTTTATTTTTAAAAGCTAAACCTATAAACCTAGAATATATTATGCAGAACCGATCGAAACCAAAATCAAAGTGAGCTGTTATGATTTAGTTAGTGGAAAACGTTTTCTCCCAAAATGCAAACACGAAGAAAAGTACCCATGACTACCCACTGTTGTCAATCGCGAGCTGCAACGGTCTCTGTCGCACGCGAGATGCCCGGGAGCTTGAGCGCGCGAGCGATAGCAAATATTTTCCTAAATTCTTATTTCGCTAGAATCGCGAAGCTATTCTTCCCTCTTAAATGCATTTAATATGTTTAGTGTAGATGATGCATTGTTAGTTAAGTGACGTCATTATAAATCCAATTAGGCGGACCGCCCAAGATCACGGACAAGTTATTTGATTTTGCACTTCCATGCATGGACTTAATTTTACTATTATTATATGGAAATCAAATGAATGGATTTGCTTTGAGAGAAGAACTGTTCTTAAAAATGTTTTTTTTTAAATAATTAACTTCTTTACGTCTATCCTGAATCGCCCGAAACACTTCAGAGAATAGGTTTTTACTGGATAACCTTATTGCTACAACCACGGTCACATCTATGTACCAACTATGAGATATTACCTAAACTCTATTACCTAGTGTAATATAAATAACTATGCTTTCTGCGCGCGACTTTGTTCACGTACAAAAGTATAGCCATTGACATTCTCGGCCCTAAACTATCTCTGTGAAAAAAATCTAATTGATCTATCACTGCGTTGCGACATGAAGGAAGGACAAACAAACTCACTTCTACATTAATTTACTAACAGCTTATTTTTTATTTAATTTATTATAAACAGCGTGTTTCATAAATTCCAAATAAAAAGAAAATCCAAAATTAATAAAAATTTAGATTATTAGAGTTGGGCTTGGGACTATTTCTGAAGCAAGTTGCAGAAGGATAAAAATAAATGGCTGGATATCACACCAACAAAAAAAGGCAAAATCCGTTTCATTTGTATAAACAATTGCTTGGCTATTTTTTTAAATTTAGAAAGAAGAAATAAAGAAAGAAAATAATTTATTCATTGCCAACAATACATTATAGTACAATTTTAGGTTATGATTATAGCAAAGTTCGATCAAATACATAAATTGTAAATTCCTTCATCTATACTACAATATATTGCACAAAGAAATGGCCCCGACTCAGCATTTTGTCATAAGCACATAACAAGTATGTATTTACGACACTGATATTCTGCCGGTACCAAATTAGGAATAAGTTACGCGCTATTACAATAATAAAAAGCCAATTGTGCAGTGAAAAAAAAAGCTAATTGCAAATAATTAAACAAGACATAAAAATAAACAATAATAAAGATATTTTTTCAATTGAATTAAAATTAAAGAAAAATTGTTAAGCAAGTTAATTAAATTAATAAAGTTTGGAAAATGTTTAAAAAATGTTTCAGCGATCGCGGTCCCAAAGTTATGGTAACAATTTCTGTTGGCCGAGTAGATAATCTCGGAGATGTTTCTTAAAGCTCCATCTAGATTGGATGTGTCTAATCGGTGGAGGAATATCATTCCAACACTTGGAAGAGCGATAACTGAAACCTCCCCGAAATGTAGTAGTACGGTGTCTAGGTATGCAAAGGACAAATGAAACTGATCTAGCAGTGTATCTATATCCAGAATATCGCCATGATAGTTTCCTATATAAATATAAAGGCTGATGAGTGTGCATAATGCCATGCAATTGCGAAGCGTAGAAGAGTGTAAGCCGACTGTGCATCTTAAGTAAACCTGATTTATTAAGAAATGGAGTAACATGAGACCTTGGAGGAATTGGAAAGCAATAACGAGCACAGGCATTCTGTATTCTTTGAACCAGGACTTTAGAAAAATTCAATAAGTAGGGACCGTAAACAGTGATGCAATAGTTGAGCTTAGATAAAACTAACGCTTCGCAGAGTTTAATTCGTAATTCAACTCCAATAAAAGGCCTAATACGATACAGAACCTTGAGTCTATAAAAACAGTTTCGTGCAACATTATTAATATGAGATTCGAACCTAAGCCGATTATCAAAAATGAGACCAAGATTACGAGCCTCAGTTACTAAATTAACAGGTTCACCCCTTATAGTTACTACAGGTTTCAGTGCCTCAATACGGTTGACCTGCGATTTAGTTCCAAGTATAAGAAACTTTGACTTTACAGGATTAAGAAGAAGCGAATTTTTTAAAGACCAAGAAAATACCCTATCCAAATCCTCATTCAAAAGACTCACAGCATCCGCCACGGCATCGGGACGCACAGGGATATACACTTGTAAATCATCTGCATAAAGATGATATTTTGAGTGTTTCAGAGTGTCAATTATATCAGCGCTGTAAATGATAAATATCAGAGGTCCAAGTATAGAACCCTGCGGAACTCCTCTAGTTACAGGCAACGGTTCCGAAATAAGGGACTTTTTCTCGGTACTCCGAATGACAACTCTCTGATTTCGGTTACTTAGGTAGCTGTTAAACCATTGGACGGCAGACATATCAAAACCATAATACGATAATTTTGACAATAATAAAGAAATATTTATGCTATCAAAGGCTCTTGAGAAGTCTAATAAAGTTAACAAAGTACCTTGTCCCTTATCTAGATGGCTCATTATATCATCCACAACATCAAGAAGAGCGGTTGTTGTGCTGTGCTTGGATCTGAACCCTGACTGCTTTTCTGGTAATATATTCATTAGTTCACAATATTTGGATACCTGGATACAAACTACTTTCTCAAGTAATTTCGACAAGAACGGCAAAATACTTATGGGCCGTAGGTCACCCAACTCATCTGCATTATTTTTTTTTGGCAATGGCCTAACCAAAGCAGATTTCCAAGCTTTAGGGAAGACCGAGGAGGAAATTGATTTATTAATAATTTTAGTGATCACAGCAAGCGTACGAGGAAGGGTTAATAGTACCATATCTCTTGTTATGCAATCGGAACCCAGCGCATTGGATTTAATATCCATAATAAGCTTTGCAACATAGTTTTCATGCACGGGTTCAATCTTGAAAGAGCCGCGATTGTGTCGATGGAACTCATAAAAAGTCAATGTTGATATATCAACAGTGTCACTACCTGGGACATTGAGGAAGTGTTTATTAATAGCGTCAGGGTTTTAAATCGATCAGGCAGGTCAGAAGTATTCTTAAAATCAGGAAGAACGGTGGATTTCAAATTTTTCCACAAGGCCTTACTATTGGTTATATTTTTTTTTATAAATTGATCAAAATATGCCTGTTTTTCTGCATTAATACAAGAAATCACTAAATGTCTCAGAGATTTGTACTGTTTTTTATCAACATCACATTTAGTTATTTACGCGGAATCTAAAGACAAACTCTAACATCAAAAATATCTAGAGAAAAACAGAACATCAGTTCATGCCAGTGACATGATGACATCTCCGAACACAAAAAACCATCGAATTAATAAATTCAATTTTATTAATTTTATAACGAATGGTTTCGTTCTTATTTTGAAGTCAATCCTACAAATCCTCAAATACCTTCTAAAAAGATTTTACTGTACCTTCCCAGTCTCATAAATGGCAGACACAGATCCCATGTTGCACTGAGTTATGTTGACAAACAGTACACCTCTCTTCACCGCCGCTTTGATCTCAGCCAATACATCATGCCGATTCGATGGGATGTTGCCGGCGCCATACGTTTCTAACACCACACCTGTCAAGAAATAAGACGAGAATTGGAAGGAAATTTTTTGTTAATATTCTTATTAGGTAATTTAAGGTTTAAAGATAATTAAACACTATTTAGATTTTTTGTTGTGTGTAGTTTAAAATTTTCTAAATGTCAGGTTTTAAGGTAAATACACATGATAATCTTATTATAGAAGCGTATACATTGACCCATAAAGAGTTTGTGACGTTTTTTATATTTTATTTAGTTATATTTAGGACCACTGAAAGTTCTAACCGTGTCTACGCCTTAGACACCACTTTGGACGTAGTAATCAATCCGATTCGAAATGTACATTTATACATTTAGAAAAAATCGTTTCCATTGACTACTTACGTCCAAATTTTTTTTTTTTTTACCAGCCCATATTCGTTCCCTCTGAGGGGCACGGGGCTCCCTTCGAAACATGAAGGGGATTAAGGCCATAGTCCACCACGCTGGCCCAATGCGTGTTGGTGGACCGATCGTCTTCCGAAAACGAATTAACTTGGACGGGCGGGTTTCATCACGATGTTTTCCTTCACCGTTAAGCAAGTGATAATTAAAAATCCGTACATAAATCCGAAAAGACGAATTAAGTGGTACAGGCCCGCACCAGGGTTTGAACCCGCGACCTTCCGATTACAAGTCTGGCTCATTACCAACTGGGCTATCATTGCCAAAATAATTGACTACGAATAAAACTAGTCTAGCCTGCTTCATTTTCCTATTAGTAAGTAATTACTTATACCGGTTATTGGCAGCTCTATATATCAAGAAATTCAGCGTAGTTAATTGAGCATGATAACAACAATTTCTAGCCGTTTAATAATAGATAATTATTATTTATAGACTATGCGATCCGCTTTAAGTTCGTTATCAGCCAAGATCATTCTAAATGACCTGTGTTCACTATTTATGTGACACCAAAGTTAGTCAAGTTCGCCACGCACTTGAAATGAACCTATTTATAAAGTATATCAGGAAAACGATTAATAGCACGGGTAAAGTAAGACTAAAAATGTCTACACACATCAAAAAAAGTTTGCGATCACTTGGAAAAGTGCTAATATTTTTTATTGTAGAAGAATAAAACTTAATCACTTTTTATCTTTTGATTCCTTATTTAAAAATATGAAATTTAAATATAAAATAATTTCGTAATTCAAATGTTTTTTCATTTAAAAAGACAATCAACCCTTGCTTGCTTTCATTCAGAAATCTGACATAGTCGCAACTTATCAATATTTTCAATTTATTCAAAAAAAATTAAGTTGGTAACGATGCCGAGAGGATTAACTGCAGTTTTACGAGCCAGAATTCTAACTTTAAGTGGAGAAGGCTATTCCACGAGGGAAATATCACGCAGAGTTCATGTATCCCAATCCTGCGTGGTGACCACGTTGGAGAGGTATCAGGGCATGGAAGATTTAGCTGATCGACCTCGCAGTGGTCACCCAACTGTTCTTACTGCAATTCAGAAGCGATATATCAGATTACTGGCTGCCCGTGACCCAACAATGAACGCTACTAAAATGAAAGCAGAGCTGCGAGCTGCCACCGGCTGCGAAGTTAGCACCCAAACGATTAGGAATTGCTTACACCAAGCTGGATTACGAGCAAGGAGATCCTGGCGAGCACCTCTGAACTCACAGCAACGGAAGCGGCGCAGATTGCAATGGGCTAGGCTCCGTCAAAATGAAGAAATTGAGGACGAAAGCATCTGGCAGAACTGCCTCTTCGTTGACGAAACGCGGATCAGTACACATCCAGATAACCGACGTGTCCGTGTCTGGAGAAGACCTGGCGACTCTGAAAGGCAGAGAACTGCCACTGGAACCGTTCAGCAGGGCGGGAAATCAGTGTCCTTTTGGGCCGGGATAATGATTGGGGCTAGGACGCCCTTAATCCCGTATCAAGGCACCATGACCGGAGCCATGTACAAAACGATTGCAATCGATGGATACGTCAGACCATTCCGCATCAACCACGGGCGCCAATTCACAATGGTAGATGATAATGCGCCCGCACATCGAAACGGACGTGTTGATGCTGCTCTCCAGCAATACTACATCACCAGGTTAGACTGGCCTGCCGGCTCGCCTGACTTAAACCCGATCGAGCATGCGTGGGATGCTCTTAAGCGAGCTGTTTGGAACCGTCAGCCACCTCCGCGAACAGTGTCAGAAATCAGGGCAGCTGCTATTGAAGAGTGGGACAGGTTATCACAAGAAATGCTAGATAACTTAATTCTTAGCATGCCCAGAAGGGTTTCCGCATGTGTGCGAGCCAGGGGAGGAGTCATTTTATACTAACTATTAATTTTTTCGTAATAAATTTTGTTTGTTTTTTCATTAATTCAAATTTTTCATTACATTACATTTAAGCCAAAATTGCATTTCCTAGCTTTTGTTAATAAAAAGTAAATAATTAATAATGATTCTTTTATTTACTTAGTGCATTTTCATTATAAAATCATAAAACGTAAACAGTTTCTTTAAATAATTTATATTTTAAAGAATACACCTGATTTTGCTACTGATCGTAAACTTTTTTTGATGTGTGTATTTAGCGGCAAAATATGTACCTCATTGAAACTTTGTTTATAACTTTATCTTGACACTAGAAATGAGGATCTGGCGAGTCCTACCAAAATTTAGGGGTCCTACCCCCTCCTAGGGGGAAGTATGGGCAGGGGGAAATTTTTAAAAGTGCACATTTTACAAACAAGGCGATAAAAATCAAAACTAATGAAGCGATAAGTTTGAAATTTTGCAAAGATAATCTGAAATTATTGTGAATTATTCCCATGGGAACGAATTTTAGGGCAGAGGCTGGTTAATATTTACCTAAGTTGGGTGTTTCAGTCGCAGCCCTCTATCTTTCGAACTATTAGAGACGGCGTATCCAAATTTTCAGAAAATACGTATTATGATGGTATCTATCGAAAAATATCTATCTATACATATTATAAAGAGGAAAGATTTGATTGTTTGTTTGTTTGTTTGCATCGAATAGGCTCCGAAACTACTGGACCGATTTGAAAAATTCTTTCACGATAAGAATCCTACATTATCCGGGATGGAAATAGAGTACATGATTTTCCCGAATTCCCACGGGAACGAAGTCCCTAGCGGAATGCTAGTAATAAATAAAATTATAAACCTAAACCACAGTGCTGTCCCCATACGACAAACGTTCAAAATATCGCATTTTTTTAACAACTTTTGTAACTGCTCTATTTCAAAAACCATGTAATGCATACATTTCAAACTTAGTACACATTTAAAAAACACTTTACGTTAATTTTAAAAAAAGATGAAAAACAGTCAAGAGTGAGTAGGACTCCAGCTAAAGATATTTAAACAGAAACTCGCACTCGAACTGTTTTTGTCACATTTACCTGGTTATTTGTCGTAGAATTACTGTTTTCGATGTATATGTCTTCGTTTTATTATAATATCACAGTAATTCTATGGCAAATAACCAGGTAAATATCACAAAAACAGTTCAAGTGCGAGTTTCTGTTTAAACATTGTTAGCTTGAATCCGACTCACTCTTGACTATTTTTCATAATATTCTTTTAATCATGTAAAGTGTGTTTTAAATGTGTACTAAGTTAGGAATGTATGCATTATATAGTTTTTGAAATAGAGCAGTGACAAAAGTTGTTAAAAAAATGCGATATTTTTGACGTTTGTCGTATGGGGACCCCACTGTGGTTTCAGTTTTTATTTTTTTAATTCTATTTTACGATAGTCACTTTCATAATACGTATCTCCTGAAAGTTTGAAAATGCTGTCTAAGTAGTTTATAATTTTCCACGTCAAAAACGTAAGAGTCACCGACTTCAATCCCAAATAATTTTGTTACAGAGACCCCATACTCCTAAACCATTCATCATCAGCTCAGCAACATTAGATGGTGACCATTAGATGCAAAAATCTACATAGATTAAGATAATTTCTGATAAACAGTGTATATGCCTACAAAATTTGAGGGTTTCCCTCGATTTCCCCAGGATCCCATCATCAGATCCTGACCTGGTGACAATGGGACCACCTCTGACGTATGACCTACCAAATAAAAAAAGAATTATTCAAATCGGTTTATAATTGCCGGAGTAATCGCGTAACAAATATACAAAAAAAAAATACAGTCGAATTGAGAACCTCCTCCTTTTTTGAATTCGGTTAAAAATATAGAAGGGCTGCGACTGAAACACCAGACGTACATATCAACTAGCGGACGCCCTACAATTCGTTCGCATGGGAATTCCGTGTTATCTCTTTTAGGTAAGCTCCCACAATAGCTGAAGATTATCTAAGCAAAATTTCAAATTTATAGCTTCAATAGTTTTGATTTTGCGTGGAAATCTTTGTTAGTGAGTAAAAAATACCGATTCTTCTTTTGTATGGGAATTTCTTAAAAGCCAGTGGAGGGGTTTGGACCCCAAAATTTTGGTAGGACTCGGCTGATACTCATTTTTAGTGCCAAGATAAAGATGTAAACAAAGTTTCATTGATGTACACATTTTGCCTCCAAAATATGCTATTTTTCCCATGCTATAATTTTCAAATTGGAATTTCCAAGTTCACGTTTTAATGATGTTACTTTAACTTTAGAACTATAAATTAATATCCTAACAACTTATTATCTATACATATTATAAAGAGGAAAGATTTAAATGATAAAATGATAAAATGATAAAATGATTTATTAAACTGTCCGAATAATACAACATAGTTTTACTGAGATAACCACACTAGGCTAGGCCTGTGTCGTGATTATCTTTACATAATGATTGTTTGTTTGTTCGTTTGCATTGAATAGGCTCCGAAACTACTGGACCGATTTGAAAAATTATTTCACCATTAGAAAGCTACATTATCCCCGATGGACATCGTCCCCAGGCTACATAATTTTTCCCGAATGTTGAGAATTACACCACCCCATCTCTTTCCGTGGGTGTCGTAAAGAGGCGACTAGGAAACACAAATGAGACCTGCCTCCTAGCATAGGCGTATATAGAGGGGGGGCCGGGTGGGCCGTGCCCACCCTAGTATGGTCTAAGGCCCACCCCAGAATGTAGGGCTACTGAATTTATATTCTATGATGGACGCCAAAATCTGATAACTTCACATAAAAATTATTTCAAAAATCAAATAAATCTACAGCTGAGAAATTTACATATACACTTATTATAACATACTATACTTAATACAGTAATATTCTATTTAGTTACTTTTCAATACACAGCGTATAAAGCTAGACTACATTTAATTTTTGCCAGGCTACTACCGGCCCCCCCTTAAAAATAACCCTAGATACGCCAATGCCTCCTAGTAATCCATCTTAGGCAACGGCACCTCTGTTTTGAATCTGAGTTGCCGTCCTATGGTCTCATGCGGTGTGGTAGGCTTGAGAAGGGCCGTCTGGTTCGCGATCACCCCCCCCTACCGAAGTCCGACGCCAAACAGCTTGCTGTGTTCCGTCGGTGCGTGAGAGTACCAGTGCCTTGATAAGCCTTTTTATATTAAATCGCTCCATCGTCGACCTCATCTATGACCTAGGTCAAGATTGGGGTCAAGAGTTAACCCATCTCATAATAAAAAAAAATGTTCGGGGGGTTCCGACGCCACAAGGGAAAAACTTAGTGTGGGCCTTTGAGTGTGTCACGTTTGTTTTTGTTTTTTTAAAGGTAACAATAAACCCCTTAAACTACACGGCACGACAAGCGACATCATTAACATATAGCGACACTTTTTAACCGACTTCAAAAGAGGAGGAATTTTTCAGGCCGTATTTTTTGCCACTTTTTATATGTGTTCCTTGTCGTATAAGTTTGTTCTATCTGTATGATATCAAATTGGGTTATTATTCGTTTAACACTCTTACAAGGGCAAAAAACACAAACAATAACTTACTAAACGAAAATTCTGTTAGAAATAAATAATTTTATTTTAAAAAGTATAATGTGTTTTTTTCTTAGAATTTGCTTGTCTTTTTAGCACTTGCCTGATTTCTCTGTCACTGTGTGTCTCTACTTATTTGACTTTATTGTGCATATGGTTAAATATTCTTATGATAGTGTGTTAATTAGCTTCTTTGAGCCTTTTTTAATACTCCATTCATATTCAAAGTAAGAAATTTTAAAGGTTTCCTTTTTCGTACATATTTTACGTTTTACTTAACCCATTTTACGTAACAGTTTGCCGGCCAAATTTCAACTAAGGCACTTGGTAGATATCAATATTTCCACCATGGCAACACTGCCGTTGACTATATGTCTGTGTCAAACCCATAGCCGCCATTTTGTTTCGGCAGTCGGCAGTTGTCTGTGACGACAGTGATTTCGTCAAAAATATTTCAGGTGGTTTTTCACTGATTTAAAAGGTAAGTTTCCTTATTTTTTATTGCGAATTCAAACGTACATTATACAGTTCATCAAGCGTAGTTTTACAGTACTTTTCTTAGGAATTGTAAAAGATTTAGTGGATATCGTTGTTTTATTGTTAGATTACATAACACTTACGTGACACTTGCGTCACGTTTACATAACGTTACGTAAGTGTTACGTAAAATAGACATAAAGGTTAAAGTACATTATACGATATTCAATGAAACATAAATTATTTTTACCGTAATATTAGGTGCTTACTTATGAAATTTTACAATAAATGTGCTTGAAAAGAGCGTTTTCCAAGCTGCACCCAAATTGTGCGGAAAGTGTTATTTTTTCAGTGCTATTCACTTTTGTTTTATTTTATTTTAACTCCGTCGCCCGACGTAAAGAGTTTTTAATGATTAAGAAAAGTTTAACAAATGAGTCGAGTAGGTAAAGATTATCTTATTACACATCAACGCAGTCTAGGGATATTGCACGATTTTTCATACAAAAGAGGTCTGTTTGAGAAGCTATAAAAGCATACTCGAGATACATGGAGGGCTATAATTTCCAGACCAGCAAGTGTTAAACTTGAATTTTCAATTCTAGTCAATAAATTTTGTTTTACTTGAAATTTGTGAAAACGTGACGGAAACGAAAACGAAAATGCACTTTTTGTATGAAAATGGTCAAATTTACACAATTTTTTTCTTTATTTTCGTCACGTTTTCACAAATTTAAAGTAAAACAAAATTTATTGACTAGAATTGAAAACTCAGGTTAGCACTTGCTCGTCTGAATATTATAGCCCTCCGTGTATGTTGAGTATGCTTTTATAGCTTCTCAAACAGACCTTTTTTGTATGAAAAATCGTGCAATATCCCTTGACCGCGTTGATGTGTGTACTAATGTTGTAAAGAGGAAAGATTTGTATTTTTGTATGTAACGAATAAACTTAAAAACTATCGGGCTGATTTAAAAACTTCTTTCACCATTAGGATGCTACATTATCCCTGAGTAACATAGGCTACATAATTTTCCCAATTCCCACGGGAATAAAGTCCCGAGCGAGCGGGATGCTAGTCATTAATATAAAAGGTACAATTAAACTTCATTATTCATACTTCATTAAACGCGCAGGGCTGTAGATAGAGTCGAATTTGAGGTAGGGCAGCATTGGTTACAGGTAGGGCGGAAGTATAAAAGGAGAATGGGCGGTTGCGTCCCCAGCATTGTATAAGATTGTGACATACTTTAAAGGTCACAATAATTTTAGCTTTATTTCATTACATGACACCCACAACAAGATTCGTGCAGGGAAGGAACTACAAACCATTTTATCGTACACTAGCTTTCTATCCGACTTCAGAGGTGTATAAGAATGTGACATATGTCATTTCAAAGGTAACGACAATAGCTTGATTTCGTTATACGACATCAATAAAGTGACTCCTACAGGAAATGAACTATGAAACATCTAATCGTAGAGTGACTGGATTTTAACTCTACTTCTTTGATTCGTTAGCAGTGGCACATAAGGTTGTGACATACGTCATTTTAAAGGTCACAATAATAGCTATTTACATTATATGACACCCACAACGACTCACGTAGGGAATGAACTATGAACCTTTTTATCGTATACTAGCTTTTCATTCGACTTCAGTAGTGTGTACGGTTATGACGTATGTCGTTGAAAAGGTCATACCTACTCGTAATAATACCTTTATTTCAATACATGACACCTACATCGTAGCTAGCCGTGTGCGAAAACTTATCTTTGTTTTCAAAAAGCTACGCGGCTCTGCAGATAGACACATTCTATCTACTGTATAGTATACCGGCTCTCTGTGAATCTATACTAACATACTGTATCACAGTATGGGGAGGGTCCTGCAAGACAACCTTTATCAGGTTTAAAAGTGAATAGCACTGAACGAGCACAAAAATTGGACGAGCACAAAGGGCATTACTCAAGGTGACGCTACGCAGGCTGTAGCAATATCCGACCTCTCTGCTTTACAGGGACATCCAAAGTGTTAACAGTCAGACAACTATTTGTTCTGAAGGCCACTCTGAGACAGCATGCCAACACGCTTCCACCAAGGCAAAATTCTCCACCAGGAGACGAAAAAGACCCGCATGTCCCCTAGTTGTCTGCAAGTCCACCTTTGCTAGGAGGCAATATACATCTACTAGTAATAGAATATAAAATAAACTTAACCCAGTCCTACAATTATTCAATCTTAATAAATATAATTTTAAAAACAAAGTAAAAAGCTGGCTGGAGTCACTTGACTATACGATGAAACCGAAAATTTATTAGCTCAAACAAATTAAAACTACAATTTCACTCACATACATTCGATACACATCAATACCATACACACTAACCCTATACTTGGCACCGATTTTAAGGTGTGATTTTGGTTTATTTGATAACAGTTTTTATTTTCTATGTAATTACGGAGCTCATAAAAAATATTTGAAAAAATCCTATATATATAGTTATTGTAATAGAGCATGTCTCTTATTATGCACATTGCCAAGTTGTCTGATATAGACATGTGCGCTGCGCCGGCGCGCCGCCGCCGCCGACCAATCATCCCCCGGCGTCGCCGCCGCCTTTTTGAGACGGCGTGGACGATTGGCGAGGTGGCTTCACGTCAATCGCCACTGGTGTATTATTTTAGTTCGTTTAGTCTACATTTGGCAGATGCTATTTTGACGAATTCCACGTAAGAGAAAGCAGATCTCTTCGCATCTCTTTTTGCGAGCAATTCTCTTATGGACTCTGCCTCTCATCAGCCGCCGTCAATACCTCGCTGTGACTTCTCAATGCCGGAAGTCACGATACGTAATAAAGAGGTTCGCGGAGCACTACAGAGTCTAGACGTGAATAAAGCTAGCGATCCATATGCATGTGCTCTGCTCTGAGGTATTGTGGTCCTGAGTTGTCTCCTGTACTGACATTCTCCCTTAAGACTAAAACCGTACCCAAATCCTAGAAGTTTGCTAACGTGCAACCAGTACCCAAAAAGGGTAGTTGTGCCGACCCCTGCAATCACCGAATTATTGCCATCACCTCCATACTCTGCAAGGTTATGGAAAGGGTACTAAATAGCAAGCTGCTGACTTACCTAGAAGACAACGACTTACTAAGTGATTGAATACGGCTTTTGCCTGGGACGATCAACAGGGAATCTACTAGTATATGTCACGCACTGCTGGGGCTATGCTATCGAGAAACATTGTGAAGCTCATGCCGTGTCCCTAGATATCTCGAAGGCATTTGACAGGGTTTGGAATGCAAGTCTGCTAAGCAAGCTTCCTGCGTACTGAGTCCCTGCCGACTTCTGTGACTGGATAGCTGACTTCCTGAGAGAACGGTTGATCCGAGTAGTCATGGATGGCTGCTCTTCTGACCTAACGGCTATTGACGTTGGAGTTCTTCAGGGGTCCGTTCTCTCTGCGACCCTTTTCCTGCTGCACATTAATGATATGCTTTTGCATGGAGTTGTTGCATACGCAGATGACAGTATAGTCATGGAGAGATACCTGTCCGGTCCAGGAGCTGGTGGGGATGAAATTGTCTCAGAAAGGAGAGCACTGGTAGAACGAGTAAATTTAACCTTAAGTCTTGTCTCCCGATGGGGTGACAATAATCTGGTTAGTTTCAACGCCACCAAAACAGTGTCTGTTCTGCGGAACGGAGTCCATTTACTCTGACTCCTACTATTCGAGGTACATCTGTTCCTGTAACCAGTGAGTTGTCTGCCAACCTAGACTTCGGCACCTCCATCGAGTCCAAAGCCCAAATTGCGGTGAAGAAGCTGGGCATCCTTAACAAGGTTGAACGGTACTTTACGTCCGATTAACTCCTGTCCCTCTATAAGGCACAGGTACGATCGTGCATGGAGTATTGCAGCCACCTTTCTGATGGTTCAACCAAATACCAACTAGCCGTATTGGACTTCGGAGAGAGTGCACAGGAGCTGCATGAACTTATTCTGCCTGCCCTTTTCCAGACGTACTGCAGGGTATCACCCTTACCTTATCGAGATCCCACGGCGCTTTTTATCATCTTTTATATTGC